>VWZG01004227.1:416554-465068 GCA_013396735.1 Grallaria varia | reverse complement strand
GGGGGAGCTGGGCTGGGGGCTGCGGTGGGGCTGGGGGCTGCAGTGGGGCTAGGGGTGAGCTGGCCTGGGGGCTGCAGTCACCTTCTGTGTTCCTGCTCATTTTCCATGCTCAGGAAGCCCTTGAGAGCCGTGTGGTGCTGGCAGGCAGGAGCCTGTGTGTGTAGCTGGGAACAGACTGGATACTTTGCATTTTCAGAGGAATTTTCTACCTTTCTGCTATTTCCGTCTCCTTCCCTTAACTGTGTTTGGAACGCAGTGAACCGAAAGTGGGAGCTGGGCTGCGGAGCCGCCTCTCCTCTGCGCCCCGCAGCCAGCGCGGGGGGACCCCTCTCCACGGCCGCTTCCCCCACGCCGCGATGGGAGGTGGCTCTGCCTCTCTCGTCACGTGTGATTGATGCAGCCGTTTCCAAATATAATTTCCTCGCCGTCTCGCGTCCGCAGGTCCCCGGCGCAGCGCCGCGGCCGTCACTCGTGTCCCCGGGAACAGCCTTGCGTCAGCGGCGGTGGGTGCGCGGCGCGGGCTGGCCGTGCGCAGGGCACACGCGGTGCCCCGCGCTCCGCAGGCTCCTCTGAGTCACGGCCGTGTGCTCGCGGGTGCCTCGCTGTAGCTTTGCTGTCTGCTGGTGTCTGAGAGCCACAGCCTCTCGGCTTCCTGCAGAGCAGTTCAGTGATGAAAGCAGTAATTAGGGCCTGTAAAAATTTATTTTATTAGCGAGAAGTGTTAGTGGGTAATTGGCCATAATTTGAACCCAGCCAGATTGGAGATTAATAAAATATATATATACGTGTGTATATATATATATATAAAAAAATCACAGAGATCTTTTTACCAGAAACACCAGGGCTATTAGTTGCAAACCCTTCCTGGGGCGGGTGGGACGCGACGGGGTGGCGGCTGTGGAGAGGGCGGCCGGCATCGAGTGCCTGTGCTGTACCCGTCCTTGAGGGTGTTTGACACTGGCATGGGAAGAAAGGAAACCTTGTTTTCCAAGAACTCTGCTCTTTCTCAGCTTGATAAGCATTTAAAATAAAAGCTGCACAATTGGAATTGGCAGAGCATCCTCATTCTTTTGTCTGTCTGTTTATTTTTTTCCCCTCATCCCTCGACATGTGTGCTACAGCCCAGGGTTACTGCACCCCGCGGAACCACAGGCCTGGAGCTCTGCAGGAGCGCGCCGAGCTCTGCCCACCCCCAGCCTGGCCCTTGGAAGCCTGGCAGCGCAACAGAGATCCAGCCCCGACCCTGGCAGCCTCCTGATGGCCAGGGCACTGAAACCTTCCACAAAATGTGTATTTTGAACCCCTTTTGCTTCCCCCTCTGCTCACAGGGCTGCAGACCCAGAACTGTGCCTGGAGCTGGAGTGGCGGTTTTGGAAGTGGGCTGGGACTGCGTTATAAGGACCCGATTGCTTTGGTATTTATAGACTTGGTTGGAGTGGCTTGAGCATGGCCAACACGGAGCGGGAGCAGTCTGAGGGCCGATGCTCGTCGCGTCAGAGGGTGCCGGTGACTGGAGGACTCCCCGCCCCACTGGGAGGATGGAAGAGCCAAGCCCCTGCACTCGTGTCACGCGCGGTTACTGCTGGTTGAATCACACCAGGGAGTTACTTCAGGTTACTAGTCTTGATTGTTGCTTTGGTGTAAGTTTCTTGGGGCGTTACTTCAGGTTAGTAGTGCTTGTTTTGTGCTTGGCAGCCCGGGCTGGAACCTAGTTGTAACTGTTTCCCAAAGAATATTTTTGGTTTGAAATCTGAAGGTCAGCAGTTCGCAAGGGCTGCACTTGCAGCCAACTCTGTGGTTCGCCTTGTGCCACCGGGCCAGCAGCACTTGAAATCCTGATCAATTGATCTGCAACAATATGAAACCACGAAGGGTGACTGCCAGTTAAAACTCCCCGTCTCGCCCCATTTTCCCCACCCAAAGTGTCTTTCTGCCCATATCCCCTTTCTTGCTGCCTGTCTCCCTCCCTCCCTTTCGGCTGTGTATTGGAGTTTTTGTCTATCTTTTTCCATCTCTCTGTCTCTTTTCATAACAGTTTTTAATAATGTTTTAGTTAGTTCCAGGCTTTTCCCTCAATGGATCCCATTGGAAAATGCATTTGAAAGGAAACAGTTATACACTTCCCTTCCTTTGAAACTCTGTTGGCACCTTTTCCAGTGCAGTAAACCATACAACATGGATTTTCAAAGTTTCCAAACACAGACATGCTGGCGTTAAATTTATGAAAAAATATTTTATTCGGCTGTATAGTAACTATGAGTCTCTGAGCTGCTGGTCACAGTGAAATCGAAGCTCGCTTTGGAACTGCAGCAGGTTTTCAAATCTCTGCAGGAAACGCCGTGGCGCTGGCTGCATGGGAGTCCACAGCTCCCTCACGTCCTCCTGGCAGGAGGCACAGCAGCAAACCAGAGGGGTGCTGGGGCACCCCAGGGTGAGCCCACCACCCTCCAGGGCAGCCCTTGCCTCCAAATGGCCATGCTGGGAAATCTGCAGCAACAGTAGCTGCGGGGGACATCACGGTCATACCAATCCTGTCTCAAATCACAGGGGAAAAGAGGAATTTGGCATAAAACCGTGATGTCTTTTGGTTGTAGATGAATGTAGAAGGTTAAGGCTCTTTAGTTCCTGAGTGCCGTGGCGAGGGCTCGATGGCTGGTGTGAGCACGCACGTGCCACGGTCTGCCACGGGGGCTTGGAACCTGAGACTCCGGCTCCATATAAGCTGTTGGAGCACTGAGATCATATTTTCTAATAGGGAGGCTCGGATGTTAAACTTCCTGGAATGGTTTCTGTGCGTGCTGTGCATTTGTGCCTGTGGTCATGGCCACAGGGAATTGCTCACTTGACACCTGAGAACCTCCCTTTACATGGCACTGCTCAGAGCAGAATTTTTTTTCCAAATTTCCACAGGAGACCACAGCCTCCACTCACCATGAGAGGTTGGTGGGTGAATCTGGCTGTGTCCTCATGAGGAGCATTGTGAGGGGTTGTTCCCAAGCAGTGTGAGCCTCAAAGCCTGTGTTTAGCAGCACTTGAGTGGTGGTGTAATGCAGAAAAGGCCTCCTGTGATAGGCAAGACGATGACATGGCACAGAGATCCCAGGCTCGATTTTCCTGTTACAGTCTTTTTGTCTATAAAATTCCTTTCCCTTTGCAATGGGAGTTTTCCAGAGAGGTCGCTGATTAAGTATTACTACCATACTCAGTGCCACATGGAGCGTAGGAAAAGCTAGAAGATTCAGGTCCAAATAATTGGATAGTGTAAACTCACTGGTTAGCGCTTAAGGTATCTCAGGTTTGGATGTCTTTTTTCATGGTACCTCTAGCAGGTACCAGTGGGGAACTGAGCTTCAGGAAAATACCAGGTTTTCTAGTTCCTTGACTGCCCACATGGAGATGCAGGAGATGAAGTTCTCCTGAAACATAATCCTTCAGGAGCTGCCTTTGATCCTACTTAAAACAGTTACCCAGTGTCTGCAGATTCCATCCCCTCTGTGTCACTATGGCCAGCCAACAAGTGAGGGGCACAAATACTGACCACATGCACTGGGAGGCATTAAGGTGATTTCTGGATCCCCCTGGAAGTTCAGGACCAAGGCAAAGATGGAATCAAGTTCTCCATCTTAATCCTCGAGCCATGATTCTGTCCTGCAGCACTCAGCCTTACCAAACACAAGCTCATTTCAGCACATCAGAATACCCTGTGGGAGGGTCTCTGCTGCCTGTTAATTTTCTGTGTTGACTGAAAATGGTACCTTGCGGTGAGAAAAAGTGATGTGTTGTTACGACTACTTTATGATGAGGAAGTGTGATAGAGTTGACTTGAAGCTGCATCGATGCCTCCAAGTCTGGTGCTCTGAGTAGTTTTTTGGATGTGTAATTTCCATATATTTCAGAAAAGCAAGCTCCTCCATGGAACCAGACTGACCTCATCTGGGATCCTCGGCTGGCACGTAAATCTAGTTGCACCACAGGAGCCTCTGCCACTGCAGGAATGCTGGTTGTGTGGGGCTGTTACCCTCTGGGGAGAGCAGCCACTGACGGTGCCAGCAGAGCAGTGATGGGGCTGGAGAAGGGGCTGCTGTGCTGTCCCCTCCCTTGTGCCACTTCAGCCTAGTTTCCCACCTGCCTTTCCCACTCAAGTGTCTCACCTGGCTTGGTTCTTTCTTCTCTTTTCTATCTAAGCAAATGACCCAGCTGCTGCTTCAGTTGGGGTGGCACTTGAGAGGTGTCTGATAATGAACACCGAGATTTCCATAGGCCCCCACCTTGGCAAAGCAGGATGGAGGTGGCAGGAGGCACACCCAGATCCCGACACTGTTCCCTGCCAAACTTCTGGTTCCTGCTCCAAAGTGTGAAGGTGCTAGGGATTTTGCTGAAATGGTCAAAGAATTTTTAACTTCAGAAGAACAATATATTTTCCCTAACCTCATCCTGGCAAATGGCTGAACCTTTGTAGTTGAAATTTTCCCAATAAATTTAGCTCAAAGAAAGCTTTTGGCATGAAGGATTGCAGCCTAAATGGTTAAAATTTGGCAAAGTTCTTAGGAACTGAAACCAGGGTCTTATAGTGGAAAGTGTTAGGTAAGCATCACTGTACACAGAGTGGCTGGGCTGTGCCCCTCCTGGCAGGGTGTCCTGGTGCTGGGGGGCTTGGAGTGCCACTGCCATGGGTCGGGGAGGCTGGAGGGACCAAGCGGGTGCTGGAGTGGCAGATGAGGTGGCAGTTCAGGCCTGCAGGCATTCAGTGAAGACCTTGGGATTTGCTGCCTCCCAAGAGCTGGAAGGGAGGCATGGACTTCACTTAATGTTTTGGCATTTGCTTTGCAAACTGACACACTGGTCCCTCAGGAAGCCTTAAAAAGAAGAGCAGCAAAGGAGTGAATGTGTTGAAATGGAAGCTCCTTCCTGCCCTCCGAGGTTACCCCTGAGGAGGCAAGTTCAAGGCTATCTGCTCACATTTGCTGCCCACCTCCAGCATGGGCTGGGGGTTGCAAATGCTGCCTGTTACTGGCTGCAGTGGTCTTGGTAAAACTTCACTCTGGACTGGAGGAAATCTCTTGGGAAGCCCCGTTCACACTTCCTGCCCATTATAAACAGATCTGACACATTCGTGGCTGGGCACGTGGAGCTGCTGGGTGGGATGCTGGTAGCATTTGCCTTGCCAGCCTTCTTGAGGTGTGGGTCAGGGCTCTGGCTGTGCAGCTGGAGTCTTCAAGAAGGGCTCATAGATCTGTGCAGACAGAGGATAAGATGTCAGGGGGTTTCTGTTATCATTCTGCATTACTGCAGTGCCCTTAAAACCTTTTTTTCATTTCTATCATCCATGATTTTTCTTCTTTCATGCAGTGTTCTCTGTTTCATCTGATGCTCTGCTCGCCTTTGGGCCCTTTTGCCTCTGCAGTCACTTCAGTCCCATCCTGCTTGTGCATCTTATAGCAAATATTCCCTCTGCAGAAAGAGACAGCTGGTACCAGGCTGGTTTGGGGCTACAGATATACTGTACAGATGAGCTGACGTGCCAGCTTGAAGGGACATGTTTGCTTATGAGCCAGCCAGAAGTTACGTACACTTGGATTTGCCAGCCTTTTAGCTGCCAGACAGGTCAAATTCGTGTTGCTGTCAGTTGTTGGCAGCAGAACCTGTGGCTCTGGGGATCGTGTGGAGCCTTGAGGCAAATGAAGACTTTGCTGTGCCTGCGTCGTAAGTGCCAGTGTCAGCTCACATGCTGGGAGCAGCTCCAGTGAAGGCAGTGCTGAGAAATGACAGTTTCTCTGGCAGTTCTCCAGATTTGCCAGTGTGGGTGAGACTGGAGGTGCCTTTGCCCCAGCTGTGACTTTTGAGGACCGGTGTGTCTCTGTGTAGTGAAAACTGGGATGTACATGCCTACCTGGGCAGGAGGAGTGTTTCTGACACTGCATGGGCTGTTTCACATCCAAAACTGATCCCCGCAGCCTCGCTGGGGTCAGGGGTGCAGAGCAGGATCCTGGCCTTGCCATCTGGGTCAAGCACCCTAAATGTGGAGGGAAAGCTCCAAAGTGCTGCTTAGTGCAAGTGGAAATGGCTTCAATCTGTGTTTTGACTGATGGGTCTTTTCAGGAAATTTCTGAGAATAACATTTCTAAAAATGGCTGCTTCTTTCCACTGATATTTCCTGGAAAAAGCTGCAGTTAATTTTAAACTGCTATCCTTTTCCCTTTTCAAGTGGAAATGGCTTTGTGCTTGTCCTCAAGGCTTATGTCATTCTTTCTGCCCTAACCTGGGTTGCGTGGTGGGGAGAGACAGAGTGCAACTGCCATTGCCTCCTCTTGCAGGTCCTGCTGGTCTTCCAGAGCTGCAGAAATTGAGGTGTTGGGGGCACTCTGTGCACATGGAAAATAGTAACCATCTCTCTCCGAGTCACTTCACAGTTGCGTTCTTTGTTGACTTCTGGCCAGTCCCAAGTACACAAGAAAGCTGTCCCTAAAGTCATTCCCTAAAGCTTTGTTCATCAGGGTCAGGAAGGATATACTGAGCTGGTTATCACACCCCAGGTGCAAAGATCCAGCCCTGCCTGGGCTTGGGGGCAATTGGACCTAGAGACAAGCTGGAGGGGACTGGTAGCACAGAGCTGTCCTGGGCAGGCAGCCGCTTTGTGTCGGGCAGACCATGGCTTCCCCTGTGGCTCTTGGGCAGGCTGGCTGCTTCGGGTGGGAATATGTCATTAATTTTTATACCTTCCCCTGTAAACCATCGACCCTTTTTATGATGTCATGAGGGATTCCTTAATTTTGCAGCTGCTTCCTGGTTACGTCAGAGAAGAGCCTCCCGTCCTAGAGCCCAGCACTGCAGTCCAGGACGGCTGGAAACAAATGAAGTGTTGAATATCTAATGGTTTCCACAGGGAGGACTGCTCCATCCTCCCCAGGCCCCCAGCATTCCTCACCTCCTAGGCCTCCCTCCTTCCCTCCCTTGGACAAGTCAGGGTTTCAGCATGGAGCAGAGGGAGCCGAGGGCTGCTGGGCGGCCCCAGCTGCTCTGGGAACACGTGCAGTAGGTTCCTTGGTGTTGCTGCACGTCTGGGCCCTGTGACCAAGACCTTTTCAGGCCCTTCCTGCCTCTCTGTGGTACAGGGAGATGGACTGGGGGCATCCAGGGTATCACTGGAATCTAAAGGTCACTTTGGGAGAGGTTGGGCCCTGTGTGCTGCAGGTGGTGGTGTTCAGCTCAGCCACAGTGCTGGGAGGGCAGGGGCTGCCATCCTCTCTGCTGTCTGCAAATTCAGAGTCAGGGAGCATCCTTCCAGGAAAGCTGCCCATCATTCCCAGGCTCTTTGCAGGGTATCAGCCAGGGCTGAGTGGATGCCTCCAGGTTCCCAGGCTCTTTCAGGGGCAGATGAGTGTGTGTGTGACTCGCCAGTTCCCAGCGAGAGCTGGGAGTGCCAGTGACTCACAGGTCCCCTGCAAGGGGGTGTTGGGGAAATGCCCCACAGCTGTGAGCATCCCCCTCCCTTTGCTGCTTTATATTCCCGTGGGTTGTGTGCGGTCTCCACCAGTGGGATCAGCTGGCCGGGCCGGCAGCGTGGCTCTCCTTACCCACTTCCTGCAGACAGCCCCATGGCAGTGGGCTGCCCTGTAGCCCTGCCAACGCTGCGTCTGGCGGGGGTGACTCACGGGAAAACTCTGTGTCTGAGCTGTAGGAGAGCAAATGAATTGCCTTCAGGTGGTATCAGCTCGAAGGTGACCAGCCTCTGCCTTCCTCTCCACAGGGCTGCAGCCAGCTGGTGAATCAGTTGTCTGTGCCTCCAAGCTGCTGACACATCAGCTGGGTGCCTTAGGCACTGCTCACCCCCAGCCCTTCACTCACTGGGCTCCTGCAGGTCCCACATCCCCTGGCCAGCCCTTTGTGTCATCCTTGGGATCTTGTCCATCGACCCATTTGTTCCTTTGACTGCCCTCTCTGGGAAAGGTGGGTTCAGCTGTTGCTCCCTGGGAGCAAAGCATGTCCCTGCTGCTCTGCCTGCCCTGGGATCACCTGCTGTCAGCACTGCTCTGGGCTTCCTGTCCTGGAGCCACAGCTCAGGTGACGATAGAGAGGCCAGCATGGAAATTGGAGCCCTCCCAACCCTTGGGTAGAGCAGTCTGGTTGTTTGAATCAAAGGAATCTGGTCTCTTTTGAGACTCTTAAGGGTTGTTGGCTGGTGTTGTTTTAACTGTAGAAGGTTCAGCATTCCCTGTGTTGTGTTAGCTGGATGAAGGATGGATGGAAAAGCATGTCCTCTGCTTGCCTGTGAGCCTGGGAGTTGCCATGTCTCCCTTCCACCACGAGTGGACAAGCTGGGAGCCCTCCCTCCCAGCCCCCTGCCCGAGGCTACGTGTCCTGAGCTCGCTCTGCCCCAATTGTCCCTCGCAGGATTTCCTTCAGCACATGGCACTCAAGTGGCTGCAAGGAGCTTCCCCCAGCAAATCCCTCTTCTCAGAGGCGGCTGTCCCGTGCATCGCCTGTTCTTTTCCCATTCCCATTTCCTGTAGCTGGTTGGTTGCCCTAATAAAGGTTTGGCATTGCTGTTTTGCACACCCTAGTGGGAGAGGGGATGTGTTTATCACTTTTCCTGGAGATTATCTGTTTAAGCACTCTCTGACAGTTACAATAACAAGGGCAGCGCGTTGTGTTTCCCAGCAAAAGGACACTCGCTGCTGAAAGATGTATAGCACTAATTAGAAATACATAACATCCGGCCACATGGCAGCCTTCTCCCGGCCGCTCCATTTCCTGAGCTCAGACGACTTTGACGACAGTTGGTTTATGTTTTCCATGAATATAACGTTCTCAGAGAAACACAAATTTCTTCCCATTACAAAAGTCCCCTTTCTCTCTGTCTCTTTCTCCCCCCTCCCCACACACCCTTTCCCCTGTGTAACAGGTAGATTTATGGCTGCAGAAGTCCTGGGTCAGGTTCTGCTGCTGACTGGGTGGGAGCAGGGCTCACAGCCCTGGTGTGGATTCAGGGAGAGCCAGGTCGGTGCTTGCAGAGGGCGCTGTGGCAGCTGGTCTGCCCCGCTCTTCCCTGCAAAGGGAACTGCCTCCTGGTAGGAAAACAGTGCTCTCTGTGCAGCCCAGGACCCAGCTGGAGAAAAAAACCTCTTTCCTACACACGAAGAGGAAGGACTCTTCTGCAGCTCAGAGGGCTTTTGTGATCTTCAGAAAAACCACCTGTCCCTGGTTCCCAGTGGCTTTTGCTCTCTGTTTGCAGTCTGATGCTCATCAGCTCCCATATTGTCCATCCCATCCCTTCTCCCTCTCTTGCTTTTGGGCTCTGCTTAAGAGCAGATAGGCTGCATGCCACTTGGAGGAGTCTAGGTCCAGCCTCCAGCTTGCAGCAAGCAGCAGTGACTAGTAAAAGGACATTTTTTCAGAGGTCCCCACATGCTGGATGGAAGCAGGACAGTTGCTCTGCTGCCTGTAACACAGGTTAGATGAAGGGAGGTAGGAAGATGGAGCGTGCTGAGGGAGGTGAAGTCTTAGAAATTTTTAACTGCTGAAATTAATTCCTATTGAATACGGAAAACTGTTGTCTTTCAGATGTTTATAGCTTGGCCAAGTGTGGACAGATTTCTAGTAGGACAAGAAAACTCTCTGCTAAAAAGGTTATTCTGCAGCAAAATCTCAGATCCCCGTTCCAGGATTTGCAGTTGCTAGATTAGCTCAAGGAAGAGGTTGTTAAGTGGGTTTTTTCAAACAGAGGTAAGCTGCTATCTTGTTTCCTAGCCTTATTCTCACAAGTGGCCGAGCTGTTTTGGCTAGATTTCCGGAAGAATTTGGGCTAAGACAGGCACCCAGCATGGAAACTTCAACTCCAATAGTTAAAGTCTGAGCCAGCTGGAAAAAGGGTCTCAAGAGTGGCTGGTGTCAGGCAAGCTCAGTAACATGGTGCTCGCATCTGTCAGAGCTCACGTCCTGCTGCTGCTGCAGCCTCTGGAGCCCTGACCTCCAGATGGGGGCTGACATGGGACTTCAGGGCTCTCACTTTTTCTGGTGCAGAAAGAGAGATCTTCAAGGCTAATTCAGCCTATGGAGCATGGGGCAATGCAAATTACTGTCCTTTCGGGCTGCAAAATGTTTGATGACACATTCCAGCTTTAAAACACTCTGCCTGCTCCTTTCTAGTCCTGGGCAGTGTTGCATGTGCCTGAGGTTTGGTAATGTAGTTGATGTGGGGCTACAAGTGGCCAAGAAACAGCTCCAGCCTAAGGGAGCTTCCAGAAGGGAGGATTTCAGGCCAGCTCAGCTCCCTGCTGTGACTTCAGTGTGGCTCCACAGGCTGTGTCAGGACAGCATGCAGTGAGAGTATGGGTTTACCCTGAGTCAGTCTTGGCTGCGAGTCCCAAAGCCCTGACCTTGGGCTGTAGTTTAACAGCAGTTGTTGAGGTAACGGTGCCAGCTTTGCTCACCCGCCTCTCCACCCGTGCAGCACCTTTGATGGCAGTGACACAGCTGAAAGGTGACATTTCTAACCCCTCTGAGCTGCGTGATCAGGTTCACAGGGTGGCTGTGCAGGTGAGAGCTGAGATGTGACGTGGTGACAGGAGCTGTTTATCCAGTGCTGGCATTTACAGGGCCCTTTGCCGGGTTGCAAGGGGAGAAGGTGAAGGGGGGAGCGTGTTGTGGTTGTTGGTGCTGGATGATTTCCTGCGGAGCGTCTCTGCTGTGGCTGCTTGTGGCACATTGGAGCCACAGCTCCAACCACCTCAGGGCTTGTGACCTCCTGGCAGCCTTTTGTGCATGTGATTTCTCTCCATAGTTTGCCTGACACCTCCACACCATGCCCCGGCTGCACAGTGTGGCTGGGTGTGAATTGGGAACATTATCTGACTACAGCCTGATTTGGGGTTTCAGAGGAGGAAGTGGAGTGGATTTATGGCAGCTTTAGGTGATGGACTGCCATCAATGCCACCTGAAGTCTCTGTCACCAGCTTTTGGTGGCTGCATGCAGGGATAGGATGCAGGGTTGCCTGTGGACCTGATGCTGTCGTTCAACTTCTCCTGCGTCCATTGTGGATCTGGGGAAGCAGATGTGGAAATTACAGGGTTTACCCTAACCTGGGCAGTCAGGATCTCCCTGCCTGCTCTTGTTGGTCTGTGGCACTGCTGTCCCTAGATTTTGCTAGTGCTGTGCAGCTGCAAGGACAGGAATGACCTAAATGTCGGTCCAGCCTCCAGGAACATCTCTTTTCCAGAACTTTGTGACTCTGTGCATTACCAGCAGCACAGACTATTGGTCAGCTCAGAGGTAATGATGCCCTTTGGACTCTAGAGCAGATTTGTTGTTCCAACTTTCATTTCAATATGTCTTCTACAAAGTGTTTTTCTCTTAGTGCCAGGGTAAGCTCAGACAGTGCATGGTGTGGGCAAGAGACCTCACTGTGGGTGCAGAGAATTGGTTTCCTTACTGCCCATCACTCAAAACATTCCACAGATTCCTGTGTAAACACCCCAAGTGCTTTGCCCTTTGATTGTATCCTCACTTTGACTGTTTCCTGTGGCAGGGGTGACCTGGTGTTTGCCACCCCACAGCCTCCACATCGCAGTCATCTCCACTGGCTCCCAGCTCAGGGAAAGCCAAAGCTCCCAGACTCTCGCGGAAAGTGGTGAAAAGGCACAAAGAGAAACTTTCTCCTGATTTATGGTTCTTCCTCTTTTGTCCTACAATTAAGCTCTTAAGAGCCTTCGCTGGCCGGGCTGGGAGTTGGAGTGCTGGTGTATATTCAGGGGTCTTGAACAAGCATCCACCTGGATGCTTGTCCTTCCCTGCTGGGAGAACCATCTGGGAATGAGGCTGATGAGCTTGGCCAGGGAATGAACTAACAGGACTGAGGGAGTTTAGCATAATTTAATAACACCCAGAGTGGCTGAGCTAGAATTGTGAGGAAACAGCCCTTAAATGTGGGTGTCCTCTTCCATTTACTGTGGGCAGCTTTGCAGGCTGTATCGAGGCTGAGCGTTGTTGCAGAACTCCGGAGCACCATGAGCTGGTGGGCACATGGTTCACATCTGCAGCAACACAGGGTGTTCGATGGAGCTGTGGGCATAGTGTTCAGCTTGAGTGAGTGAGTTGCAAATGGCTGTACCTGCCACAACTCATGTGCAAGAGGCATTTTACTGTATTTTGGTTGTTAAATGTTTTGCAGGGAACTTGTAGCCTGCAAAAAGAGCAGTGGGAAGGGCTGAGGCCCTGGGACCAAGCCTGGCCACAGCCACCGCAAAGCATTGCTCCAGCACTTGGAGCCAGTCTCTGAAATACACCCTGATATACAGGTGCTTGTCACCCTCACCATCACAAACACCTTTAAGCTTTGCCTGTTTTGGAGGGGAGGAATGTAGCTTTTGTACAAGCCCAGTTTGGGAGTCACCATGAGTCTGGTTTGAGTGCAGTGCTTGGAGTCCCAGGGATGCTGCCCACTCAGAGTGTAGGGGTGCTTACTGGAATGCTTGGAGATTTTCACCCTCCAGGGACTTGCCAGATTCAGGTGTGGCAGCTGGACCACCATGATTTTGTTGTGTGTCCACTTCAGACAAGAAGTGAAGACAGTCCAGCATCTCACCAGAGTGCGGGAGGAGGGAGCGCGGGGAAGACAACTGTAATTTCTTGGACTGGACTGCGGTCAGAGCACTGGGACTAACACTCTTAATTGTGGGAAAGGCTTCATGAAAGAGATTTACTGTCCCAGAGTGGTCACATCTTTAGTTTTATGTTTCCTCCAAAAGCTGACAGCCCCTGCAGTACGGCATTTCCTACCATTGCTCTGTGGCACTGGCTCAGCCCTGGCTCTAGGAGCAGAGCACCCTTGTTCAGCTGCCAGGTGCCTTTGGTGCCAGCCTGGGTTACCCTCAGTGGTCTCCCCCATGAGTGCTGAACTCATTGACAGCTACAGGAACTGGCCAAATGGAGCCTGCAGATCTTCCTGCCTTTTTCTTCTCTACTTTCTTGGTGTGTTTTAGTCTTTTTCTGGTTGTTTTTAATCTCCCACCGCACAGGTCTGAAATAATTAGCACTTAAAACCCCACTGTTTGTTCTCTGCACCTGAGGTGTTTTGCCAGCCCCTGCTGAAATGGAGTCTCAGTGTCTTGTTCTAATCCTCTTGCCCTTTGCTCAAAATTCCTGCTCTGCCCCATTCGGGGAGTTCAGCTTCCAACCCCTTGTCTGTGCTGACATGCAGCTGGTGCTGATGTCAGGGAACTTGTAGCCTGCGAGCCGGGGGGCTCAGGGGGCTCTGCCTCCCCATCCTCGCCCTGGGACTTCACTCGTGGGCACCCCTTCCAAGTCAGTACCTGCGTGTTGGTGTTCACTGTGCAGATCCTTGGGGCAGCTGTTCTCAGGGGTCCTGCGGTGGGTGATGCATAAACCAGTGAGAGGCATCCTGTGCAGAGCAAATGGCCAGGCGGGAAGGAGCCCCCCAGGTGGTGTGGGGGCATCCAGTCCCACTGGCTTTTCCCTGCTAGCCGCTCCCCCACATCCCAGGGGAGGGTGTGAATGGAGGGCAGAGGGGCTTGGGAGCCAGAGGTTGCCCATAAGGCTTAAAGCCCCTCTGTGAGCAGGCGGCGGTGCCGGAGCACACGCGGGCAGCCTGGCATGCCCCAGGAAAACTCTTGGCCTCGCTCTGCGTAACCTGTGCCAGGCTCCAGGCAGTTCCCCCGAGCCAGCTCCCCGCTGCTCTCAGCAGCCTCAGAAGTGGTTTCTGGCTGGGTGTAGATGTACTGGGGGGATTTGCTCTCACCCCGAGCCAGCTCTGTTTGGAAGAGCTGTGGTCGTGTGGCATCTACTTCAGTAACAGTTCCAATTAAGCTCTCTTGACAAGCTGTTGTGTGACTGCTGCACTAATGGGAGGAGCCCACTTCTCAGCTGCTGAGGTTAAACTCCAGCGGGGACAGAGATCAAACATGCAGCTAATTACCCTTTTAACACTTAAACATACCCCCTTCCTTCAGGGAAAGGCATCAGCTCCCAGCAGCAGCTTCTGTGCTGGGAGCCCTGAGTGCCAACTTGGTGCCAGCTGGCATAGCACACATTGGTGGGCTCAGGCACAGTGTGGGCAGTGTGGCTGCAGCCTCTTCCTGCTCAAGGGTGGCTCCTCACCACCTTTTGCCCCCCCTGCATGCATCAATTTGGCCCAGGACAGGTGTGAGCTAGGGAACTGCTCACCCCTGCTCCTTGTGGGATGCAGAAAGGGAGGCTGTGAAGGCAAAGCAAGATGGAATGTCTGACTCAAACCCTCTCTGTTTCCTAGAGTGCATCTCAGAAGACTGTCGCTCCATCATCCAGGAACAGGCCACAGCCCTGGGGCTCTCCATGTTTGCACTCCTAGTGAGGAGGTGCACCAGCTTGCTGAGGGAATGTGTGCCAGGTAAGGGCTTACCAGAGGGAGCCGTGCAGGGGCCCACGAGGCAGCCTGGTGGTGTTCAGGCTCTTGTTCCCTGCTGCTTCGTACACCTCTTCCCCTCTGCTGGGGCCCATGGATTCTCTCCCAGCATCCCAAACTCTGCCCAGGTTATGGCTGGATCATCTGTAGGAAATCCCCTGATGTGTGCAGGCAGAAATGTTTGGAAGAAAGGGATGGACTCAGGGCATGCTTTCTGCCAGCTGTTGGGAAACTTTCCAAAACTAGGACCTCGGAAGCCTGTGACTGTTGCAGTGATGCCCCACTGCTCTCAATGAAAGGGATCACAGACCTCCAGGCCAGTCTGTGTAGGCAGAACAGATCTGTCTTTGTGCTTGCTGTGGGTTGTGGCTGTTCCCTTGTGCATCCAAAGGCTGGGATGTTGGGATCTGTGTCGTGCATCTCCAGTCCCTGCCTGAGCCTGGGTCCTGACTGTGGTGAGCTGGCTCAGCTCTCACATCTTTTATTTGCAGTTCAGCCACAAGAGATGGAGCAGGAGGATGAGGAGGATGACATCAAGGTGTCTGCCTTGCCCCAGGACCTGAAGGAGCTGCTCCCCAGTGTGAAGGTCTGGTCAGACTGGATGCTTGGCCACCCGGACACCTGGAATCCTCCTCCGACCTCTCTTGAGCTCCCCAAACAGTACGTGCATCCTCTGGTTTGTCTTCTGGTGTCTGTTCCCTGGACTCCTTGTGCCACCCTTTCCGCTTGCTCATGCTTACTGCTGGCTGTGACACTCTGACCTGAGCGCCCAAGGAAGGTTCACTTCGCAGGGCATATTTGGGGATCACTTGTCACCCTTGGTGACACAGTGACTTCTTCATGGGTGTGTGGGTGGGGCTGGAGGGCCTCTGGGAGGACCTTGGGGGTGCGTGTTGCCTCTGTGTGTTAGAAGATAGATCATGAGACGGATTTGTACTTTCTGCTTAGAATGTGCATTTGGTGTGGTTGGGATACCCCTCCTTCAGATGTTCTGCTAGCCCGGCCAGCTGGACAGGCAGGGCCTTCCTCTCAACCAGAGGGAACTCCATTTCCAGCATAAGTGTTTTGTTGCCTTTTTTTGACTGTCAGGCCAACCTTGGTCAGGCTGGGCTGGCCTGGAGCAGCTTGCCTGTTCCTGTAGCTCCAAAAGTCACTTCCCCACTGCTTCAGACCCCACTTTTTTATTATGCTGCAGTGCATAAAAGGGTTAATTTTCTAAACGGCCCGATTTCAGCCCATTAGTCCATAATGCGGACTAGGCAATTTGCATATTTTTGGACAGAAAATCGAGTGAAGGGGCCAACTATGGAGTATGCGAAGCAGTGTCTGAGCATGCTCCGTAGCTGCTTTCCCGCAGGATTTTCCATCTGCCTCCGGTTCTCTGGATCCAGAGCCTGAAATCACGTCTTATTGCTAATCCAAAGGAGCCAGAACCCAGGGTGATGGGAAGGCGCATTAAGAGTAATCCAGCAAAGTGGCTTAACCATTAATGGGTCCTCGCTCCGTGCGTCAGGTCCAGTCCTGCTCTCCTAGTTTATTGCCTCTTACTCCAGTTCTTTTTCATTTGGCTGAGGAAATGGAAATCTCACACAGGAAGTTCTGGGCCTCATTTTGTGGAGATGGAGTCTGTTTTCTGTTTGTCGGCTGCTCGGTGTGGGACCGCTGCCTGCTCATGTGAACTGCTGCCCATCTTTGGGCAGGAACTCAAACTGGGATCTGTCACGTGAACCCGCCTGCACCAATCCCCCCTTCCCCTCGCGCTGCCTGCAAAGGGAGCCGCGGAGCCCTTGGCCACGGGCAGCCTTGAGATGGAATTTCTGATTGGGTTCGTGCAGCCAGCACTCGGCACCTTCCCTGGGACGAGCTGCTCCACCTCCTGCAGGGCACAAGGCTGTGTCCCCCTGGGATGACGGAGCAGGTGTGGGCTCCTGCTCAGCCCGTGGGATGGGAGAAGGTGGTAGTGGTGGCAGCCTACCCTGTAGCACATGGCTCTTTCAGAAGTAGTGGAAATAGATTGAGGGGCTCTACTTCAAAAGTCTACTCTGTGGGGAAATGAGGGTCTTCATCTTGCAGCAGAGGCCCAGCTGCTTCCCCCCTCTCCGTGGAGGGTGGCTGAGCAGCCCCTCATGTCACCATGCCCATGCTCTGGAGCAGGGACAGCCTGCCCTGTGCTGGCTCCTGGCTCTTCCACTCTTTGACTCACCCAGAGAATCTCTCTTGCCTACGGTGAGGAGACTGGCTGCTCTTTCAGCCCACACCTTTTGTGTGTAGTGGTGTTGGTGGTCCAGGACTCTGGACGTGGATAGTGATGAGTAGTAGGGAACCAGCTCTGCTCTTGGGCATGACCTGGGACTTGGAACGTTTTCCCCAGGGATAGGGAAGGAAAAGGAGAGCACTGGGTTAGTGTTTCAGCTCTCTATTGACACAAGCCTGCTGGCTGCCCTGGGGCTCTTCAGTAACCAGGTAGAGCCACCAGTCCAGGGGTTTAGATAGGAACAGCTTCAAAGAAGTTTAGAAGTAAAACATGGGTCAGAGCAGCAGGCGTGGTGGAGTAAGCCAAGGTTTATGGACAGGGTGAGCTTGGGAGCAGGGAGAGCATGCAAGAAGCAAGCACAGATGGCAAGTTGCAGAGCTGAGTAAGGAGCCTGTGCCGTGTCACTCATGCTCTGTGCCTCCTGTTGGTGGGATGAGCCACAAGGCCCCACCGCTGCCAATAGAAAAGCTGGTTGGTCACACTTAAATCACTTTCATTGCCCCTTATGATGGGGTGGGCACAGAAAAGGGACAGTAAGAATCCCCTGAAGCACAGAAGTGCCCTGCAGCGTTGCCATGAATGTGCTAAAGCTTCTGGGAAAACCAGACCTCATACCCACCTGGCAGCCCACGAGAAGCCCAGAGCTCACATCAAAGTGCAGCTCATCCGGGGCCAGCACTGCTGCCAGAACGCCGGTCTAGGCTCGGGGCCAGCGGGGCAGCTTGTCAGGGCTCCACCAGAGCCTCGGGCCCAGGTTGCTGGGCTGTGTGTCCCAAGGCCTGCGCTCACACTGCATTCGCCATGTTCACAATCACCCCTTCTTCGTACCAGAGAGAGCTGGGGGACTTAAGAACGTCTAAACTCAGCCCAGCTGTGGCAGTTGGTTTATTGCTTTCAGCTGGTACTTGAACCCGGGTCCTGGTCTTGGAGTCTTTCCCAGGTTTAATCCCCGGAGCTTTCTCTGCAGCTGTATGACACTGCGCTGACCCCGAATGAGGATAGGAAAATAGAAACGGTGCCAAGCCAGAGTCTCTTTTTCATTTGGAGTCTGGCTGTCTGCCCATGACCAGGGTTACATAATGGGAAACATAGCTGGGGCTCTGGAGAGCCCGAGTTTCACCACGCTGCCCAGACCTTCGCGTTCTGATGCTATATATCTTCCTAATTGTAGCTCGGATGCATTTATCACACTGCTGGATTTGAGTCCGTACAATAAAAAAAAAACCCAACCCCATACCAAATTCTTCAGCTCGCTGCTTTCCGCCTTGGACAGAGGTGAAGGGAAAGGTGTGAGGGGTGAGTGCTGCCGAAACCTGACATGGATATGAGCCACGCAGGAGTGGGCTCTGGGGGGCAGGATGGGAGGCTCAGGTAGGTTGTGTCTTCAGGGCCCTTTCCTTGGTGGGAGCTTGGGAGTAAACCCTGGTTCCTGGCAGGCAACCTCTCCCTACCTTGGGGCTCAGTGGTCCCAAATTCAACCTGAACGAGCAGCTCCTTCCTCCTCCGAAACCATCCTCCTTGTTCTAGTGCACTCATCCAGCTCTTGGCGGCACGCTGCATGGTCACCATGGCTCAGGGGATACCCTGGAACAGGTTTTCAGGCAGTGGACTGTGTAAATCCCTCTCTTGGGTCTGCTGTGTGTATTTGAGAGGTGAAGAGTGTCCTTCCTATTTTGGAAGAGGGACTCAGCAAGCTTTCCACAGCTCTTTCCTCATGTATTTCCAGAATAGGAGCTAAACTTAACCTTGGAACTCTCTGCTTCAGAGCAGCAGTGTCCCTTGCCTTGGGAATTGTGTGTCTGGACCAGGTGTTGCCACGTCTTCTATCAGGAAGGAACAGTCACTTCTGTATCTTAACATTAACTTCTTTCTGCATGTTTCATGGCAAACCTTGCGTTGAGGTCCAAGCAGATGGTTGTTTAAGGCAGTTGGACTGGGTTGGAGAAGTGTCTTTCAGACCAACTGTCTCCAGGAGTAATTTGCAGAGGTTGGGATGTAAAAGCAGGGATCCTGGGGAGAGGAGAGTGGGATGGATCCCCTAAGGAAGCGATGTTAACAGCGTATGGGATGAGAGGTGGATCTCCAAGGAGGCTGCTGTCCAAGTGAATCTGTCTCCTTTTGGGACATGTGGCTGGAGAGGGGAGAGCAAAGCTGCTCCTTGCTGCCACAATTAATCCATTGCTAAATGAAGCACAAGAACTGATGGGGAAGCGACTGCCTAGACAGACACACTGCTGCAGGGCTGACCCTGGTGAATCCACGCTCCTTCTGCACGGAGCGAAGGGCCTCTCTGTTTGTGGAGACTGTCTGCAAGCATTTAAAAATGGTTAATTTAAACCAAGTATTAAATTAAATCCAAAAGCTGTGAGCACATTCTAGAGCTTACCTTCCCAGAGAGATCTGCCAGATCGCTCTCATCACATCGCTCTTGCGGAGAAGTGTCACTGAGATGGCAGCTCCCACTGGGAGAGATGGACAGAGTCTTGGACAGGGGTGCCAAAACATTGCTGGAGTCTGCTGGAGACTAAATGGAAAATCCCTTTTGCAGATCCCAGCCCCAGTAACACTGGCCACCAGAGTTTCCCTATTGAGACATCAAAGTGAGGATTCAGAGGTGTCTCAGTAATGTAAACCTGGCTGAGAATGAAGGTGAAGTCGACCAAAGCAGAAGCCAAAGGACTCTGTAGAGAGGGGGCTGTGGCAAAGCAGAGGCTGGCTGGGAGGAGACTGCACCTCTGCTGGGGTGGAAAGTGTCCCTCCAACTCCAAAAGCAAGTTCCTGAGAGAGGAATGGGTTTATGGATGCCCAGCTGGCCAAAGGGACCATGTGCAGAGCAGAGTGGAGGAAATCCTTGGTGCAGAGGGACTGTAACCACCTCATGCTGCTCTGTCTGAGCCCAGGACACGGTTGGTGAACACCTTTTGAGAAGAGCACCCATGGCCATTGCTTTGTTGCTCTTACAAAGTAGCTGCTTTTAGTTCAGCTTCCCCTGGTCCAGGAGAGAGGAAACCCAGGAGGAGGATGCGGACCAGCTCATCCGGTGGGCACCGGGAGCTGGCGGGGGCACCGTGGCTGGCCCGGGGCTCACAGCGCCGAGGCGTTTGCCATCTGTGCGGCAGCGCAGCTCGGGGCGGCTGGGAACACAATGCAGGGCTTCTTCTGCACCGCGCTTTCCGGGTTTGTTCTGCAGCTGTGGAGTTTGGATGTTAGTGTTTAAACAAGCTGGTATTACACAGGAAATGGCCACCTCCACAGGCCCCCGCAGGCTTGTAACATGGGGTCATTGTGCTTGATTTTAATCACCAGGCAGCCCGCGCCCCCAGTGAAGATGGTGGCTTGTGCCGGAGCGCTGCGCAGCACCGTGGCCGTGGGGATTCAGCCAGCATCAGACACACCCTGGTACTCTTGGCTCTCCCCACGCTTACATGTGTGCCTTTTGCCTTGTGGTGATGCCTGTATGGACTGCATCTTTGCCCGGAGCCATCCCCAGCCTCTCTGGGGCCACTCTGGGCTCCAGGGCTCCAGGGCTGAACACTTGTGCAGCGCTCCCCATCGCCTGGCTGGGCCGTGTCCCGTCAGCATGCAGCTGGGCTGCGCTCACACTGACAGCTACATTAAACCTGGAATCCTGAGGCAGTAAAAAAGAAATTAACTCTTATTTTTTTTTCCCGTCCTAGTGGAATAAGCAAATGTAAATGTGTCTGTGGGGAAGTGAATGAACCCCCGTTCTGAGAAAAGACCTCGCGCTAACCCCCTTCTTGCTTCCTCAGTTAAAAGCTCTTGGAGCCTTGTCCCTGTACCTGGGAGCTCTGTGCCTGGGCTCTGTGTCGGTAATGTGGGGCCTCCCTGCACAGAGGGACAATGAAGCTGTGGCACTGTGCATGCACATCGCTTCCAGGCACCTGGGCCCGCCTGGGTTCTGCACAGAGGCTCTGGCACCACCCTCTGTGTGGTGACATAAGCCAGAAATGCCTGGCGGTGGCCTTGAGGTGATCCTGGGCAGGGGCAGTGGGGAGAAGATGCCTGACAGGGCTTCTGAGTGTTGTGCGACCTTCCAGGATTAGTGCACATCCCATCAGGAGATCCACGGGGCCCTACGTGTCAGCAGGAGCTGTTTGCCCTCACTGGCTTTTCCAGTGGGCAGCAGCTGGTGAATGGTATTGATGGGTGGCAGTGCTGCCTCTGCCATCACAGGAGAAAACTAGAGCAGAAAAGCCAGCACCTTCTTTGCTGGCTTTTTGAAGGCTCTGCAGGGTGCTGCATGTGAAATGGGACCGCCCAGATTGTGTTGCAGTGAGATCGGGCTACCTGGGGAGCCAGCATAGTCTGCGGTTTTGAAGGTGGGAACCTGTCACATTCAGGGCAAATGGCAGATGTGGCAAGGCACTGTGAAGCTGTGGATGAAAGATGAAGTGACAGGGACTGCTCTTGCACTCGAGGTGCTGAGGGGTGCGCTGCTTGGGAGTGCAGAGAAAAGGAGAGGGAGCCATTGGTCTGGGTGCCTGCAAAGGCATTAGCAGTGTCAGCTCAGTAACTGTTCATGTAGCATTTTTCTGACTTTGGATGCCAAGCCCTGTGGAGAGAGATGCTCCCTGTACTTTGTGCTGCTCCTTCACCCCACCAACCCCCTGCCCTGCTGCATCCTGCTGCTGCTCTCTGCTTCCCTCCCACACTCACTGCTAATCTCCATCCCCTGCCTGCAGCTCTCTTTTTTGGGAATACAGGTGAGCTCTCTGCAATGTGTTACTTTCCCTTCTCCTCCTCCCTGGCCCCATGCACCTGGGAACTTCTTCTGCATCTGTGTCTGTCCCCAGTATCGCCGTGCGCTCGTTCCCTGGTGGTTGCGGACACTCTTCCCGTTCCTCTCCATGCTGATGTCTCTGCACCTCCTTCGTCCCAGCCCAGCCTTCGTGGCAGCCCGGCCATGGGGCCCCACAAGTGCTATGTGACTGGCCTCAGGCAGCAGAGCCCAGTTGCCAAGAGGGCACTGGGGGAGGCTGAGCCTCCCAAGCCCTGTGCATCTCCCATGGGCAGAGCTTGCCTTGGAGGTGGCCCAGAGCAGCCCTATCACATCCGGTGCTTGTCTCTGCAGCCTGGGCCGGAGGATAAACTATCAAGGCTGTGGGGCAGTGGATCATTCCTCTTATTATTTTCTTCTTTTGCAGATAGGGGTCGTGGAAAGTTCAGTTCCTTTTAACCCTCAAAGCTCTGTTTATTTTCCAGCTGG
The DNA here is from genome assembly GCA_013396735.1 of Grallaria varia. Taxonomy (NCBI): domain Eukaryota; kingdom Metazoa; phylum Chordata; class Aves; order Passeriformes; family Formicariidae; genus Grallaria; species Grallaria varia. The sequence goes on along the minus strand of VWZG01004227.1, from coordinate 443,191 downwards.
TAGCACAAACGCAGCGTTTCCCATTACATCACAAAGGGCTCGGACAGATCCCTCCGAAAAACGTGTTGCAACTGTTTATTTTTTTCCATATTTAAACATTTCTGACAGCCAGACCTGGCTGAGCCAAGCAATGGAGCTTTGTGAATGAACCCAGCTCCTGGTGTCTGTGACCAGAGGGCTTAGAAGGACCTCTTCTCCCCTGCAGGACGTGGGCTAGGGCTGGCTCAGGGACGTGGGCGACTCTGTGTTACATGTGTGCTGATTACGTGCCGGGCTTTGATTAATGGCTCCTCGTTCTGCCTGGCTCCCAGGACGCTCTTGAAAACAAGATGTTTCATTTCAGTGTGCTTTCCTGGTACATTGATTCCCGTAAATAACCGAGTGCAGACTCTGTCCACCTGGAGCAGTTCAAAGAGCAGGGGGCCTCCCTCCAGCCCTGGGCTGCCTGGGCTGCACCGGTCACTGCTGCACCCCTGGTGGTGCTGGCTTCCCAGTGCTTTTCGGTGCTCCAGAGATGTGGTGTGGAGGAGCAGCCCTCCTTATTGCCACAGAAGGCACATCAACCCAAATTTTCTCTATTCCCTGCTTTCATCACAGTTTATACAGTAAAAAAACCCCAATCTGAGTGTTTTTAGAAATGGGAAAAGGAAACGCAATTCAAGACAGCCTGGTCAGCTGTAGTACCCCTGTCCTTGTTGCCTCCTTCCTTGCTTTTCCCCATCCTGGTGCTCTCTGGGGTGCTGAGCCCTCCCCAGGGCAGCCGGCCATGGGAATGTGTGATGGGGATATGTGGAGAGTGGTCCGGGGCTGCCAGTGGCCTTTTGTTTGCATCCCACACGTCACTGCCACTCTGGGAAGGTGAGACATGGCAGAGGCAGCGTTGCAGGTCACTCGTGAGTGTTGAAACCCTTGGCCAGAAGTAAAACCTGTCTTTACCACCCCCCATGGCTGGGGTTTAACTGAGAAAATCTCTGTGCTGTGGAGCGTGTCTGCGGCACGTGGTCTCGGCAGATCACAGCCGTGCGCAGGAGAGAGTGTGCCAGGCTGGGCTGGAGCCCACCGGGCTGGATTGGAGCCCTCCAGGCACCCCTCCTGCCCGGGCAGCAGCGCAGGGACCTGCTCTGTCCTCCCAGCAGGCTTTGGGGTAACAAGCACCTCTTCTCCCGTCCGGAATGAGCTGGGTTTCTGCCGGCACCGCTCGGGGAAGCGGCTCCCGCATGTGTGCTGGCTCCGGGGTGGGCCCCGGTGGGCAGAGCAGGAGGAAAGGCTGGTTCCCAGGACCTGGCCCCTTCCAGGGGGACGGGTGGCAGTGCTGGCAGGTGAGGGTTGCGATCCCTCCAGGTTGGGTGCCAGCGCAGCTGTGCCTGAGCCCTCCGATGGGGCAGGGCAGCAGTGGTGTGTGCCTCGCCTCGCCTCACCTCTCTGGTATTCGCTGCAGCATTGCAGGCAACTCCCAGTGCATTCCAGCCCTGAGTTGCTCATGTCTCTCTCCGTTCTCCCAGGGTCTCAGTAGATGTGTGGGCGACGCTGGCTGACTTCTGTAACATACTGACCACAGTGAATCAGTCGGAGGTGCCCTTGTACAAGGACCCAGATGACGACCTTGCCCTGCTTAGCCTGGAAGAGGATCGGCTGCTCTCGGGCTTCGTTCCCCTGCTGGTTGCCCCCCAGGAGCCCTGCTACGTGGAGAGGACCTCGGACAAGGTCAGCAGTAGGCCAAACATCCCCCCTCAATTCCTTCAGACTTTTATTCTTGGGAAGTTTTCTGTGCAAACGGAACACGATTAAGTCATTGAGAAGGGTGTTAAGGGAAAATATCGACCTTTCAGCCGCTGACATCCAGCTCTGTGTCATGAAAACCCCTCTCGACTTCCTCTGGTGTGTGTGTGCTTGCTGGCATGTTGTATATACGATCATTTCCTCACTTGTTTAAATAGTGCAGCTTGTGTTGGCAGAGCTCTCGGTGCACTCCAAATGGTTTGCATCATGCTTAAAGCACCCTCCCCCTCCCCCCGGCCACAAAACTCTGCCTTAGGAAGGCAGCCAGGACTTTTTTCCTTCTCTAAAGAGGAGAGTGATAAATAGGTGACTAGAGAGAAGCAGACACCATGTGTTAACGTACAAAAGGCTTTTAGGAATATGAAGCATTCCCCACTGCCCGCTCTCTATTTTCCTTTCTTTGCTCTAGGAGCCCATTCTAGCCTGAACTTTTCTTTGGCTGTTTGTTTTTAGAATAATGAAATCAGTTCCCTTGTTGATGTGGGGTTTTGGGTCTGCTCTCTGCTACCACCTGGCCAGGAGGGATCTGGGGGCTGCACTTGGAGAACATGTCTGAGCCTGATGGGGGATGGTGGAGGCACAATGGCATTTGTTTTGCACGCCCTTGTAGGCATGGCAGGATAAGAGTGGCTCTCAACAGTTTCCTGCTTGGAGGCAGAGTCCCAGCTCCAGAAACGCAGCTCATCTGGGAAGCCCCAGCATCTCCTCCCCGAGCTGTTGGTGCTGCGGGAGAAGTGGGGATGCAGGGGCAGGTTTCTTTGGGGAGCCTGTGTGTGATGGTGACAGTGTGCCTTCCCGTGTGCCACTTCTTCTTGACATTTTCCTGAAATGACAGTGAGAAATTTAGGACCTTTCTCACAGAGGGACCCGAAGGTGTGAATTTCTGTTTCACTTCTCTGTTTGCCCAATCTGTGCTCACAGCACTGCCTGCAGCACAGGAGCACAGGGTAAAAGGGTAAAACCGAGAGCTCCCCTAATTTGGGGAAGCACCTTTGTCCAGGAAGCCACTGTGGAAACTTGGGTTTTCAAGGCTCTATTTGATGGGATTAAAGTAAGAAGTGTGGTCGCCATTGCTGCCCTAAGGTAGCCTATTTGCCCTGTGTGTGCCTTTTGGGGCTTCTGCTGGGGATGGTCCCAGTCAGTACCCTGCTCCCTACACAGAGATTCTTTTCCCAGCAGCCACAAATCAGAGCCACCAGCAGGCAGGTGAGGTGGCTGAGCAGCTCTGTCTGTTGCCCCATAACTTGTGGGAGAGGGTCAGAATTCCTGAACTCTGCCTCTTCTAACCACATACTGGTTTATTTGGAGTGCCATCTACCTGCCCTGCCAGGCACTTGCACTCATCTGTGTAAAAAAAAGAGATGTGTCTTTGTCCTGTAGCTACATGTGAGCTTCCGAGCTGAGTTATCCCTGTCCCAGCTCCCTTTGCCTCTGGTGCTTTATAAAGAAACTGCACAACTGCACAGGTGGGAGCTGGTGCCCTTGCAGCTCAGCACCAGCCACTCAGGCATCCAGGAATATCAGGCATGGTGTTAGCTCTGCCAAAAACGCAGCACAGATCCCAGAGGGAAGCAGCCAGGCCTGGCCGTGCTTGTTACCCCCTTTATTTCTTTGTGAACAGTGTTTTCATTAATGGTCAGACAGGTGTGTGTATTCACTGTGCAGAGAACACCCAAGCAAATGAGGGGAGGTTCAATGAGTTAGAGCAGAGAGCTCAAAAGCCTGACTTCCAAGAAGGGCCTGGGAGAGCGGGACTTTTTAGTCTAGTGGAAATTCAGGGAAAATGCAGAGAGGAGAAGAGCAGGCTGTCCTTCAGCTCCATGCTGAAAAGCATAGGAAGGAACAGGCATAAATTGCAGCAAAATAGATCAAGACGACACTTTGGAAAGGCTTCATACCTTTGGGTAGTTAAGCACTTGTGAGCAGCCTTGTTGGCAATTCTGCAGAAACTCTTCAGCCTTGGAGATTTTAAAAGCAGGCTGGATGGCTCTCTCAGGTACAACCTGGGTTGAAGTAAACATCTTGGAACAGAGGTATGGTGACCTCTTTGCGCATTCCTACCCCGTTTTCTGTGATTTGGTAGCGCTGTAGAAAGGGACCGGAGTGGCAGCTGCACCATGTTGTGCACAAATCTTCTTCTGCAGCATTAGTGAAGGTAAGTATTTGACTCTGCAGCAGTGAGGTGTTGCAGAAGGCACAGCAGACTCAGCCAGGATGGTGTGACTGACAGGAATGAACCCGTGTGCCTTTCTTGAGTGACTGTGAGCAAGATACAGAGAAACAGTGCCCTGCAAAGAAAACCCCAACCCACCGTAAGTGGGGGGCCTTGTGTGCAGGCCCCAGTCCACCATCTGCTCCCTGCCCTCCTTGTAGAGTGCAGAGCGCAGAGGAATCCACCTCCTCAGCAGCTCATCAGTTCAAGGAAAGATTGAGTGGGGCTTTGAGCAGCCTGGTCTGGTGGCAGGCACCTCTGCCCGTAGCAGAGCCTTGGAACTGCATGGACTATAAGGTGCCTTCCAGCCCAATCCATTCTGAGTCTATGAGGTGCATCTCTGGGCTGTTCACAGTGGAAGGGTGCATGTCCATGCTGAGCATGTGGCATGATGGGGTCTGTATCCCTGCCCCTCACTCAGCACTCATCAGAGCAGCTCTCTCTGGCACTGTTTTTTTCCCGTACTGATTTTTCATTGCTTTTTAGCAGGAGTTATTTTTTGCACCCAATTTCTTTCTCTTGTGTTCTCAGTCTTGGACCAGTTTTCAGCCCAAATTCTTTACTGGAGAGGCAATGAAAATGTACTGCTCTTTATATGGTACCCTGTGAGTGTCTTGTGGGATAGGAGAATGGTTCTGGGAAGCTCACTGTGGTCCTTTTTCTAGCACGTCCATGGCTAGGAAGAGGCAGTTGTCTTTTTACTGCAAGGATAATGTCTCACCTTGCTTGCTAGTGCTCCAAATCCTTACCCCATGCTTTTACCCCCTAGTTTGTTAATTAATTTGTAACATTTCAGAGGAAAAGAATCTGTTGAAAGGCAAAACTGGAAAGAATTGGGCTTAAAATGGTGTAGGGTTATTTGCTGTACCAAAAGGGTGGTTGTTTTGTGAGCTGTATAGGACAAACACTGTGCTTCCCACTCCTTTTTGTTCTCCACGTTCCATTTAGCAGATGGAGTGCAGAATTCAGCCAGAGTTTCTCAGCAAGTTTTTGAGCATTTGGCCTGGCTCTTATTTTGAGTGAAAATGTTCTGACTCCATTCGCTGCCATGAAGCTGTGCCTTTGGATTCCTGCTGGAGCCTGTGGGACACTTAGAGCTTCCCATCATCTCTTGCACTGTCATTGAAGCTGTAACCAACAAAAGCTGGCTCTGGGGTGAGCATAACTTGGTGCTGTTTTGCTGGGTGTATGTTGGGCAGATATCCACTGCAGCTTGTGTGATGGAACACCATCGAATGTACCAGTCAGCAGCAAACTATGCAGCCTGGTGCCTGAGCTGTCAGCTGTGTCTGCAGCCTTTGCAGCCCAGGGAGACAGTGCCAGGACCTCACTCACCCAGCCTTGGACCCAAGGCAAGAGCAGGGAGCAGCAGCATGGCTGAGTTGAGGTTTGGGAAGAAGGAAGGTAGCAACTGTGGATTCATGGGGCTGCTGTGGGGGACTGGTAGTGGAAAACACTTGGGTTGTGTTGAGGTTGAAGCCAGTTCTAGTGGTGGTGCATCCAAGCTGTGCATGAGTGCAGCCCTGAGAGCCTGGCGCATGGCCTGGACTCCGCAGCTCTCTCTGAATCCTGTAGTCTCGGGGGCATCCTGCTCTGCAGTGACCCCATGGAGCTGCTGGCAAGGCTGGAAGAGGGCTGCAGATCCCTGACATGGAGCAGAGCAGGGAGATTCTCCTCTCAGCAGGCGCATGGCATCTCTGATTGTCCACATCCCTGCAAGGCTCTTCATGGGGTCAACATGTGCATCACCCAAGTGGTGCCTGCAACACACCCTCTGCCACATGCCCTGGCCATGGGGAGATGTGGAGGAGAAAGTGTTAATGTCCCTTCCCACAATAAACCTCTCTGCATGGGGGGTCCTGAAACCTGAGCCTGCCTCTCCTCCCCCAGCCCTGACACACGTTAATAAAAGGTTTTTAAATGCCAATAAAAAGGCAGCAGCCCCAGCTCACCAGGTCCGGGGCCCAGGGTCCTTGGGAAGGCACTTCACAAATGTGTTTTTTGCATTTTCAAGCTTTTGGCTGGTGAATAAGATTGAGGAGAAATACTCCTTCCCCTGATAACAATACAGTGAGACGCAGGATCAGCAGTGTGTGGATTAAAACCAGACGGTGCATGATTAATACATGTGCTTATAGGGCCAGTCACTGTGGTTCCCTCCTCTCAAACAGAAAGGAACTTTTTTTCCCCCTCATGTGCATGCTTGTGTGGAGTGGACTGTCTCAGATGCTCACCACTCAGCTAGTCTCAACCCTGTCTCACCTCTCCAGGCAAATGAAAGCCCTAAAATACAAGGCTCTGAAAAGTAATTAGCAATATTTTACTGCCCCAAACCTATGAGCTGGGTATTCCATGGTTCCTCCAGCTCTGGGGTGGCCAGTGAGTTTCCCATACTTGGTGCTGTTTCTTGTTTCACTCACCTTTAGGGCAGCCTAATCCCCAAGCTTTGTTCTCCTTAGAAATCCCAGATCTTTCTCCTCTGCACTGTCTAGCCCAGGCGGTCAGTCCAAATGTGACCCTCTCTCTAGTTGCCCCAACATGCTCTAGATTTACAGTAGCCTCTGGATTAGCTGTTTAGAAGCTAATTGTTATTTAGACCTGGGCTAAAATTAGTCCTGTCTTGTTATTCACTTCACTTATTTTTGGTATTTCAGTCTTCCTAAGACTCTCAGAGATCTATTGGCAGCATGTAGTCATGTGTGATGCTTCTTGGCAAGGGAGCCCCAGGTTTAAAAGCCCAGGAGGAGTAGCTGTTGGAGTGACTGGGCTCTGTCATGCCTCTAAACACCAGATTTTTTGTCCTTTCCAAGACTTAATGGCTCCTGGAATGCCAGGGATTAAATCCCCATTGGAGTGGCTGCACTACAGTGATTTGGGGAGGAGTTCTTGCAAGGTATCAGAGGAAGGGTAGCAAGACCAGGACTCTGAGAGCACAAACTCTTTGTAAGCAGAGAGAAAACCCCAGTGAGCAAATATAACTGTTTTCTCAGCATCCTTTCCATATTCCCATTCCATAGCCTCGGAGCATCTCCCTCCAGCTGGCCAGCAAATGCACTCAGCCTATGAGAGCAAGAGCTTCCAGCTTGGAGTTTGCTCCAGAGAGGAAAAGGGAAACTGTGAGCAGAGCCCCAAGCAGGAGAGTCCAAAGAGGAGTCATCCTTGAAAAACTCCTTCCATTCCTGCCTGCCTCGGTTTCCAAACAAGCAGTGAAGGATGCCTGCCACAGGCAGCCCTGCTCGGAGTGGGGACTTGGCAGGAGCTGGCAGCCCCGAGGCAGCAGAGTTAGAGATGTTTACATTTTCTGACCAGTATCTGAACTCCATCCCAGCCTCGACCTTCCCTTTCATGTGGTGCCTTTGGATTGTAAAAGGCAATTAAACTAAGTTATGGGCCATGTTGGAAGATGATGTCATGGGGTGATGGAGGAGAGGCTTGATTTTATGCCACTACAAAGGTAGTGTGGAGAATATCACCTGCTTTGAATTCCTCGTCCATCTTTGGCATTGCCTTGAGCTGCGGGTGCCAGGGAGGGTGGACACCATGGGAGCCTTTCTCTGCCTCTCCCAGGTGCCTCTAGTGCTGTGGCAAGTGCCAAGCTGAGTCCATGTCCCTGGGTCTGGGTGGCAGAGCAGGGGATACTGGTGACTCTTGTGCTGTTTTAAATGCAGTATCATAACAGTGGGTACGAGTGCTGTCCTAATGATTTCTGCTGCATCTTCCCAAGAGGAATCTTGTTTAGTTATCATTTGGTCTTATTTTTTAATCGCTTTGTAAGCTAAGAGAATTTTGAGGATAGCCTTAAAGCTGCATTTCTGCAGCTGAAGGTAAAGGAAACTGATGGCAAACAAGCACTAGCGCACTGTGAGGACACTGAATACAGCCCTGGAGAAATCCGCAATGTGGAATAATAGTTCAGGCTCTTAAAAGGGGAGGGGGGTTTAAGAAAAAAAAAAAACCTGCAATAAATCTAGCGAGTGGAATCTGCAGGAAATGATCCCATCTGGAAAACTCCAGTGCTGGTGCTGCTGAAGGCTTAAGGAGCGATGCAGATTGCAAAAAGCAAAGCCTGCAGTCTGAGGATGACAGGCTGCTTAATTGATGTCCATTGCAACTGGTACTCTGCCAGTTTATGTTGGCCTCCTGCCAGCGTGCTGTAATTTTGGGGCCAGGTGTGAAGCGTTCCTGTTCCATCTTGTTCCCAAGCACCTACGGAAGCCTCACACATCTCACTTGAGGCTGCAGCCCTGTAGGAAACAGCTGTACAGGTATAGGTGAAAGGAAATGTCACAGCTGGGCTTGGAGTACTCCCCCATGCCTTGCCCAGGGCTCTGTTTGTGGGGTTGCCCCCCTGCCCCCGCACTGGGTTTGGGGAGGTGGTCACTGTCACAGGCACACCTGCCTGTCTGTCAGCAAGGTGCTTTGAACATCAGGGAGCTTCTGGGAAGAATGTACAGGTCAGAAACACCCCTCTTCAAAGAGGAGCCCACTGTGGTGTGTGTAAGTCCTGGAAGTGGGGAATCCAGCCTCGGGGAGCCCCAGCTGCTGGAAGCTGGGGGAGCTGTGGCCATCTCCGCTGGGCTTTTCTCCCTCAGGAAACCACAGGGAAATTTCCAATAGCAGGTCTTGTAGAAAGTGCAAACCCTTGATTCTGGTGGGCTGAGAACCCGTCAGGATCCTCAGGAAAATTGTTGCAGGAGCCAGTTTCAATTTCTGTTAAAAGCGTGCACAATTTCCAGGCTAAATTTGCTTCATTTCAGTTTCCACTAATTGAATTTTGCTGTAGGTTGGGAAGTCCTGGGTTACTGCTCTAATCCTGATACACAAATGTGCCCCATCCTTTTTCTGTAAGCAGAATAGATGAAGTGAGAGGCAGGACAGTCTCTTGGACATGGTTCAGATCCCCTGAGCCCTTCTCGTGGTGTGTCTGAGCTGTGGCTGCCCAGGCTGCACTTGTGGCTTCGTGAGCTGCTGCACCAGCTCGTCAGGAGGAGGTGACACGGTGCTCTTCTGCTCTCCTGTGTACCCACCAGACACTCCTTTGCTTCTGGAGACACAACTTTGCGTTTAACTGTGTTAATTAGCATGGGGTTTGTTCATGAGTAGATGACTGAGCAATTCCGAGTTTTTGCCTGTTAGTGAGCTACTCTCTTCAGAGCTTGGGAGGGTTTGAACTGGTGTCTTAATTTGCTGGCTTTATCAGTAAAAGTTTTCTTTGTCCAGGTCACTGAACCTATTGTTAAGCAGCATAAGCCCAAGCAAGCTTCCCTGCAGCCCCGCCAGCACTGCCCTCCTGTTTACGCTGACATTTTAAGACCTCTGTTGACCAGATTTTAATCCAGTCTGTATCCTGTGCACCGCAGTCTCTGGGGCATAGGAGTTTTTCACGTCCTCTCGCCCTGGCTGTGCCGAGTGCTCGGGCGTGATGACGCACGGCCGTGGCATCGGGCTGTGAGATGGGGCTGGGGGCAGCAGGAGTTCAGAGCTCTGCAGCCCCTTTGCCACAGCCAGGCGTTAACAGGTCCCATGGCCAGGCAGGATGGCGAGGAGGAGCAGATCTAACAGCAGCCCCAGTCCAGCACCTCTGCAGAGCTGGGGTCCTGCTGCTTTGCCTGGTCCTGAGGCTGAGAGCTGTGTGTGGGAACTGCAGTCACACTGTGAGGTGAGGAACCACCTGCCAACGTGTTAAAATCCAGTTACACGTGTTCTCTTAATGTGCCTGTCAGTGAGCACCAGAGAGGCTTTGTGGTCTGGACACAGCTTGCAGGGAAGTATGAGGTGCTGCCTTCCAGGCAGCCCCATCTCCTCGGGGAGAAGTTGGAAGGGAAGAACCAGCAGTTGGTGGAAACAACCTTCCTAACCCCTGAAATGCCTCTTTCCTGGCATGTGGAGGGAAGGAACACTACCCAGTGCACATGGAAGCCATGGGGAATTTTCTCAAGCAGCTTGTGATATTTCCATCCCTTCCTCCCCTGCCTTGGATCCACGTCTGCCTCTCCTCCAGGCTCCTCTTGGACAGGGCACTTGAGCCACTGCCTCGGCTCCAAGTGAATCAGGCAGCCTGGGTGTGAGCTGTGCACATGTACCAGCACGTGTTGGGTCCTCAGCCAGCCCTGCACAGTTTGGCTCTGGTGTCAGCTAAAGGCCCTTTTAAAGTGTTTTCTGGAAGTGTGATGTGATCATCAGCTCAAGGCAGAGGGTGACAGGATAAATCAGCCTTGTCCCATGCTTGGCAGTGGAACTTTTCATGCTCATCAGGTGACGGTCAGTGTTGAACATCCTCACTTCTGTCATGGTCAGGCCAGATTTATGTAATGAGATAGAAAACTTATTTGTGTTTAGTCCTTTTGTCCTAAAAGCTGCTTCCAGAGGTTCGGCATAGACTCTTGGGAAACGGGAAATGTCCTGTTCAAGAAACTGGCTGACTGTGTGTCCCTGGAGTCAGCAATAGCAGAGTGACCTGGGAAAGGAGAGTCAGACCATGTGGGGCAGCTCCTTGGAGCAGGATGCTCGCACCCTTCGCTTCCCTTGCGGGTTTTCAGCAGGAAATGGCCTCGTTTCTGCTGCACCAGCACCCAAATGGCACAAAACCTGCCGTGTCCTGGCAGGACATCAGGCCCAGAGAGTGCACAGCTCTGACTATGAAGTGGTTTTCACCACGGCTTTGGTGTACTCAGAATGACATATTAGAGCCCAAACCTAATGGAATTTGCTGATTAGTCTATAAGTATATTGACAGGCCTATTAAAACACCATTAGTGCTGGATCCCTTCCCAATGAGCCATCTCTTATTGCTACCCAGAGAAACTGTGAGGAAATTGAAAGGCTGCTCTGGCTGGCTGAGCTGTCCCTGGGCATGAAGCGTGGCCTCCTCTCAGGCAATCTTCGTGGCTCTCAAGTGTTAATTTGGTGCTTTGGATCACACGGGGGGTCCCTGGGACCCGGGATTGCTTCTTTGCCTCATACTTTGCCAGCTGGATACACTGCCACTACTCAGACTCTTCACTCTGGTACTAGACTCAGTCCTTGATCTGACTCTTGGTCTCTGCCTGTGGCTTAACCCTGTTTCATGGCACTGTTTTGTCTTTGACCAACTGCTTAAAACATCCCATCCCAAGACGATGATGGCTGTGGTATCCACCAAAGCAGCTACTGGAAGGACCTCAGGAAACCTGAAAAAAGACCCAATTAATAACTCCTCATTGTTATCCTGAATAAGAAAGATCCACATCCTGGGAAGCTTGCCAGAGAAGTGGACGGAGTGGAATGCAGGGAGTGGTCAGCCCAAATAACAGATGGGGATCTACTCTGTCTCTACGGGAGACGGAAGGTGACCTCTGTCATTGAGCTTGGAGTCTGCTCCCCACGTTTGTGCTCTCAGCTGGACCTCGTGTTGTTTTTGTGGATGCCAAATCCGTTTGCCAGTGCTGGGCTGGGTCTGGGTGAGGATGCAGAGCCCAGCTCCCACGCAGGCCAGAGCTGTAACCCTCAGCCTCTTCATGCTGTCACATCCCAATCAGAAGGAGAAGATATCACCATGGTCTTAGTTACTGTTTTCTTTTCTCACCATCATTGAAGTCAAAGGCACTTCTCAGGCATTAATGAATGTATCTCCACAACACGTTATGACAGAAGGAAAAGCAATTTCCTTGTTAGAGATTGGCAGCAGAGGTATGCGGGGCTGAGGGACCGACCCGGGTCCCAGAGGAAGCCTTTGCTTCAGGATGAGAACAAACCCCTGATACCCAGGATTTCAGGCCAGTGCCTCAGCCCCAGGCCACCCATGTCCCCTAGGAAGATGAGGGGTACTAAGGGAAGGTTCATTGGGTAGCACTAAAATTCTTTCCAAACATAGACCTCACATGTTACTGCTGCTGGCCTGACTGAATCTGTGGTAGGACACGAAAAATTCTAGGTATTTAATCCAGATAATTAAATCATGCTTTTCCTCATAATGTATTTGCATATATTTCCTAAAATATGAGGTAAACTCCATAATTTATTTAAATTAACAACATTTGCTTTAACACTGCATACCAGCATTTTGCATAAAGTGTTTTCTCCACCATATGTAAAAATATTTGTTTATAAGTTTATGTATTATGAATAGTGACAATAATAGTATTTATTTGTAGTCATTTTGTTGATTCATTTCTTTAAACTTCCCCAGAACTCCACTGTATTGGAATAGTTAGATGCACATATAAACACAAATTCTCAGTATGAAGACAAATGTGTTTTCTGAGGAGTTACTCCTGCCTGGTCTGTGAACAACTGAACAGATTTACATTTTGGTTCCATGTTTATCTTAGGCATAAACTATATGATGTTTATTATAGCAGCCATTATTACAGAAGGAAGGAGGTTTATGTCTGTAGACAGAAGAAGATGGAGTTTGCTACATCCTTCCAGTGCTGGGTCACTTCACCTGATACCTGTTCCACGCGTGATGCTTCCTGTGGAAAACTGGCCTGGGAGCAACATTTCAGGGGTTCATCAGAGATGTGGCTTCTGCTGTGCATTTCTGGAGTTGATACAGTGACCTCCCAGCTGTCAGTGATATGCCACATTTCTGGGGCTGAGGTCACTTCTGAAGATCATTTTTGCACTCTTAAGTCACCCAGATGCTTCTCAAGCTTGTGCCTGTTGCCAGCTTGCATTATTATCTCCCTCCCTCTAGTATCAGCAGCCTCTTTTAGTCCTGATGAGCAGTGATTTGATCAGCACTGATCTGAACTTTGCAGAAGCCTCATGGATGAGACGTTCTTACCAGTCCAGGCCATGGGAGCTGAATTTGCTCAGCAGTTGCCTGTTTTCACACTCATAGCTGCAACCTCCTTTGAGACTCGTGAATCCTTACTGTCTTCCCTGTGACTTGAGTTAGGGACTGCCCTGACGTGCCGAGGTATCACCATGGGCAGGCACCTCCTATTTGGGAAGTATGTAATGCCTGCTAAATATGCCTTCCTTCCCAGGAGTCTCCATGGGAGCATCTCCAGTGCTGAAGCTGTGGAGGTAACAGCCATCACGGCCACTCTGTGCTCCACATCGTCCCCTTTTCAGGAGAAAAACCACCACTTTGAAGAATAGTTTATTTAAATCAGTTACTTTAATTTTTATGTGGGTTTTTTGTCTAAGATGAAACATCTTGGCATGGTGAAGTGTGAGGACAGGAGAGAATTTGTTGGAAATTTTGAGAAACTTAGTGTGCATGTGTTAATGGGATATTATTTCCATCCTGCCATGTCTCTCCTCATAGGGACTGAAGGGCGTGGGCTGTTCCTTCTTGTGATGAAAGCCTGGTAGCCTGTTACCCCTCAGAGATGCCCTACGTGCTCCCATCGTGACTTGTGCAGTGCCATCCCTTCCTGCAGGCACTTTGCTCCTCCTGTAGTTTGAGAGTCTCCTGTTCCCTTGGGCAGGATTCCCACTTTTCGGTTCTTCCCAGATTTCACCTCGGTTTCCCCCTTTTTAATAGGAATGCTTGGCCTCTTGCACTCAGGCTCGGGGAGGAGCAGCCTGTTTCTGTAGCTGGCCTGGTGCCAGATGTCATCACTTCAGGCAGTGCCACGCTGCACATCTTCAGCAGTTTGAAATGGAGAGACAGAGAAAGGCAGATAAGATCAGCAGCTTTAGGTGATGGCATTGTTTCAAATAAACCATGCATGACCCAAAGCTTCCACTTCAAATGGGGAATGAAATTGCTTCATCCTTTGACAGCTTGCTCCATGAAAGAAATTTATCTTCACTTAATTGCTTTAGATCCCAAGAGACTGTGTACAGTAATTTCTAGGAGATAATTATATCAAATTAAAAAAAATATGTGACTATCCAACTGCTGAGAATGAATGCAGTGTCCAGAGAGCAGGGAGGAAAGAGGCACCACAAGTGAGCCCTGCTCCCAGGGTATCATTCCCTTTCCTCATGTCCATGGGCATGACACTTGGGGAGCACAGGAGGATCTGCCTGTGAGGGACCGGGTCCTAAATGCTGAGCAGCATGCTTGGACCTGGGAATTCTGCTCTTCCAGAGCATCTTCAGGATCAGGGAAGCCCATCCCTTGTCCCTTGTGGACCACATGCCTTGCCAGGAGAGCTTGGCAGTGCCTCTATCCGGTTAGTTCTCCCGTGTGGTTGTACAGTAGAGCTGAGGAACAAGAAAGTTTGTTGATTTAAAAACATGTATATTTAGAAGCAGAGTGTAAACTTCCTGCCCAGGCTGGGATTGGATTCTTGACTATGTTTGAGTTTCCAGTTTTCATTTCCTTTGCCCTCATACTTAACATTGTGTATCTCCCAAAGTGTGCCCCAGACTAATCTCTCTCTAACCCTCCCTCACCCCACATTTTGTCTATCATTATTTGCACATCAGTTCCAGTTCTTCCAGGAAGCAGCATATCTCCTGATTGTCACTCCATGCCATAACTGAGCCTGGGCTCCTGCAGGTCTCCTGTCCCTCTGGAAGTGACCTCCAGCCCCAGCCAGAGGCAGATCTAAGCTGAGGACTGCAGCAGGGACAGAACTGCTGGCCGTTGCCATCCCTCAGAAGAAGATGGACTCTCTTGGCAGGGATTGAAATCCTGAAGGGACATTCATCCCTCGTGGTAGCTCATGGGAAACAATCACTGACCAGTTCCAGGAGGATAAATGGCTCCATCGTCTAAGTCTTCTCTTTCTCTCCTTCTCATCTGACTTCATACCCTCCCCAGCTGCTTCACATGACAGCTTCTGCCCTGCCATTGCCTTTACAGCCCATATCCTGGGGTCGAAAAGAAAGTTGTTCCCCCAGGGCTGTGACAATTTTTGTGTGTGATCCTGCAGGGGCTTTGAAATGGTTGTCAACAATCCTGAGCCAGAACTGAGCTCCTCCCCACCCCTGTGATGTGCAGGCTGATTTTTTGAAGTGCAGTGCTGCTTCAGCTGTTCCCAGGAAGTCTGGAGGGGAACCGTGTTCGTACTAACGAGGTAAAGTCCCCGTGTGTTTCTGGAGGGGATCTACTCAATGGGCTCTTTGATGTCATCTCCGTTTTTGGACTTAGATCAAGTAAATCTTAAAAAGAAAAGAAATGTTTTGGCTTAGCCCCGAACATTTGCACCTGAGCAAGATGACCTGTGGCTGTCCTGGTGTCTAAGGAAGAAATCCATGGCCACCGGTAGAGCTGTAGCCTGGAGCAGGGAGATGGAGGTTTCTGGTCCCAAAAGCTGTCACCTCAGACAAGCTGCCTGCCAGGGTTATCTCAAGTGATGAGGTGGGAGAGTTGTCATGTGTAAAATGTCACCTCAAGGCAGTCCTCAAATGTAGCACTGCCCCCACGTGCTGACCAAGGTGCCACTGGCTGAACAGCATCTCTCATCTCCCTTGTGTCTCCAAAGCCTGAAAAATGTTATGTTGGGATGACTGTCCTTAATTATCCTCATATTTCAGGTGTTACCTCCTAGTTTAGACCTCACAGTACTGCCACAGGGCTTACACTGAATCATGGAAGTTTTCGGTGGCAAGGGCTTTGGAACTAGATGATCTTTAAGGTTCCAACCCAATCCACACTACTCTGTGACCCTTGGGCCTGGCTGTCCAAGCCCACCTCTCCCAACAGGTCAGGCATCCTGATCTTCAGTTGTAGCTTGTTGTTATCTTTCTTTTTTTAGCAGATGTCTTGACAAAGCTTGGGACATTGCAGTGGTTAGCAGCAGCCGCTGGTGTTCCCAGTGACCTCTGCAGCTCAGATAGCCTTTGTCCCTTTGTGGAATGGGAGTGATCCTGGGAGTCCCCTTCCCTGCAGCACGGGGTAGTTGTGTGGGGACACACTGTGTGGCTCCGTGACTGCCCTGGCACACCAGTTCCATGACAATCAGCAACTAATCAGCTGGGAAGGGATGCTCTGTTGAGGACAGCAAGGAGTGGGATTTGGCCAGAGGTGAAGGGCCAGCCAGGCACAGCGCTGCAAGGCCACACCAGCCAGGCCCATGAGCTCAAGCCAAGGCCTCTTGGTCCTTCTGCCACTGTGGTGGTTTTCTGTGTTTTCCCATAAAAGCTGTCACTCTGTCCATCTCCTCTTGTCCTTTTCCTTTTCCTCCTTTCTTGACATACTTTTTCACTTGCTCCACTTCACTTCATCTGAAGCTGTTTGAAATACAATTCCTGCTCTTAATCATTTCAAAGACTGCCCTGAGGGCCAAAGCCTTAGGGGACAGGTGAGGGGGTGCCAGGGATGAGCACCCTATGGCAGAAACTGGCAGAAGAGCATTTAAGAAATAGAGAATTCAAGGAGCTTCTCTGTCTGGAAGCTGCTGCTGACAGTGCAGCCGGCATTTCTGTTTCAGAGGCCATGAGTGAATGAATTAATGATGATCCCAGATGGCTTCAGAGTTGCCTCTTGCCACCCCTTCCTGTTCCCTGAGGATCTCAGATGGCGGGAGATGAAGCAAAATTCTAGACTTTATTGTAAAGTTCATCCCTCTCTCTCTAAATCATGCTGGAACTTGTGTGTGCTGTGTTGGCAGCTTCAAGGGGATGCTACCTGGTAATTAATTAGTTGTCAAGAGACAGCCCAGAGCTTCCAAGTCTTTCTATTCTTGCTAATAGAAGTTGCTCTGATTACATTTTCCCCCCTGGCTGGAGGGCTGCAGAGCACCGAGCGGGAGCGATGGTCCATGGGCAGCTGGAGCACGCCTGCCTGTCCTGTCCTTTGTTGGGTCTCCTTGGAGCCTGCTTGCACACACTGCTGTGCACATGGACCCTGAGGGAGCCCACTCCTCAGCCATGGCTTTCCCAGCCTGCTCTGCTCATGTTTCTCATCACACACGTCCCCTGCCTTTGCAGGTGAGCCCTGACATGGTTTCCCTTCAGCTCCTCCTTGGGGTCTTCCCTTGGCATTGCCCTCCCCATCAGCCCTTCCCTTGTTCCCTTGCCCAGACAGAGGTGCTTTGCATGTGCTTTTAGAGCCCTTTTTCTGGACTAAGCTTAGAGAAACATTCGATGTCTGCAGAGATGCTTGGTGTTTCCCTCAACCTCACTTCTGTTTTCCCCTTTTCATTTTCACCTCCAGGGTTTTGCAGTTAGTTGTCAGCAGATTTGGGTGTACCTGCAGACAGAGGAGTGTGGTCAGGAAGCAGGAGCTGACTGGATTTTGTGCTCAGCCAAGCAAGGCACTATACACCCAAAACTGGTCTGGAACTGGCTTAGCCAATGGTTTGTTAAAGGACCATTTGCATTTTGGAGCACTATTTTGTGTTTTTCCCATCTTTTAGCAGAGATTCTCTGCTTAGAGCTGACAGTTTCCCCTCTCCCCTTCTCTGGCCAGTGTCTGTGTGTCCCCAGCAGCCTGATTGTGTCTGACACCTTGAGCAGCCTGTGCCCAGTCAAAATTAGAATCTTTGGAGCTGGACCCCATTATCCATCCAAACTCTACTCTTTACACTTCTCTGGTCAGCACCACCATTGTGGTGGGAGCAATGTATGACATCCAAATTCTTTGGGAGACATCACTCTCCTCCCTTTGCAGCAGGCCATGGTTGTTTTCTCTTGCATCCCTCAGTGATGTGATGAGAATCAAACCTTCCCATGGCTCAAGGAAAGAGTTGTCTGGAAGGGAGCTGTTGGCACTCTGGGGAGAAGCAGCCCGGCTCTTCTCCTGGCAAGTGCCTGCTTGGGAGAAAAGCCCATCCCACGGGCAGGGATGCTGCAGCTCCTCGAAGCCCGTGTGTGCTGCCTTGGGGAGCAGCTCTGCCCTGGCTCATCCCAGGATGGATGCAGTGTGGCTCTGCCGGATGCTCTCACGCCTGCTGGGGCCGTGCCTTCCCTTCCCACCCCCGGGGAGCCCCGGGGGCCGGGCTCGACCCACCTGACACGGCTGCCTTTGCAGACATATGGTTCCTTCTCTTTGTGTTGTGTTTAGTGTGGGAGGACTCGACGCTGAACTCCTGGAGCTTTTAAGCCATTGTTAGTGCCGGCATGGCCCCGCAGCAGCCGTGGCACTTTTACAGGCATGGCCCCATCCCTAACAAAGGCAATTAGGATGCTATTCTGTTGGAGCTTTGGGGATGAGAGATTTCTAATGTCTGGAAGGAGCAGTCTGGAAAGGGCATAATCTAATGCAGAAGATGAAGACAAAGGCATTTTGGAGTCAGGATGTGGGGGCATGAGAGGCTCAGAGGGCAGATCTGCCATGGGAGTGGGGGTGCAGGAGTCCAGCAGCTTGGGATACAAGGCTGGAGCAAGCAGAAAAGCAGCAGAGATGCTGCTCTGGGCAGGTACAGGGACACGTATTGTCTGGGCTGGGGAGGAAGGACTGGGGGAAGGGGATGAGTTGGGGGGAAGGGGAAGAGTTGGGTGTTCTGTCCTTTAACAGGAAATTGTGGTTCTGGTGAGAAAGGTGTGGGGTGGAAAAAGCCCCAAGGTGTGATAACTGCTGGAGTGTGACCCTGCAGAGCAGTGAGCAAAGGAGATGGAGTGGCAGTTGGGACAGGAGTGTCACAGTGATCTTGGAGCTGCAGAAGTGGCACAGGAGAGCTCAGAGGAGCAGGAGAAGTTGGTGAGGGCCACCACCACCATGTGGTTTGGTGCAATTCACCCAGGGCAAGTCAGAAGGCCGTTTCCAGTCACAGTATTCGAGTTGTGTTTCGTGCTGCTGGCTCCTTCCACGCTTGGCTTTTCCAGCATCTGATCTGAGTGTTTGTTTGCTTCCAGTGATTTCAGTTGTTTTCTATTTTAGCTCCTGACCCTGAGTGCCTGGGCTGGGGCAGGCAGGCACCGTTTGAAAGCCGCCACTTGGCGGCAACAACTGTTCAAGCCGTGGAGCAGCACCCATCTAACCCCTCATTTCACACACTCGGAGCTTCCCAAACATTAACCTTTGGATTAAAATTTTCCATGCTTGGTCTCTCCCCAGATGTGATGTCTGAGCTTTGGTTTGGGTTCATGTTTTTCAAGTTTGCTGGATTCGTATTATGGGAGAATGAAAGAAATACTTTTCCCATTTAAAAAAAAAAATATAGTCTTGATTTATTTGTCTTTTTTCTTTTTTTTTTAATTTGGGGATTCACCAGAAATGGTTGAAGTTTGAAGATGAAAATAATTAGGTTGGCTGCAGCACAGTGGTGTTGCAGAACTTGGGGAAGCGCCCCGGCTCCAGGTGTGCAGTGCTGTGGGTGTCACTCGCACAGCCTGCACAGCCCACTCCAGGTATGTGCAGGCAATGCCAGCAGAGCCAGGGGAGCCTTGCTGTGAGTCAGGCTGAGTAACTCCAGATTTGGAAGAGGGCATCTGGTTTTTTGGGTTTTTTTTAGAAAAGAAAAAAAGTTGTTTTTCAGGCTGCACATCCAGGCTCACGCTGCTCCGGGGCCGCACGGGCTCCCGGGCCGTGGTGAGTCAGGCGCAGGGCTTGCTGTGCTGTTTTCAATCCTCTGCTCCGCGGCGCAGGTCGTGGCGTTGTCGGGAGATTACGTGCTGTAGACACGGCAGGATTTGTGCCACAGTCCCCCCGGGGTGGGAGCGCTGTGGCACCAGCCCTGCCCCAAGGCCCCTGTGCAGCGTGGCTGTTGCTCCCCTCCTTTGCAGGAGAAGCTCTGCCTTCTTTCGTGTGGTATCAGCCCGTGGCTGCACCTCTCTTGGTCCCGAAGCCAAACACTCAGGTCCCGCTCTTGACACCTCCTTGTCCACCTCGGACACGCTCAATGCTCTGCATTTCCCTACATTGATTTTTTTTCATTCTGGCTGCTGCACCCTTCCTTTGTGCTCCGAGTCTGTGCGCTGCTCATCGGGTGGGGACCTGTGCTGCTCACACCAGCGCTTGTAATGTCTGGCCTGCAGCTCTGCCAGAGGCCAAAATTGGCTCTCGGTGCACGGCTGGATCGCGAGGACGGTGTTAGGTGGAGGGTGGAGTGAGTGAATACCCCTCTCTTCCTACTGTGCTTTCAGGAAATGTCTCTAATGCAGCTGTAAGTGTGAATGAAGTCAAAAGGATGGATCGGTGCCGCCACTCCAGCCCACCCCACTTGTCGGGGCCCATCCAGAATCCCCACCCTATTGTTCTGGTTCAGCTCCTCCGTTTCGGGGCAGGGGCCCTGCTCTGTGCTCAGCATCCCGCTCCCAGGAGGAGGAGCTCTCCCAAAAACAAAGACGCAGCGAATAATTTTCCTTTCCCTGACAAACCACTTTTCCAATTCCCCCTTCCCTTCCTTTCCGCTTCCATTCCCTTCCCTTCCCTAGGTGTGTTTGCAGCTCTTGGCCCAGCTGGAAGCAAGCAACTGCAAGACTCAGGCCATTAATCATTTGCCAAGAGAGCTGAGTATTGGGTATAAGTATCAGAGCTGTGCTTGCTGTTTCCTCAGAGCAGGGCTGAATCTGCTGGGCCAGAGCTCATGTTCAGTGCAAAAGTTACCTCTCTGTTAGGCTAACGGAGCATGTCCTGCTTGGAGCAGCCCCTCCTGGAAGAGGACATGGGCTCTCAGGCGCAAGAACGTAATCGGGAGTCCCCTAAGTGGCAGCATTTCACTGTAAAGCAAAATAGAGCATTTGTCCCTCCCTGAAGTGGCTGCTGGAAATCCTGTGAGTTGCTTCCCACCCTGCCCTGAGCTGCTGGGAGTGCACTGCCAGTGTGGTTCTTGCGGCAGGGGGGAAATGCCAGTATTGCTAACATCTCCAGGGCTGTGGTGTCACAGCCGACAGAGCTGTGGTGGCATTTTTCTGGTGTTATTACATTGCCTGCTGTATTCCTACCCTCTGTTTTCAAGGGAATTTAGCATTGGCCCCGACAGAGCAGCCAACTGTTGGAGGAGCTCCTCCCTGCAGGCAGCAGCCCCAGCCCCACGAGCTGCCCTTTCACCAGGGCTTTGCCTGCACGTTAGTTCAAAGCAAAGCTGCTTCTCTTTCCGCTCCCAAAGCTGAGGAGAGCTGGAGTGCCCTGAGCTTCCCAGCAGCATCCGGGGCTGGCGAAGCACGCGAGCAGCAGTGGGGCAGCTCGGCACTGATGTGGCTCAGTCTGGCTTCTGGTTTGTGGAGTGGAGGTTTCTCGTTGTATGGCTCTGACTCAGGTATCTGTTTCCTCTGATGTGGGCAGCCGTTGCTGGAGCCCAGGGCACGCAGTTGCTTTGTGTCAGGAGGGATGGGGGGACTAGCGCTGCCCTGAGCAGCCAGTGGCATGGGTCCCTGTGGTGGTAAAAGCAGTGTTGCAGGAGTAACATCTACGGCACCTCTCTGTGTTCTAAAGTTCCCCTAAACTTGGTGGAACAAGCATCCAGTTTGTGTCTTAGACTAGAAAGTCTCAAGGAAATGAAGCACAACTTGCCTCAAGCCCGTGTGTGTGCTTTTACTCAGATTTTGGGCTGCCACTCTCCATAACTCACCCACCGAGCCCGGTGTCAGCTCAGGGACCCTCAGCTCTCCCCTCCCCATACAACTCCTTGTAACAGCAACACCAAATTCCCTTGACACGGGGTGCTTAGGAGGGATCTTCTACAGTGTGGATTTGTTTGCATTTTCCTGGCCCAACAGCCCTCCCTGAGTTCAGTGTTGTTCTGCCACTGACACTAGCCACTCCAACCATTTTCCCCAGAGCAGGATTCCAGTTCAGCAGGTCAGGATTGTCACCCACTGAGAATTGCTGGTGTTTGAGGAGGTGAAAACCCCCATGGGGCAGCTGTCAGCAGTGCCCAGGTGGGAACTATGCTGCTTTAGGAGGTTTTAGTGGTTCTCATTAAAATAGTCTCCTGTAGACT
The DNA here is from genome assembly GCA_013396735.1 of Grallaria varia. Taxonomy (NCBI): domain Eukaryota; kingdom Metazoa; phylum Chordata; class Aves; order Passeriformes; family Formicariidae; genus Grallaria; species Grallaria varia. Next base: position 421,489 of record VWZG01004227.1, on the reverse strand, counting down.
CGGTTTCCTAAAAGGAGAGGAGAAAATTCCAAAGACTTTCATCCCAGTTCAAGTATCCACCAGGGCAAGGAGCTGTGGAAGTTACGGTGGGATCTCAGATGACATTCTCTGGAAAGCAAGCCTAATAAAGTGCAAGTATGAAACACTCAGCCCAGAGCAGCTGTACCCTCTGCAAGGGCTTGGCTGGGGCCTGCAGCTCTCCCTCCCCTGCACCGAGCAATGAAGGGCAGAGAAAGGGAATCAGGGGTCTGCTGAAGGAGCCCCTTCACTTTTGAAGCCTTTGGCACCTCCATGAGATATTTAAATGACAGACAGACATATAGGGATCTGCAAATACTCATTTGGTGCCAACTAAACCACAAAGAAGATACAGCATTTGTGGTCCAAGGAACTTTAAATATTTGTGGTCAAACTTAAAATTCGACATAAAACTCTCATCTGCGATGGAAGGCAGCCAGGAACTGCATGGAGAATGTATAAGCTGTGTAAACGCACAGAAATGGCCTCCCGAAAGGCTCTGCCAGGACCAGGCGGAATATTCCAGCTCTTACCTCCCCTCCCTCCCGCTGCTGAGCTCAGGAGTCAGGTGTGCGAGGGATGGGCAGCCCGTTAACACCTCCAGGGTGGAAATCCACCGTGCCATGGGTGCTACAGGCCCACACTGTGGTTTCCTCTCTGCCTGAAGCAGAGGTGGCACTAGAATGGTGAGAGGTGTGTGGTCCGGGCAGGGCAGGTGGAGGCTGCCAGGGAGTGATGCCTTTTTTTGCTATTTTATATTGTAGATTGTCATCACTGCTCCCCTGTTCCTGTGTTGTCATGCTTTTCCTTCCACCATCCAACTTCCCACCAGACATCTCAGTGCTGTGCTACCCCAGACACTGATGCCTTGCCTTGTGGGACAGGAATCACCAAATTACTCTGGGGGTCAAATCACGGGACAGTTTCTAGTTGTCTCCATGGGGAAGTCCTTGGGAAAGAGCTTGTGCTGTCAGGGAGAGCTGTCAGTGAGGGCCTGCTCTGCCCTGCTGTGGGGTACAGCACCTCCATCTGGGTGGGTGTAGGGTCTGCAGGAGCTGAGCTGAAACTTCCACAGAGCACTGTTGGTGTGCTGGAGGTGGACACACTCATCGGGAATTGTGCATCCTTGAGCATCTTCCCTGCGAGCCCCACAGTGTGGCCAGGTCCCTCCTGCTGCCCCTTGGGAGGCACATCCTGCAGTGGGGAGGGTACCAGGGAACCACGGCACTGTCCCCACAGTGTGAGCAGCCTGGAGTTGGCTCCTGCCCTTCTTCTTTTCTCATACTCTGCAGAAAGGGCTCTCGCTGTTGCAAGAGCACACTGAGATTTGCAGTTGAGATATTGGATTGAATATTCATCAGCCACAGTTCCCGAATTCCAGGAGAGACAGATCCCAGTCCTGGCACAGGAACAGCGTCCCTGGTCACCAGTGTGGCCTCACAAGTAGATGTACCCAAAAAACACCCAGGGGTGGAGAGGTGCAGGGATGGCCCATCCCTGTCTGCAGCACCAGTGGCCCCCAGAGCAGTGGCCTCAGAGGAAGGGCAGCATGTGGCTGTGGAGAGCAGAGCAGTCCCCTTTCCCTTACTAAGCAATCCTCCCTTCCTCACCAAAGAGCCTGCTAACCACTTTCTTATCTGTCTGAACTCTGCAAAACAATCTCTGGCAAGGCAGGCATCCTTCGAAATGGCAGAGGAAATTAATTCCCCCAGTCCCTGAAAAGGAAGAGCCTGGAGACTCCTGCGGCAGGGAGAACAGCCCATGCCCTGTGAAAGCTGTCAGTGGTGCCATATTGGCTTTGCTGAGGATACGGATCTTGCCTTCCTCCTTCCCCAGACTGGGAGCACAGGCTTGGGCCAGGATTTCAGGGACATCTTTGAAAGCTGTGATTTTTTTTTAGCCCCTTGTTCACACAGCAGACAATTGAAACATGTGGTCCTGTGCTCAAGGCTTCACCTCAGAGGGCAGAAATGCCCTGGATATATCCCTGCTGTGGGAATCAGCACTGGGACATGTGGCCATGGAGGGTGGAAGCAAATGCTTTCTCCAGTGAGAATTCCTGGAGAATTCCTGCACTGTCTTCCTGGAGGCACCGTTTTGCACTGTGGGGAAGCCCATAGCGCTCAGGGAGCTCTTGGCAGTGTTGCCTGAGGACACAAGGGAGAACCAGGCAGGAGCCACACTCACAAACCTGATGAAACATCTCCATCACTCAGTTGAGACCTCCTGTACCCCATCATCTTCTCTGGGACTTCTCACCCAGGCCAAAGTCATGCCTTCCTTGTGTTTTGCTGCTGCCCAGTGGGAATGGGCTGGTGGTAGTAAAATTAAATAAGCTGATGACCCACCTCCTGCCTGTGGGGTTTTGGATGCAGTCTGAAGCCTCCTGCTCCCTGCTGCAAATGGTGCTGCTCCCTGGGTCTGACAAAGGTTCTTTAGCACGGTTAAGAGGTGAATAAGACATTAGGGCAAGTCTTTCCAAGCATCAGTGAAAGCCAAAAGCTTGGTTTGGAATCCATCAAGCACTTTCCTCTCTGGTCTGTGTAGCTTCAGGGTAGCAGTTGGTTGTCACCTGGGCTGTGTCAGCCCTCCAGGACATCCTGGGCACAGGAATTCAAGAGACGTCTGGTGGATGGTTTTCCATCCAGAGTATCTGCTTCCAATGACTTTAGTGTTGACTCTTCCACGAAAGTCAGGAAAGGTTCCTGCAGACTTTCAGAGGTATTTTGGGGTAGAAAAACAGCTTTCCTCAACCCCATGATGCATCATCAACAAAGAAGGGAAGAGTTGAGAGGAGCTGTGAGATGTTTTGTTGAGCAGTGCTAGGCTGTGCCGGGGACTTCAGGGACATAGGCTGGGACCTGTGACAGTGTAGGGTTTCCATAGAAAGTTCTAAGTGCCTTCTGACCTAGATCAGTAAAAATTTGATCAGTGTTCCTTCCCCACAGCCACTGGGTGTGAGTCAGGGAGAAAAAACTGGCACCTTTTTATCACCTACGTGTCCTCTGAATCACTGCATTGGATAAGCAAGGCTGGTCTTAGCCTGGCAAACCCTGGTGGTGGTGGGCAGTTGGCTCCCTTCTCGTGCTGCTTTCCAGCTTTAAAGGCCAGTTGTGGCTGAGCTGTGTAGCCGTAGCTGGAAAGACAGAGCGTTTGCCAGGCCAAAAGCACATCTGCTTCGATGACTCGTGAGAGACCACGTGTTCCAGTGCAGAGGCTGGAGCTGTGCATCTGCAAGGCTCAGGATGCTAGGAGAAATGTTTGGGTAAGACATGACCCTGCTTTCTCTTTGGGGAGCCCTTGCTTTGCAGGGGGAGTAGTTTTTCAGCCATGGGGAAGAGCAACTGGAGGGGTTCTTCTGGGCTTTTCTGTTTTCACTGGGGGTTTTATCATCCTCACCTCTGCTGTGATGGAGCTTCAGTCATGGATGGGGTGAATCCTTTCCCCAGATGTGCTCTCTGGTTGGTGCCAGGCACTGCCTATGCTGGCACAGGGTCCTGCAAAGCCAGGGCAACAGCGAGATCCATTGGAGCCAGTAGTGCCTTGGCAATAGTGCCTTGTTGCAGCTACTGTTGCTTTCTTGGGTCACACACAGAGTTGCAGGCATGTGGGAGCCATGTCCACAGAACCTGCCTGTGGGATTAGTCAAAACTAGAAGTTTCTCTGAGAGACCTGTGGCTGCAGACAGCTCTCAGCTGATGAAACCAGGCTGCATCCAGCTGTGAGTGCTGCTGCCCAGCCGTGATGGACACTTTGGTCCTCCCTACCCAGGTGGCCAAACCCCTCCACGCTGTATCTGGGGCTGAGCAGAGCAAGGAGCAACTTGAGTCACATCCTGGCTGGGAAACAAGCCCAGAGAAGCTGGGCTGTGATGAGTCCAGGGTTAAACCCAGCCCAGCTTGTGTGAGCCTGCAAGATGAAAGCCCAGAAGGGATAAGACCAAACCAGGCTCTTTCCTCAGTGCTCCTCCTCCAAGCTGCATCCCCAGGGATGGGAGGAGGCAGCCCAGGGCACAGGGTGGCTTTCAGCCATGGCCTGCCTGGATATTTTAGCAGGGTCAGTGCAAACATTTCAGCTGGGCCATGTAGTTGCTGCGTGGTTTACATTGTTTGGGGCTCACTTGGTTTCAGCATCGTTCAGCTACTTCAGCTAAGCCATATTTAAACTGATGTGGCAAAAACAGTGTTATCCTCATGCTGGATTGTGCTGGAACTTGGCTCTGAGTCTTGGTCCTATCCTGTTCCCATCTCCGAGTCTGGGATGGGATCTCTCCGTGCTATGACTCAAACTTCTCATGTCCTTTTCCCCTTCTGAGTCCAGCTGTCAGGATGTGCTGGTGTCTCCCCCTCGAACAGAGGAATGTAGAGCCTGCAATGGCAGCCTCTCTCCAAGCAATCCTTTCTCCGCAGCCACCGCCTTCTATTTCCTTGTGGAGCGCAAGGTTTTGCTGAGGGAGAAGCTGCCAGGGTCCCTGCACACACTGCAGGCAGTGGCATGGCTGTGGGGCAGCCCCTTCGGGGCGAGTTCCCCCGGGATGTGGCAGGTCCCCGCGGCTGAGCAGGGCTCCCCTGGCCAGCTGGCTTGGCTGCCGCAGGCTCTTTGGACTAGCTGAAGGAGTCTGCATTCCTGCCTCCCAGTTATTTGCTCTTTAGGACGCTGCGTAAAATTAACAAGTTGTAAAAGTTGATTGAAGGCGGCGGAGGGTGTGACAGCGATTTGCTGAGCTGCGGGAGCGCTGCGTGCGGTGCTGAGTGCGGAGCTGCGTGCGGAGCTGAGTGCGGTGCTGAGTGCGGTGCTGAGTGCGGAGCTGTGTGCGGTGCTGAGTGCGGAGCTGCGTGCGGAGCTGCGTGCGGAGCTGCGTGCGGAGCTGTGTGTGGAGCTGAGTGCGGAGCTGAGTGCGGAGCTGAGTGCGGAGCT
>VWZG01004227.1:384370-416074 GCA_013396735.1 Grallaria varia | reverse complement strand
GCTGAGTGCGGTGCTGAGTGCGGAGCTGTGTGCGGTGCTGAGTGCGGAGCTGTGTGCGGAGCTGTGTGCGGTGCTGAGTGCGGAACTGCGTGCGGAGCCGAGTGCGGAGCTGAGTGCGGAGCTGCGTGCGGAGCTGAGTGCGGAGCTGTGTGCGGTGCTGAGTGCGGAGCTGTGTGCGGAGCTGTGTGCGGTGCTGAGTGCGGAACTGCGTGCGGAGCCGAGTGCGGAGCTGAGTGCGGAGCTGCGTGCGGAGCTGAGTGCGGAGCTGCGTGCGGAGCTGAGTGCGGAGCTGTGTGCGGAGCTGTGTGCGGAGCTGAGTGCGGTGCTGAGTGCGGAGCTGCGTGCGGAGCTGAGTGCGGTGCTGAATGCGGAGCTGCGTGCGGAGCTGCGTGCGGAGCTGCGTGCGGAGCTGAGTGCTGCTGCCCCCCGCTCCAGGCACCTCTCTGACCCAAAGCGAGAACGCCGCTGGTTTCTGGGGGTGTCACCCTGCCAGCACCAGGTGCACATGTCCCCTCGGGCACAGCGTTCACAGCTCTGAGAGGGAGGCCCTTTCCTCCCCTTAAATCTCCTGGAGGGCGTATGGTGAATTTGGGGCTGTGTCTCCTTTGGGCTAAGTGCGGGCGTTCTCTGCCCTCCACAGCACGAAGGGAAGTTTTATCTGCAGGGGGAAATACAGCTGAAACCATACAGGAGATCAACTTTATTAGGTCTGGGGAATCCCTTCTTGGGCCAGGGAACACAGCTCACTGATGGCAAGAGGTGACACACGTGGACACTGGCACTGCAGAGTGGCTTTGAAAGCCCAACAGCTGGTACAGTTAATGTGCAGCCCACTGGGTCTCTACGGGCAGTTAGTGTGTGTTAATGTGTGTCCTGCTGTGTCTTGCTCAATGATCAGTATGTTAATATGTGACCCACGAATTAGCAGTTGGCTAATGAGCCTTTTCAGTGTGGCCGAGGAGCTGCCAGCCCCTAGTGGTTGGCTGGTGCTGGAGCTGGTGGTGAGCCTGTCTGATGGAGCAGGAGATTGGAAGGCTCTCCCCTCCAGCCCTGATGAGATCAGGCTGGCAATCGGGGCTGCTGCAGCCGAAGCCGCCTGGTCCCACGCCTGGTCCCCAGCCACGTGTCCCCGAGAGGCACCGTGGTGGCGAGGGGCTCAGCGATGCCTCTGGGGAACTGAGCCCGGGTCATGGACAGGGGCACCAGACCACTTCAGCAATTCTCGGTTTCGGTTTTCCTTTGAGAGCGGCTGTGTGCGTGTCAGACCTATTTTCATACCCAGCAGTGACTTGAAGCCAGGCTTTCGGTTCCTGCTGTCGCCCTGCACGGTCAGAGGGGGAAGGGCTGTATTTCCCCACTGGGGCCGGAGTGTCTGCTGCCACATCACCAAATACACCACCACCGTGCCATTTTGTACTCCCATTCCTTTGGGAAGGGGGCACAGCTCCTGGTGTCCTCACCACGCTCCACTGGAATGGCCACGTGAGTCAGCCAGCACCTTCGGCAGCCGTCCCCGCTGCCCTGGTTATCCCGGTGCTGCCACGGGCACTCAGTTTCCACCCCGAAACAGGAAGTTTCTGACAAAAGTGGATTGCTCTGCAGCATGCAAGGTCCCACCGCGCCGTTCGAGAGAGACCTGGGTGCCAGTCACAGGTCACTTCTTTCCCAGCACTGCCGAGGCTGGGCTGCCCCGCAGCAGGGCCATTCTGGCTGCTGCCAGCCCCAGGCTCTGCCGCGTCCTCCTCGAGCGGGGCTGCACGTGACAGGGATGTGTGGAGCATTTGCTCCTTCCCTGTTTTTCATTCATGTGAGCTGGAAAAATGTGTTCATGAGAGGAGTTGCTGTGGCATTATGTCACGGGCCTTTGGCTGGGCTCTTTTCTTCCCAGCAGATGAGCTGGATTTAAGCATGTGCTGTGCTGGTTTGGTAGGAAATCTGGTGTTTCCTACTGGTTTCTTCCTCAGGGGAGGAAGGAGTGATCCCATCTGCCCTTGTCCCATGCCCCAGCCATGGGTGACGAGTGGTGTTCCGCACTATGCCTGATCATTCCCAATCCAGGAGGCTCAGATTTAAACCTTTCCTGTGCAGTGATGGCTGCACTGCAGCTGTGTCAGCACCCAGCCCCTCCTGAAAACCTCATGGATCCTACACTGGCTGCAATGGCTTTTATTTCTAGAGGTGTCCTGAAAAATCCCTCAGAAATGGTGTCAGAATGGGTCACCCATCTCTTCCCCACCTAGACAGGCAGTTCCTTTATCCCCTTTCCCAGTCCTGCTGCTGGTGGCCACATCCTGGCATCCCAGAGGATGTGGCTGGTAATGGTGGGCACTGTGCTTACAAGGGAACTGCAGATACCCAGACTGGAAAATCCCTGGGCAGAAGTCACCCCATGTGAGTCAGACTGGGTCTCCGTGGCATTAGCCCATCAAGTGGGGGTGAAACTGGTGGTGAGGTTTCCACCTCTTCCCTTGGGGCTGCTGTAGCCCAGGACTCTCAGGGGGGATGTTTCCCATAACAGCCATTCCCACTTTGTTCTTGTTCTCTTTCCATCTGACTTTCCTTTGCACACAATCATTCCTAAAGGAGAGCCAGGAGGATGGGAATGTTCCTGTGGTGACACTTGCAGGGGTTGCTCCTGGCTGGATGTCACAAACAGCAAAGGGCTGTCCCAGGAAAGAGGGTCCCCAGCAGCCCGAACTGCTTCCAGGGCTGCTGGGCTGGTATCACTTTGTCCTTTCTCACCTTGGTCCCACAGGAGACATTTTTTAGGAGCAGAATCAATGGTTACAGGCCCTTTGCTCCCCTAAATATCAATCCTTGTGATCAGCCTGCTTGTACCACCTCTCTGCGGCGGCGGCTGCCTCTGCAGGGAGGAAGGGGGTTCTCTTGCCCCTCTGCCTGTCTCTGTAGGTATGGGGGGACAGGGGGATCTCAGGGGGCCACCTTCAAATGGAGGCAACCCCGGCTGTGGGTCCACGAGGGTGCCTCTCTCTGGCAGTAGCTGCAGTGGGAGGTTGGAGGTCAGAGAAGGGTTAGGTTTTGACACGCACTACAGCGGCACGGTGGTTAAAATTAGCCCACAGAGAGGAAACTGGCAACGCTGTGGAAGAGCAGAAGTTTCCTCTGTCGGCAGCCCGGTGTGCCGAGGCCGTGCCGCTGGCAGCCCTCGCTCACCGTGGCACAGCCCAGCCGGGGCACGGCCAGTGCTGCCAGCCCGGGGCGTACGGCGCTGGCACCGCGCTGAGCCCGGCCCTGCCCGTGGGGCACCGGGGCAGTCACCTCCATGGGGTCTCACCCCTCCCTGGCTGCAGAGCCCCTGGGAGCCTGCAGGGACCCTTTGGGATGGGGGTCGCTGAGGCTCTGTACAAGCAGACAAAACCAGGGTGTTGTGGGTGGAACAGGAGAAGCTCAGGCATCAGTGTGAACTTTGTGTCCATAGTGTGCATCACCGTTTGCTGACTTTGTCCCTGTAAATCTGCAGCTCCCTGGGGGTGACAGGGGTCAGCAGGAAGCAGCAGAGGAGAGCTGTGCAGGTGCAGAGCCCTGCTGGACGGGGACAAGGGTTGAGCCCAGGCCAGTCCCGACAGAGAGGCTGTGCCACGCGGGATAGGGCTGTGGAGGCACCAGGCTTCCATGCTCTGGAAACTCCATTTGAGAGCCTCATAAATTGGATAATTACCCAGGCTATTGAGTTTCCTTCTGGCCAGATCCATCCCAGCCTCCCTGACGGGGCTCCTCAGTGGGTCTGTGAGATGGGCCCATGGGATTGGGTTGGGCTGGAGGTCAGGAGGGGCTCAGCTTTTCTCAAATGCCCCCACCCACCTGCTCTCACACCTGCATCCCTCCCCAGCTTTTGGGGGGGAATCTGGTGATGGAGCCAAAATGAAACATAGGGACAGGCCACGTCATTGATCTCTCGCCGTTCAGCAGTTCTTTCCCTTTTTGGTGGAGCTGGACAGGGGGCTGGCTGTCCCCGGGCAGCCCTCCACCCTGGGGTGCACAGGGGAGGCAGGGCAGGGTTGGAGCTGGGTACTGACTTTACCTGCCTCCTGTTCCCTGGGGACTGGGCTGCGAGGCAAAGGCAGCCCCTTCCATCCATGCTTGGAAGAGGGGCACCCTGCACATCCCTGTGGTGCTGCCTGCATCCTGCTAGGCCTTCTATCCCCAAACATTTGCCCCTGGCTTGTTACTCATCCACTCCCCTTTGCACTGATTTTATTTTCCTTTCCCTCTCCCCAACCCCCTCATCCTCACCCTGTAGGTTATTGCAGCCGACTGCAAGAGGGTCACAGTTCTGAAGTATTTCCTGGAAGCCCTTTGTGGACAAGAAGAGCCTTTGCTGGCATTCAAGGGTGGAAAATATGTGTCAGTGGCACCCGTCCCAGACGCCATGGGAAAGGAAATGGGAAGCCAAGAGGGAAAACAACTGGAAGATCAGGTACCGTGCGGGAAGAGCGTGCCTCGGTGAAGGAAGAATCACCCCTGTGGGGCCCAGCCTCTGCCTGCCCTGCAGCTCCCGCTATTTATAGCTGGCCTAGCTGTGTGTGCGTTTTATGGGGGGAGCCAGGGGGGCAAATGGTGCACACCCTTGTCTCCCAAGTGTGCTTCACTCGTGCCCTTTCCTGCCAGCCCAGCCTGCCTGCCTCTGCCTGTTGCTATGAGTTCCAGATGCTGCTTTTTCTGACCCAGAGCCGGGGGAGCTTTAATAACGTGCAGCGCCGCAGCCCCGGGAGAGGAGGTGGGCGAGGGGGTGTCGGGGTTCAGCTCCAGGATCAAGTTTATAGCCGTGGAGATGGTTGCAGCGGAGGCCTGAGCTCCAGCCTCCAGCACACGTACAGGAAGAGCTGACATTGGCGCCCCGTCCCTCCCCTGCCTCTCACATCCTGATGTGATTAAGGAATTCAGCTCTTGTTTTTCTGCCCTTGCTTGTTCCTGTAGGCCTTGCTTCACTCCAGGCTCCGTGTGTGTGTTTAAGGGCCCTGCCAACCGCTCTGCAGGTTGACTCTTTTCTTCTGTTTAATCTTGCAGTTGGAAAGGCCAGGGAAACAGGAGAGAGGGGCAGAGGCATTGGGAAGGGGAAGCTGGGTGGCCCAGCACTGCCCAGGCTCACTCTGGCTCCCCTCCCTGTGCCGAGCCCAGGCACTCAGAGACAGAGGGGTATGGCCACTTGCAGGGGCAGCACCTTGTCCGTGTCCTGTGGCTCTGTGGGCCCTAGGGAGCTGACAGCTGAAGGAACCAGGAGCAAAACTGTCCTCAGCACCCTCTTTGTCCCAGCATCCAGCTCCAGCTGAGCAGGGAACAGATTTTACATGGGGTTTTTTTGCACTGAGACTCAGAGCAAATCCCCAGGCAGCAATGTCTCTGTAAGGTAAGAGACCTGGACCTCAGTTCCCTTCTGGAGAAGGTGCTGGAAGTTTTCAAGCTGACATAGGGGATATGGGAGGATCTTTAGGTTCTGCCCAGTGTCACAGCAGGGGTGGTTCTGTTCTCCAGAACACTCATTTTTTTGGGTCAATCCCTCCGATTCCTGATATGAACAAGCACAGTGTGAGGGTAGCTCCCTACTGCCCTGTCCCCACAGACTTGGCTCGAGCGTGGGAACCTCTCCATGAGCTCGTTGTGCAATCCTGGAGCTTCCTCCTTGGGCTCTGATCTCACGAGAGCTTACAGCTCTCCAGTGTGACCACCACCATGCTGGGCAAGCAGGTCCTGACCCACCGCAGCAGATCTGGGGGACATTCTTCCCTGAGGCCCATATGTGACTCTCCCTCTGGCAGCATCCCCCTGTCCCCTGTGGTCCAGGCTGTCCCAGCAGAGGGAAGTGAGCCTGAGGGCTCCGTCTTCCTCCTTCCCGTGCCTAGGAAGTCACACGGAGAGAAGAGTACAGTTCTGTGGCCAGGCAGGTGCGGTCCTGGTGAAATGATTGAGTGCACGACTGTGCAGTGCTGGGGTTGTTCTAAATTAAGACCACGAGTCCCTCCTGCTGCCACGTGGCATGGCAGCCTGTGCAGGGCAGGGAGTGTAGCCACACTGTTATTCCTCTGTGCAGGATCTGTCCCCTGCAGCCCTCTAGGAACTCACAGCAGGTCTTTCTGCCCAGGTACCGCTTGGGAACTCTTTCCAGTCCCATCACAACCCTCTGCTTTTGTGCAGTGAGGGGAAGATGGGCAGTGGCACAGCTTGGGAGGAGCTGTGGTCACTGTAGTGAGACAGTAAGGGGCCTGAATAAGAAAAGGGGACTGTCAGTAAGCGTGGCAGAGTTGTGCTCCTGGGCAGCACATGTGTGACACGTGTTGAGGAGCAGGGACTTGTGGGCTCCCCTTTGCACCTGAAGACACTGGGGAGAGCAACAAAGCTGCAGCAGAACTTGGTTGTGACTGAGCCCCAGTTAGACACCAGCTACCGTCTCCCACCCTCTTGTGACCCAAAGATTTGGGTGCATGGGGAAAAGGCCAGTGTGGCCTTCACCTGTAGAAGGAACAGCGTGGCTCCTTCTGGGGTCCCAGTTCAGTCAGTGCATGGTGTACTGGGAAGGGTCTGCAGAACTCCTGGTGAGGAACCCCAGGGAAGGGTCTCTAGGAGCAGGAGAAGATGCAACATGGTCCAGAGGTGCTTGTGTGGTCAGGAGGCTGGAGAACATTGAGTTCATATCAAACTTTAAAGTTAAGACTCAGTGTCTCCTTATGAAACATCTGTTCCAACCCAGCTAGAAGTTTTGTGGTGGGTGCAGGAATCTCTCTGGCCTGTTCGGGGGTCAAAACAGAGAAGGGCAAGAGGCTTTTTGCTCTCTGGGTTCATGGATTCAAGGTTCCTGTCAGGATGACCAGTCTGTGTTCCCAGCCTGCAATAAGGCAGCAGTGTTAGAGCAGCCTGGTAAAGCCTCATACAGCAGCATTTGCTCCAAGGGATGTGTCACCTCGACAGCCAGGCAAAGCAGACACAGGGAAATACCATGGTTTCACAGAACTGAAGGCTATAAAACATCAGTGACTCACCCAAGACTGTGGGAAGAGTTTTCCAAGGTGAGGAAGAGGGTGTGATTTTAGAGCATTAAAGCTGGGCTGCCCTGCCCTGCCTGGTCACTGCCTTTCCTGCCCCGTTACCTCCTGTCTCACCTTGTCATTTCCTGGATGCTTACTACTAACTGCTTCTTTTGGATGTTTAGAAACAGTCGGTCAGCCATCAGCAAGGGGTGATGGACCATGCCTGACAGGGATTTCTCTGCTGGAAGAGGGAGAGGAGAATAAGAACCATCCCTGCCACCAGCATCCCTTACAATGATATCTCTCCTGTTTTTCTCTCTTTCTGCATTTCCTGGAAGAAGGAGGATGATGTGAGGATTGAAGCATTTGAAGATGATTCAGAGACTGAAGGCAGTGGAGGAGAGATGGACATCAAGGAGCTCAGAGCCAGAAAGCAAGCCCTGGCCAGGAAAGTCGCTGAGCAGCAACGTCGTCAAGACAAGATTCAGGTAGGATGTGCTGATCCCATCTCACTGGGCCAGTGGTGCACAGCTGATCTCCTGCCATGCTTCAGCAGCCTCTTGGGATGTCTCAGAGCACCTTGACCTCCCAGGGTGTGGGTGCCCTGCGCTGTCTCTGTGAAATGCAGCAGCAAGCTCAGCCTTGGCCTTTTGGAAGGGCCAAAGTTGCTGTCCCCACCCTGTCTAAGAGCTGCCCTCCAGGGCCCTGAGATGAATGTTTGGGGGACTCCTGGGACCCTTTTGAAGCCAAACAGAGCTCCCCTACAGAGGTGCCAGCACACCCAGGAACCCTGTCAGAGCAGTGCTTTTGCTGTAGTGGTGTGTGTGCCAGGCTGTCCTCCCACCCAGGGCAGAGGCTCTGTGGTTCAGTGAGAAATCATCTTTCCTGTGCAGTGGGGCACAGGCAGGCAGGGAGAGGGTGGGACGTGAAAGGCTGAGTTCATGCAGGAGCCAGTGGCGGAAAAATAGTCTGTGAATGGCTGCTGCAGCCAGAACGTTGCCATCGTTATGGGGACAAACAGAAGGGATGCAGGTGATACTGGCCTGGCCCTGGCCTGATCTGAGCATGTTTCCCTGTGGGAGCTAGTGAAATAAACTGGTTGTACTGGGAGCAGTCGACTGGCAATGCACCCTGTTGCTTTAAGAGCCATCTCACATGCATGGCTGTTGGCTGCCTCCTTGCTCGCAACCCCTCTTCCTCCAGCCTCACAGCCCAGATGAAGATTTCTCAGCAGAGGAAAAATTCTCCCTGGCTCCCCTCCCCCTCACCTCCGCCCTCTCTAATGCCCAGGGCCCTTCACTTCCATAATTCTTCATTTTCCAGCCTTGAATGTAAGCCAGACACATCTGTCTGGCCATATGCGTGAACTCTGCAGTGTGTGCCGAGGTGGTTGTAAAACAGGGCTGCTGAAGGCCCTACTGGGAGAGGCTGCACATGTGTACCCTCCGGCTACTGGCGCCAGGCCCAGAACCACTGCGCTGCGCTTTTCCAAACCCACCCCAACCTTTTCAGGTTTTGCCTTTTTTCTTTCTTCATTTGAATCTGGAGCAATTCATATCAAGGCGAAGGTAGAAGTTGTGCCGGGAGGGAGGGGCCGCCCCCGCAAGCAAGTCCATTATTGTTGGCAGGTACCTGGGTCACGTTAATACAAGGAGGAAGAAAGCAGCAGCGAATGAGTGAGAGATTGGGGAGATGGGCTGTAAATTAAAGCGGCCTGAAGCCTTCCAGCCTCCCAGGGTTGTTAAGCGGGAGGTGTAAGTAAATTCCCCACTTCCCACTGCCTTGTACAGACACAGCAAACAGGAACTGCACATGTTCAGGGAGGGCAGCGCGCAGCAGATCCCGGCCCTGGCGACCAGTGCAGCTGCAGCAGAGCCCCCCGGGATGGCCGCTGCCCATTCTGCGGGGAGAGTGGGGGCTGCCTGATGTTGTCAGGGGCTTTCTCCCCCCAGTGTGCTCCTCCCTTCCTTCCCGGCCGTGCTGGGGCCAATGCTTGCAAGGCAGAGAGAGGTCAAAATGAGGGTGTGGGCAGCTTCAGGGGCTGCACAGCTGAGAGCTGAGGTGCAGTTGGAGTCTAAAGGCACAGGGTGGAGGAGAAGTCCTTAGGGCTTCAGTAAAGTCATCCAGTCCGTAGCTGGCTGGGAATGGCCTGAAGCAGAACATGTGTGCTTGCCCGAGTCCTCTCTCTGCCCTGGTACTGATCACACAGCTGGAGGAGCAAAGGAGCTCGAGCGGAAAATACTGCCAGGGGAGGCCAGATTGGAGCCAGCTCAGCATCCACCCCCTCCACTTTCCCTTTTAGCCAGTGATCCTTGACCTTTCTGCTCTTCCCAAGCGCTTTTGTGTTTCATGGGACCTGAGGACCTTCCACCTTCCCTGTTACAGCCTCTCATTCACTGCCCGCCTCGGGAGCATCAGCTGCTCTCTGAGTCCCACTTTCATTATCCTGGGGACAAGCCACAGCTCCATCTGAGTCCAGCAGATGTGGCTCCTGTCTCAGCACACTGAGAGTCTCAGATCCTCATGCAGGGCCGTGTGGCTATGCCTGCACAGTGGTGGGGACTTGGGTCCAGGTGCTGTGTCTGCCTCCTGTAGAATATGTGATGGTGTGTGCAGGGACCCAGGGTGCAGGACAAAGCCTTCATCTCTTGGTCATCTGGTTTCTTTCTGTGCCCAAGGGGAATGTGGTGTCATGGCCTCACCTGGGACCTACAGAGTTGTGTTTCCCACAGGTAAAGTCCCTGGCTTTTCCCCCAGCAGGTTCTCCTGCACTGTCCCTGCCTTTGTCCTGTTCCCCCCTTCTGGCAGCCCAAGTCTGCTGCTGATGGAGATCACATACCTGACACTGTTCCAGGTTCACTGCTGCTGCAGGGCAACCCTGCAGGTCTTCATTGCAACCTTTGTGCTGGGGTCACATTCACACCTCCAGGGGAATTGGAATTTCACTGAGTTCCTTTGATCCCTGTCCTGCCTGGGTGTGTGCAGGACTGTGGCTGGAGCTGCAGGGCAGCACAGGTCCAGGCAGGATACATGGCAAACAGGGTGACCCTTGGCCAGCACCAGCAGTAAAGGGAATAGGAGAGATCAGCTCTGTTCCCCTGCTTGAGCTTGGACCCCAAAACCATTACTCTGAGGGGGAAAGACAGGCCAGAGCAGAGTCAGGTCTCTTGTGTCCCTGGGCAGCCCTTTGCTGCCTGGCTCTGGGCAGTGGGTTGGCTCCTGCACCCTGACTCCACTGCCAGCCTGTCTCTTCTCTCGCTATGAGCCCATGCCCTGCAAAGGTGGTGACAGCTGGTGACAGCAGTGATGCATTGGGATGAGGTGGAAAACCAGGTACATCCCTCGGTGCACCCAGGTATTTGGAGGGAGAAGGGGCCAGGCAGGCAGGTGCACAAGAGGAGGTGGCAGCAGTGCTGCTGGGGCAGGCAGCGTTCTCAGTCAGGGCTGTCCCCAGCCCACACCAGGTCCCGCCACACTCTCCCGGCTGCCCCTGCTGCTTGGCCAGGCCCTTGGTCCATGCTGTTCAGCGTCCCCTGTCCTTTGTGCTGCCGCTGTGCGCTGGGAGCGGTCGAGTTTCCTGACCAGTTGAAAACATCCCACCTGAAACATAACAGGCTCTTCCTCTGGATGCTGCTATTGTTTTGCTCAGCATTACAGAAGCAGCTTAACCGGGGCAGCCAATTATGACATGTCTTCCCAAAATAGCCACTCTCCTGTCCCTTCTGAGCCCACGGAACGGCCGCCCCCTTAAGATGCAGCCGCTCCTTTGTGGCGGTGGTGTGAGTAAGTGGCTAAATATAGCCGTGTCCCATTCACGCTCTCCCCGGCACACAGGAACAATGGCGCGGGCGCACACGCGCCGCCACGCACCTGCCTGGGAGCGGGTGCCTGCTGCCTGCGGAAGGCACACACCCACCCACGGCGGCTCCACCGCGGCGGCGGCCCCGGGGAGCGACCAGGCACGGGGCACGTTCACTCCTGAGGAAGACGCTGGAGACGAACCCTGGGAGGAGGAAGCCTTGAGCAGAGACTAGAGAGGCATTGTTCTTGGCCCTGGAAAATCCGCCTCCGATCCCCGCGGAGCACAAGGAGCTGAAAGGGGCAGCGGCACCGGTTTTACCTCTGGTTGGAAAGCAGGTTGTGGCAGGAGAGGTGGTGGCGGGATGGGCCATCCATCCATCCTGTCAGAGCAGCATGACCCCATGTGACCTGTCCCAAAGGCAGCAGGGCACTTGTCCCTGGCCATTCCACCATCCTGACACCACGAGCAGAGGAGCTCTGGGGTCTGTGTGTGGAGACCCAGGGATCTATGTGGAGACCTCTCCTATTCTGTGCTGCTGGTGGAGACCCTCAGGTCACCCCCCTGTCACTCTGCACAAAGTCCCTCTTGGTGGCCTGGCTTTTGGGGGACCAACCACCTGCCCACGCTGGAAGCCCTCACCCATGCATCGCCTTCTGGGAATCCCCTAGGTGATCCCAGCTGATGGATGAGCTGGGAATTTGGGACTGTGTGTGCAGGAGTGTCTGATCTCAGTGCTGCCACCAGCTGGGGCAGCCGGGGGAGCCACCTCCGGCTCCAGCCCAGCTCCTGGGACAAGCCCCCGTGGCCGGAGCAGCTGGGATGGGCAGTGGGCTGTGAGTGGGAGCAGCGCTGGGGCCACAGCATGTGGGTGGATGCAGGAGGCGAGGGGTGGGAGAGCTGTCAGCTCTCAGCCTGAAGGGAGAGCAGGAAGCCCCCGGCCTCAGACATCCCCTGCCACATCCAGCACTGCAGTCACCCTGCCACCGAGCCTCGCAGTGTATTTAACTCAAATAAGCCAAGGTTAAAATCCAGCCATCCAAAAGCACTTGGGCCAGGTCAAGTCTGCACTTCTGTTATTTTATCTGCCCCGTTCTCCCCACAGTTGTCTCCAGACCCTACCTCCCAGCAGGACACACAGGCCACCATCTCCCTGTCCTTGGATCAGGGAAACTGAGGCACAGCAGGACTGGCAACATGTTCTGGGCAGCAGCAGCAGCAGAGAAGCTGGGCCCTAGACATGGGGATCCCAGTCTGCATCCCCATGCTCCCCTTCCTCCCCATGGGACTGTGCCCCACAGGCCGGCAGAAGGGTTAAGGCAGAGCTCGCCTCCCCAGTTCCCCGCACATGGGCTCCCTTTCATCTCTGGCGTGGGGCCAGCCAGCGTCCGCATGAATCACAGGCCACTCCTCTCTCCCCCAAGCCCCTTGGCCAGAGGCTTCTGCAGCCTTTTACTCACACAAACAAAAATAAATCTCGCTGCCGGCCTCTGAACTCTGCAAAGGCGAGTTTCCCTCTGGCTCCCCGAGCGGCCCGAGCTGTGCGCGGGGACTTGGCACGCTCCCCGCCGACCTCGCTCTTTCACTCCCGTCGCATCCTGTGTCCTTCTCTCACCGGGCGGCCCGGCAAGCGGAATGGGACGTGACGGCCGGCACAGGCGTTGCTGGCGGCTGCCAGGAATCGGCCGGGTACGGCCTGCGAATGCTGCCGGGGCAAATGCCACACACGAGGGCACTGACCTCCCCGCCGTCACCCCTGCGCCCCTGGCCACAGCGTAGGTGAGCTTCCTGCTCCTGCTCCTGAGGTCACCTGCACGGGCTGGGGCAAGTCACAGGGTCGGGAGCTGTGCTGGGGTGCAGGCAGGACGCCCCTCCTGCCACCACCCCTTGCTCACATAGGACTGTTGCTGTTCATTAGAGGCTGTGTGGTTTCACCCCCCTCTTCGTGCAACTTTGGGGCCACAGATCTCTTTGGCCCTGCACAAGGGAGATGCTGCCCTCTGGGTCTCTGCGTTGGCTGATGGGGCCACTCTCTGTCTCCCCATAGCAGGTGGAGCAGGGTCTGGTGCCTCTCCGGGATGAGTGTCTCCTCCCACACCCCAAGACGCCCTGGAGATATCCCACCTCTTGCTCTCTTCATGGCAAGGGGGCAGCAGAAGCACTATGCTGGGATTGACTCCAGCTTGTCCCTGGCTGTAGCTCTCCCTGTGCCACCAGTGAGTGCCACCACCTCCCTGGGTGAAGGCAGAGCATCGGCAGGGATGGCATCCAGCATGTGACTGGTGCAGAGCATCGGTGTGGGGACACTGGTGTGTCCCTTGTGTGATGGGGAGGGTGTGTCTTTGCACTGGCATGTGGTAGGCAGGACCTGGCATGTTTCCTGCTCTGCCTGTCACCCCTTGGGGTCTGTGGGAGCCATGTCCCCAGGACTAGCACTGCCAGAAGGAGGGTGGGAGGCACGTGGTGAGGTTCTGTTTGCTGCCTTGCCTGGAGACACTTGTGGGAGGTGGCAGCAACAAGCTGCCTTGATTTAAAGCCAGATGACAACACTTGGAAATGAATTAAAAACCACTTCTTTCCATGGCCACTGCTGGCCTGTGCAGCTTGTCATTCCAGGGTACCTCCAAGGCTTTGGCGTGACTGCAGAAGGGTTGGGATCCTCACCGTGGGCAGGGGTAGCACCCCATAACATTGGGCAGAACAGGGTCGGTGATCCTCACACGTCCCCAGCGCTCATCTCGTGGGTGCAAGCCCAGTCTCAGAAGGGTTTGCATGGTGGATGTGTTCCACAGCAGCGCTGCTGTGCTCCTTGGGTGACCGGTTCCTATTAGAGGCAACAAACATCAGCAAGTCCAGGGAAGCTATTTTTAAGTAGAGGAAGCACTAGAATAGCATCCTGAGTTTTTTAATCCTGTGACTTACTAAACAGCCCCAGTCCTTCGAGAGCCTCAGAAGTCATACGTGAGCTCTGGGGTCCCGTTTTGGCAACCAGCATTGTCCAGAGCTCCAGGTGCGGCCCCGGAGGGCGGGCAGTGAGTCCCAGCTTATCCCTCCCCCTGTGAGTGTGAGCAGCTTTCGACGAGTGTAGAGGGCTCAACCAATGACAGCACTGTGAGTTTTCAGGGCTGGAACCCACCTGGTTTCCCGACTGGATGGTGACAGAAAAGGCAAGGCAGGTGCGGGAGGTGGTAGGAGAGGGAGATACTCAGCTAAGGATCCCCACTCCGCAGACCTCTGGCTGCCTGCTCGGGGTCCCTGTGTTAGGATGCAGTTGGCAGGACTTGTGTGTCCCGGACTGGTTTGTTTTGGCTGTTGTCACCTTGAGCTGTTTCTGTGTAGAGCCCCAGAACTCCCATCCTCCAGCCCCCTTTTCTCCCTGCTGGTGTCTGCCAAGGTCGGTCTCTTGACACTGGTGCAGATGGTCCCGGCAACTGCCAGTCCCACAAACGGGACAGTTCTCAAAACCCCTCCATTTTCAAGGCTGGTCTCAGTTCTCCCCAGAGCCTGGGCAGGGCTGTTTTCCTAGGAGAGTGGTCTCTTGGAGGCTTTTGCCATCCTGTTGTGTACCGTGGGCCTGCAAGAGCTGGTGTTTGGGTTGTGCAGGTGGGATGGATGCAGCCTCCTTCCAGTCTCCTTTGCACGGATGTGTGCATGTCAGCCAGGCTTATCTTCTGCTCTCAGGGTCCACAGGTCTTAGGGCTGACGTCTTCCTTCCTCACCATGTGTCCGTCCTTCTCCAGGCTGTGCTGAAAGACCAGAGTCAAATGAGGCAGATGGAGCTGGAGATCAGACCTGTTTTCCTGGTCCCAGACACCAATGGTTTCATCGACCATCTCAGCAGCTTGGTGACACTGCTGGACTGCAGGAAGTTCATCCTGGTGGTGCCCCTGATCGGTAAGCAGGGCAAGTGCTATAGTGGGGGCTTCCCCTCTCCCCTAGCATGGTCTGTCCCTCCATTCTGGCTCCCCCTCTCTATGTCCCACGTGCCCACAGTGCCTGTGTGGTCTGGAGCTGGTCAGCTCGTACTGTGGGACTGGACTTCATCCTGCCCTGTCTCATCCCAGTCGTTGTTGGCATTCCTTCAGCCCCTGTTATCCTTCTCCCTTCCTGCCAGCCTTCTGCCCACAGCACTCAGCAAACTCCTCTCCTCCTGGTGCTTTTTGAGGTACCAGGGGTCTGGGAGAGGCAGATGGGTGTTAAATGGGATTTGAAGGGAGTTTTGAAGGAAGCAAGGAGGAGGAATTGCTAAACAATCAGAGCAGATAGCTTATCCCAGCTGAGCTGGGGCTTAGGCAGCCTGAGCAAATGGCCAGCCTGTGTCCCAGCGTCTCGAGCTGCTCAAGCCCAGCCCTTCTTTTTATCCTTATAAAGCTCGCAGTAAAACAGCAAGCTGGTTCCCGTTATTGGTAAACACTCACCCTGGCAGATAAAGTCTGTGCTGCTGGGTGGTCTCCCAGGGTGGCGGGAGGATTTGGTTAGATGCCTTTGCTCTGATTGTTTGATCACACTGCGGGCTGGAGGTAGTGTTCCTCCAGCCAATGTCACTCCAGTGCCTGGCACATCCCAGTGCCAGCCTGGCACTCAGAGGATCCCTGAGTGCAACAGGAGAGGCCAGGGCAGAGCCCAAGGGCTGTCCCATCCCATCCACAGCCCCGGGAGTCCAGGGGCCAGCTGTGTCCCATGGGCATCTCCAGCATCCAGGCAGGGAGGTGCATTCCTTCTTGCCTGCTGCACACAGGGATGCTGTCCTCCAAGCTCCCTTCTCAACTCCTGGTGCCCAGCAGACATCTCTGCCTGCCCCAGAGCCAATGTCCAGCTGCCACCTTTCTCCGCATGGTGAGCAGCCCGGCTCAGGAGGGATTCCAGGGGATGGGGATGGGACCCCTGGATGAGAGGAGCAGGGGTAGATGCCTGGTCAGCTCAGGACAGGAATTGCCAAGGGGCACCATGGCTTGGCACTGCAGTGCCAGGGCTTTGTGTGGAAGCAGAGGGAAGGCAGTCAACAGCACCTGCAGAGCCTGGGCAGCCCTGGGGGCTGTCGAGCATGTTATCACATGAGAGAGCTGGGACGTGCCCTGGAGCCATTGTCCTGCCTCCTGGTGTGCTCCTGTGGTTGTCGTGAGGCTTCTCCATCAATCCTCAGCCAGGGGTGGCAGGAGAGCTGAAAACTCCGGTCCTGTCCCTGTCCAAGATGCTGCTGGCCTGGCTTGCCTGGCCACAGGCAGGATTGAGCACCTTAAGTGCCTTCCCATTCCTGCTGCCTCCTTGCACAGCCCACATCGGAGGGAGAGAGTAACTTGTCTCCCACTGCTGCTACGAGTCTCCCCAGAGCACCCAGAAGACACCAACTGCGTGTCTACACTGGGTATAGGTCACATTTCTCCTCATGCCCCAGAAAAGCCATCAGTGTGGGCAGGAGGAAGCCATCCCCTGGGGTGAGACAGGGGCCTGTGGCTGCTGGGAACAGCAGCCTTGGTGCCATGTCCCATCACCAGACCAGACAGGCACAGTGCCCTTTCCCCAGTGTTCTTCCCTGCTCTTCCCAGGGATGCAGCAAGGGGTTAAGCGCCCGACTTCTCATTGGGTTTGTTTCTCTTGCTCTTTAACCTGCTCTGTGCTCCTTGAGCCTGACCCCGCCATGGAGAAGCCAGGCCTGGTGCAGAAGCACAAACAAGCCTCCCCTTTGAAGCCTGTTTAGCTTGGAAGCAGGAAGGCGGATTTCGGGAGGGAATACCAGCTTTTCCTGTTTGATGTTCCGTTCTTGCATGGCTCCCCCCACCCCGGGCCCAGCCGTGCATTGTGTGGAAATGGCAGCATCAGGTCGGTAGCAAGAAGAGTCTCCAGCCAGGGAAGAGCAAAGCAACTCCATGCAGATTTAATTGGAATACCCAGACAGTGAGTGCCAGTCTCACCATGGAACAGAGTGATCACACAGGCTCCCCGGGCAGTGATTCACAGCACTGGGGAGAGGCCTCAGACCCCGAGCTCTCTCCCCGAACCCCCCAAGGAATGCATAGTTCCCACTTGAACTCAGGACTTGGCTCCGAGCTCGGAAACAATCTTCAGAAATGAAGCCATGGCTGAAACACACACACTGTGCGCGCAGAGGCTGCTCCGCACACACGTGCTCACCAGCTCTCTCGCGCGCATGCCTTCGTGCACACGCAGCCTGGTGCATGGTCACAGGCAGGGATACTTGTTTGCACATCTGGGTGCACGTTTGTGTGCCCAGGCTTGCCATCAGCAGCTAGGCTGGGCACACAGGGGTGCATCTAGATGTGTGCACAAGTGTTGTGGCTTGCACACACGTGCTCGCTTTGCAACAAAGCCACCCTTCCAGCAGCCCCAGCACCCGAGGGTCGGTCCCTCCCGGAGCTCTGAGGTCCCTTGGGCTTAGGGGCCTGGGGCAGCTGGAGTTCCTGACTGCTTGGCAGCAGTACAAGAGGTTCCAGTTAAGGTGAACAGGCTGGGAATCCACCTGGATTCCAAGCTCATCTCGAGTCAGGACAGATGCACAAAGCCAGGTGGGTGAGGTGTTGAAAGGAGCGTGTTCCCTGCCAGAAGCATGGAATGGTGGCTTCAGATGGGAAAACAGAGAGCTGGAATTTGTGTGGGAAATAGTGCCAGGGTGGGAACTGCCTGCTTCCTGTTCTCGTGTGCAGCCCTGCAGCAGGAGGGCAGAAGCTTTCCCTGTCAGGCAGTGCAGAGCCAGGCAGTGCCACACGGGCAGGAGGCACAGAGGTGGAGGAGCAGGATGCAGGAGTTCCTGACACCCACAGGTACAAACATGCCCTTGGTCGTGATGCAGGAGCATGAGGTGGGGAGCACAGCGATGCTCCCCAACATCTTGCAGAGCAGAACCAGTTGCCTTTACCAGTTACACTGTGGGAGCGAGGTGCCTGTGCTCTTGGGGCTGAGCCAGGTGACCCATGGAGGTGGAAGGCAGCAAAGCTTTTCCAGACCTGCAGCCAAGTCCAGGAGCACAGGGACACTGTGGCAGCTGAACCCAGATTTCCTGAGCCAGCTCCCAGTACCCTGGCCCTGAGGCCTTGGCAACTTGTGTGCTCCAGCAGCAGGTCATGGGAGCACCTTGTCCCGTAGTAACTGTACCTCCTCTTCCTGTTTGAAGTGATAAACGAGCTGGATGGCCTGGCCAAAGGCCCAGAGATGGAGCACCGGGCTGTGGGCTATGCCCGCCAAGTGCAGGAGAGAGCCAGGAAGTCCATCGAGTTCCTGGAGGAGCGATTTGAGAGCCGGGACAACTGCTTGAGGGCTCTGACCAGCAGAGGCAATGAGCTGGAATCTATCTCCTTCCGCAGTGAAGACACCACTGGCCAGCAGGTAAGGGGCATCCTGGACACTGAGTTGTTTGCCATCACCTCCTTTGGGAAGATCAGGGACTCTGGGGTCCCTGAGGTCTGGGCAGGGGCTAGCTCTGTCCCCCTCCTTCCAGGTGTCTGAGCTCACATTTCAGATCAGAGTGGCCCTGCTCTCCACTGAGCTGTGTTGGGGTGTCTCGAGGTGGTGCAGCAGTCAAGGTGGTGGGGGCGCAGGGTTTTCCCTACCGAGGGTAACCCTACCCTGTTTTTTCCAGGGAAACAATGATGACCTGATTCTGTCCTGCTGCCTCCACTATTGCAATGACAAGGCCAAGGATTTCATGCCCTCCAACAAAGGTAGAACATCCTTACATCCTCTTTGTCTCTTCTGTGTTGCATCCCACAGGCTCTTCCAGTTTCTCTTTCATGGCCCTTGGATCTGTTCTCTCCTTCATTTTGCCTTTTTCAACACCAAGGTGCCACCTCCTGCCTCCGGTCAGCCCTAGGCTGTGGCCCTCCCACCTCATGGCCAAATGTGCACCTCACAGCACTTTGGGGATGCCCCAGCCTGTGACACACCCACCGTAAATGTCCACAGAGCCATTTTTGTGGTGACAAAGGGCCAGAAGGCGCCTCCTCTCCCCTTGATGCCTTCTGTCCAGGGCTCTTTTCCCTCCTGATTCCTAATTGGCATCAGCCACACGTGCTGGGACCAGACAGCCCCCAGACTGTTGCCAGGGTGGCGGGGATGGGAATCGCATCAGCAGCTGCCCAAGAAATCAACGCGCATTTGTCAGTGCGAATTCTTAGCAGCTTAACTTGTCAGATTCACAGAGAAACCGTCACCAAATGTTTATGTGCAAATGATGCTGAATTTTGAAATCATGTGGATTATGGGGAATGGGGCCTGACAAGCTGACAGCCTCTGGTTTGTAACAAGGAGGCGCGTCACCAGCACGGAGCAGAGGATGTTTATTGTTACACATTTCTTAAAGTGTCCGCACAAAAGCTCCAAATCCCGCTTTCAGCAGCCCTCAGTCCCCAGCCTGCCTTCCCAGTGATCCCCCAATCCCCTTCCTCCTGGCACAGGCCAGCCAGGCGCTGGCTCCACCATCCTCAGCCCCAACACCATGACCGTAGCCCATGTTCCTGGCCACCCTCCCCTTCCCCTCGTCCTGCTCTCCCTGCGCAGCCAATCTGGGCCCACGTTGGGCTCCCATAAACTCTGTTTTTTCCATTCCCGTCCTGGCTCGGAGGCACTGTGTTTCCTGTGCTCATAGGAACAGTACTCTGGTCACAGGACCCAGCTGCTTACACATACCCCATATGCTTCCCCTGCCTCGTACACACGTAAGCGTGGCTCCCACATCCCAGCCCAGCATGTTGCGTGCGGGGCAGCTCATCCATCTGGGGGCAAGATCCCTTCGGTTATTTCTCAGGCATCAACTCTCTCTGGCTGTCTGAGCCCCATCCAGAAACGCCTTGGTGTCAGTGGTGACTCCGAAAAAACTCCACAAAAAATAAGGGGTGTCTTTAGATCTTATAATGAGATCAACAGAATAATAGCACCAGCTTCCTGCTGGAGCCAGGGTCGCAGGCTGTCTTCCTGGCCTGGATCAAGCAGGGACCTCCTCTTCCCAGCCTGTGGCCATTTCCCCACGCCGTGTGGGCAGCGGGCAGCAGACAGCAATCACAGATCATCCCTGTGCAGCACAGGGAGGGGAGCAGATGGCCTTTGGGGTGAAGGGGAGTGTCCAAGCCATGCCAGGAAGCCTTGGCAGGGAGCAGGGCTGGTAGCAAGGAGTGTGGGGGACACACTGTGGGGTGGGTGCAAGGGCTGGGGCAGAGCAGGCAGGTCTGAGCTTCACTCTGCTCTCTCCCCCGCTCTGTCTTGGTTGCAGACGATCCCATCCGTTTGCTCAGGGAAGTGGTTTTGCTGACGGACGACCGGAACCTGCGAGTCAAAGCGCTGACCCGCAACGTGCCGGTGCGGGACATCCCCACCTTTCTCAAGTGGGCCCAGGAGGGCTGAGGGGGCCGAGTGGGGCCAGCAGCCCCTGAGCAAGTCACGCAGCCTGTTACGGTGGGAGCCCGGCCTCGGCAGCAGCCGCCACCGCCAGCCCACCACGAACAATAAACACCACGTCTTCAACCCACCCCAGAATGGCCATGCTGCGAAGGGCCCCCCGGGGGCAGACCAGCTGGGAAGGTCATTGCTGTGGATGGTTCACGTGGAGGCCGGGCCGTTGAGGGTCCCGCCAGCCTTTGGTCAGTGCCAGCGCAGAGATGGCGAGCCCTGTTGGCGAGGGGAGCTTTGGGTGTGTCCCGTGCTGGATCGCCAGCCTTTTCCTTGGTTTGCTTGGGTGCAGAGAGTTCGAGTCACACTTTGGTGTCTCTTTGGGTTTGTAGGCTACGTAGGGCAGAGTTTGGGGACGTGCCAGCACAGACTTTGGCATTGCTTAGTCTAGCCTGTGCCCCTTGGAGAGGCTGTGGAGTTCAAGGGCAGGTTCCCCCCTGCCCCAGCCTGTTGGTCCTGCATGGCCCAGACAGCCCCAGGCCTCCAGCCCTTTCCCCACCCTGCGCCGCCCCACGCAGAGGTGCTGCTTGCAGAGAGGCTTGTCCTCTCCCTGATGGAGGCGTTTCTTGTTGAGTTTCATTTCTTCAGTGTAGGTTAGTTTTCAGGTGTGTGCCCTGCCTGCTTCGCTGGGAGAGACACTGAACACCCACAGTCTCCCACAGCTGCTTTGTCCTGTTCTCCTGCTCCCCGAGCTGTTACCTGCCCCTTCCCTTCTCCCCCAAACCCCTTAGTCCCACCCTGCTACCTTTAGGCACGCTTTTGACCTAGGACTCAGAGTGAGACTAACAAAATTGTCCAGGGACCCCAGAACAAGCTGTCCCACAGGTCCCATGTCTCCTCACATTGCCACAAGGTCCTCTTCCATGTGGGATCCAGCTGAGGGGATCCCCTCCCAAGATGCCCCATGGACGGAGCTGTCGTTCATTCCGCACTGGGATCTAGGGTCTGTGTTCTGCTAAGCCTGCCACACCCCATGTTGTCCCATCACCAAGCGTCCCGCCCCCAGTGACACACCAGATACAGAAGCTAAGAGGGAGCATTAACCCCTGAACTGGAGCCCCTGGAACTCTGTCAAGTCCCAGTCCCATGGGCTGAGGGTGGGAGCAACCCCAAAGCTGTCCCCAGTCCCTGCTGGGGCACCACAGCTGTGGGAGGGACACGTCAGAGGTGGCAGAGGAAGCAGCAGGACGGAGCCCAGCGTTTTCCTTTCCTGCATGGATGGTTCAGGCCTGGTGTCTGCATCAGGAAGCCCAGTTACCCCTGTGCCCGCTGCCCAGCCTCATAGCGAGGGCTGGCACCGCCGTCGGAGCCTTGGCAGCTCGGTGGAGCTGTGTTGGCTCACCTGTGTGGGAGGAGTGCCCCAGCCTTGGGGCACTGGGCAGAGGGTCTGTGCTGTGGGGCAGAGCCCGGCGCACAGAGACTTTGGGGTACCCACGGCTGCTGTGGGGCACACAGAGCCATCATGAGCCCACCCAGGGCCATGGCACACACGGCACCCACACCCGTGTTCCATGCCCACAGCCACTCTGGCTGGCAGCATTGCAGAGACTTTGCCTTCCCCATGCTGGTTGTGTTTCAGTGTTTCTTTTCTAATGGCGCTGCCCCAGCACTGCTTTTCAAGGCCCTTCCCGAGGTACCACCAGCTTGGAAGGCCCTGTTGCTCTGCCAGACCCCTTTACCATGTCACAGGCTCAGCCATGGGACAGTCTCAGTGCCACCAGACCAGCTGACACAAGACCAAGTGGAGGTTGAGTGCCCCATGCCTGGGGCCATCCCTGCCAGCCTCCTGGGAGCCTATGTCTTGGGGCAGTGTCTACATTCAGGCTTTTTTGTTAAGTTGGTTTTAATAATTTTTGGTATTAAACATGTCTGTGCATCCTGGTATGTCATTTGCTGTTGGCAGGGGAGTTGCTGCCATGGGTGGGATGGGTGGTCACCAGGAAGGAATGGCAGCGACACACATTTGTGCTTGCAAGGGTGACAACGGCTCTGTCCCACCTGCATCTGCTGCTGCCCCCCAGTTGAGGGGCTCTGGGCAAGCCAGGCTCACAAGGAACCCCTCAGGGTACCCGGAGACACCCGGGTCACCTCTCAGCCCTGCTCAGCACCAGCCCCACACTGGCAAGGCCGCCCCCCGAGAAGGATGCAAGGCCACGCGTGTTAATGTCACTTTATTGCTCATTCCATTTCGACTATAGAAAAAAAAGGGCGAGGAGCCCGTGTACAAATTGGACGTGATACAGGGGGGGCCAGGGCCCTGCTGGGCACTGCCAGCTGTGCTTTGGGTGCTGCCACTGCCACCAGTCACCCCGCAGCAGCTCCGGGGGACACCGCCGGCCCTGGGGGACTGGCACGGCCCCGGCGGGCTCAGGGGCACCCGGGCAGGAGTGGGCAGCTCAGGCTAAGGCACAGTGGCTGCAAGGCTGGGCACAGTTACTGCTGGCGGCTGCCCAGGGCCTTGTGTGCAAAGGAGAGGAGGGGGCTTGGGAGGAGGGAGTGAAGCTTCACATTAGCCCCAATGAAGGGGTCGGGGCACGGGGCCAGGAGGGTCCAGGCTGGGGGGGACTTGCCCACCCCGAGCAGAGGGTGGGAGAGGGCGTGCGGTGCTGGCAGGAGGTGTCCGGAGGGGATTCGGCCCCAAGTCACACATCCCCCCTGGGCTCTGCTCCCTCACGCAGCCCCTGCCCACCTCGTAGCTGACAAATCAGGGACCACTTTGTCTTTGTCATGAACCCCCTGGCCCGGCCCGGCTGTGCTGGGGACAGGCATCTTTGGCAAAAATAAAAAAATAATCAAGGCTAGTGGCTGCCCAAGGGCGAAGCCGCCGGTTCCGGGGCCCCCCTGGGTATCCCTGATGGTGCGGTGCCAGCTGCGGCAGGGCCCGGGGGACAGTGGGGACAGGCCCTGCCCCACCTCCCAAAAACACAGGGGGCCGCCGGCCAAGCCCTTGGTTCAGGATGGAAGGACAGTGCTTGCCCTAGGGCGAAGAGCATCGTCATTCCTGGCCTCTCCAGCGTGGACCCACCACTGTCGCCGCCCCACGCCTGCAGCTCAGACCCCACCGTCCCCTCTGTCAGTCTGTCCCCGAGCCCCGGCGTGGCCCGGGGGGTGGCCCAGCGCACGCAGCCCAGCCCAGCACGGCCACGCTGGCCGCTCTCGCTCAGGACGGAGGCGTCGCTCCGGCCATGAGGGATGAAATACTCACGGGCCGCAGTGGTCACGGCGGCACAGTCCAGGTCCCGGCACGGCAGCGCCGAGTGCCGGTGGGTCCCGCCATGGGGCCGGGGGGACACGGTGGCTGCCGTGGGTGTCCCCTTGCGTGGGGGCAGCCCTGAGGTAAGGAGCGGGCTCATGTCCTCCAAAGCCTCGGGGTGCAGCCCGGCCTCACAGCTTGTGCGTCACTCCCCCCCGGTGCTGGGGGCCCGGCAGCCCCCACGGTGAGGGGCAAGGTCAGTCCCTGAATTATCAGCCTCTCCCAGGCAAGCCAGGGCGCTGGTCGTGGGTCACGCTATCCATCCGTCCGTCCGTCCGTCCGTCCATCCGTCCCAGAGCATCTCTTGTGGGACCTTTGCTACGAGCGAGTTCTTCAGGGCCAGTGGCAGCACCAGGGGACGAACACCCACGGCTTCTCGGCACCCCCAGCTCCATGTGGGGCAGCAAGGGGAGTGCAGTGCCCCCCGAGCCCCCCGGCAGGGCCAGTGCTAGGGTGGCGAGTATCGCTCTATGGTCCGGGCGGACTCTGCGTGGAGGTGTGGAGCCTGCCCCAGCACCTCGGCCGCCTTGTCCTGGCTCAGCCCCAGGTGCTCGGCCGTGAACTTGGCCAGTGGGTAGAGGCTCTCCATGGTCTTTGGGTCGCTGAGGAAGTGCGAGGTGTGGGAGAGCAGCTCGGCCGCTTTCTCCTGCTTGAGCCCCAGCTGGTCAGCGGTGAGGCGGGCCATGGCGTAGACGCTGTCAGGGAAGTCCAGCTTGGATTTGCCGTCGGGGCCGGCCGCGTGCATCTTCATGTGGCTGATGAGGTTGCGCTGCTGGGCGAACTTCCCGCCACACACCTGGCACTCGTAGGGCTTCTCGCCTGAGTGGATGCGCATGTGCTCGGTCAGGCGGTACTGGCGGGTGAAGCGCATCCCGCAGGCGTCGCAGGCGAAGGGCTTGAGGCCGAGGTGGCTGCGCATGTGGCGGGTCATGGTGCCGCGCTGCGTGAACTTCTTGCCGCAGATGGTGCAGGGGTAGGGGCGCGTCAGCCAGTGCGTCTTCTCATGCTGCCGCAGCGTGGCCGGGTCCTTGTAGGACTTGTCACAGGAAGAGCAGCGGTAGGGCCGCAGGATGTCACCCAGCCCGGGGCCACCTTTGTCCAGGAAGGGAACGGCCTGCTCGGCCGCCGCCTTGTGATACAGCTCCTCTTCGTTGTGGGCCTCCACGTGGGCATTGAGCTGCTCGGAGCTGGGGAAGCCTTTGCCACAGGGGATGCAGACGTACAGGTTGTCACCCAGGCTCTCCGGCTCATAGCCCAGGTGGTTGCAGTAGCGGTCCAGCGCGTCCCCGGGCGAGGGGCCCTCGCTGCTGCCTGTCTCCTCGCTCGTGCTGTTATCGGGCTCCAGGTCGTTGCTCTCCACACTGGGGTAGCGGGGCTGCGGTGCCACCGGCGGCGACTCGGCCTTTTCCTCCCGCTCCAGCTCCTTCTCCGCCTCCCCCTCGTCCAGGTAGGGGCCCAGGGGCTCATGCTTCATCCAGCGGTACATCAGCTCGCGCCCATCAGCGCGGGGCAGCGGGGGCTCTGCGCAGGGCGGCGTGCTGCGGAAGGGGTCGGGGGCATGGGGATGCCCCCCCGGCTCACCCCCTGGCGGGGAGTCCTTGTAGGCAGCGGCGTGGCTGGCCAGGAGGCCAGCACTAACGGGGGGGCTGTCGTGCCGTGGGGGCAGCGAGGGCTCACGGGGCTCGCCGGGCAGCAGGCGGTCAGTGGGCAGGAGCTGGGCAGAGGGGCCAGTGGGGCTCTTCTTGGAGAGGTCGAGACCACAGGGCGGTGAGCAGTGGCGCTCAGGTGGGCACAGTCCGTGGGGGTGCAGCGGGGTGCCCTGGGCGGCCGAGGCGTACAGCTCCCCGCACTGCGTGTTGAGCGGTGCCGCCGGCTCCACAGGCGGCAGGTCCACGGGCCGTGGAGTCCCCGAGTAGCAAGCCTGGATGACGGGTGTGGTGGCGCGCAGCCCACGTCCCAGCTTGTAGGGCGCGTAGCCCCCACGCAGGTGGCAATACTTGCCACTGCGTTTCAGCTTCTTCTTGCAAAGGGCCACCAAGCCGGGAATCTGGAGGTAGCTGGCGGCGGCCAGCACGGCGCCCAGGCTCTGCTCGCTGCCCGGCTCGCACTCGGCCAGGCGGCCGGTGTAGATGAAGTCGAGGATGAGACGGAAGATGCCGGGGCTCACCATCTCGTGGTCCAGGTTGAGCAGATTATCATGGACCACCAGCGACTTGAGGTATGCGCTGCTGGCCGCCAGGATGTTCTTGTGCGCGCGGAAGAGCGCGTTCTGCACCACGATGATCACGTCGCACAGGAAGCCCTTGGTGCGCTGCGTGTTCAGCTGCAGCAGCAGCTGCCGCGAGTGGCTCGGCACCTCCATGGCGTCCAGCATCCCGCTCCGTGCCCGCCGCCCTGCAACACACCGGCCGCGCCGTCAGCGCTGCAGCCCAGCCTCGCCTGCCGCTGCCACGCGTGGGGGGCTCCGCGAGCACGTCGGGGGTTTCAGCCGCGCGCGGGGTGCGGGGGTCGCGGCTCGGCCCCACACGCCGCTCTGCCTGGCCGCCCGCTCGGTGACACCGCTTATATGGGGGCTCGTTTCGCTGCGGGGAGTGGGGGGCGGGAGTGGGGCGCGAACCCCCGGAGGGTTTTGGAGAAAGTGACATCACCCGCCTCCGCCGCCAGCGCCGCGCCCCGGCAGCGCCGGACCCCGCGCCCCGCGCCCACCTGCCGGGGCAGCGCGGGGGGAACGCACGGACCCTGCCCGCCGCTCCCCGCTCCGTACGCGCCCCTGCCCCGGGAGGCGGCCGGCCCGACACCCTCGCGCCCCCCGCCCCGTTTCCTCTGCCCGCCTCGAGGTGACAGGGGGGACTGTTCGGGGAGGGGGCGGCCGGACCTCCCCTCCCCTCGCGCCTCCGTCCGCTGCCCGCGCCCCCGCCCAGCTGCGTAAAGCCAAGCGCCAGCGGATTGGGTTTGGGCTGATTTTCCCCGTTTTTTGGGTGTCCCCCTCCTCCTTTTACCTGGGCGCCCGGTGGCCTCCGCCAGCCAGCTGAGGTCTCGGTGAACTCTCATGGCTCAGCCCCTGGGGGGCCGCCGCCGGTTGCTGCTCCCCTCCACCCTCCTCTTCCTCTGCTGCTTCTCTTCCTCCATACCCCGCGCTCCCGGCCGGTCCTACGGAACGGGAGGAGGAGGAAGAGGCGGCTGTGGAAGAAGCAGCAGCGGTTCCTCGGGGTTCCCGACGCCGCCAGCTCGGAGGTGAAACCCGGGCTGCGAACTCCCCCTGACCCCGGCCTGAACTCCGAGCAGCGCCGCTGGCTGTTAAAGGGACGGCGGGAGGTTTTCCTCCTCCCATCCCGGGCGGGGCACCGGCAAGCCGGGCCCCCCCCCCTCCACCCTTTGCACACCCCTCCCTCCCCAGCCCGGTCTCCTCCTCCCAGCCTGGTTTCTTCCCCCTCCCGGTCTCCGACCGCCGCGCCCCGACCGCCCCCTCGGGGGTCTCCATCCGGAGGACATCGCTCTGTGCCCGGAGACACCCCGGGGCAGCGCCGGGAGCCCCGCGATTGGGGTCCCCAGGGTGTCCCCGGGCCGGGCCGGCGCGTCCCCCCCGTCGGTACCGCTCGTAGGGCGCCATCTAGCGGCCCCCGTGCGCGCCGCCTGGCACCGGGGGCGGCGCCTCCTGCGCAGGTGGGACCCGACGGGGCGGACTCGGCGAGGAGAAAGTGGAGGGGTCCTGCCTGCCGCGCCACCCCAGGGATGGGTGCTCATACATAAGGGGGACAACAGAACCTAGCGGGTGGGAGAGATGAAGTGGGTGCTGTCATTTTAGGGCGCTTAGAGGGGACCCCAATGGGTGGAGGTGATACAGGGAAGGGTTTGGGGGATGACAGGGAAAGGCAGTCGGCCCTAATTTTCTGATGGTGAGGGAGGGCAGAACGCGGCGGGGGCCGCAGTGCTGTCGCCCAGATGTGAGGTGATGGCGGCTCGGGGTGGGCTGGGGGCTTGCGGTGACTTGGGTTGAGAAGGATGAGAAGAATGAGAATGAGGAGGAGGAGGCAGCAGCACGTTTTCCCCGGCTTCATCCCTCCAGCCGCCCTAGAAAAGGTTGCTGGGCTGAGGGTGCAGCCCGGGGTATCCCCCTTGGTGCAGAGGGAGCCGCCTCTCGCTTCACACTTTCACTTCTTTCTCACAGCCGCAGCCTCTCGCACAGCCTCCCGATACAGCAAAGCATCGTGATGGGCTTCTCCAGGCCGGCCGCTAATCCTGGGGGGACCCCCCGACCTGAGCAAGGCACCCCAGGCACTGGCCATCTCTCCCAGGTTGGACCAACCCTGGTCCTTTGGTGAGCGGGAACCCAGTGTGGGGTCCCTGGGA
Source organism: Grallaria varia (assembly GCA_013396735.1). Taxonomy (NCBI): domain Eukaryota; kingdom Metazoa; phylum Chordata; class Aves; order Passeriformes; family Formicariidae; genus Grallaria; species Grallaria varia. Next base: position 388,293 of record VWZG01004227.1, on the reverse strand, counting down.
CAGGGTTTGGCCAGCCCTGAATTTGGGACAAGAAAGGATGGGTGCCGGCAGGGAAGGTGCAGGGTGGTGGTAGCCGTTGCCCTCACGGCTCAGCATCACTCACCTGGAACTCATTGTCAGATTCCTCTCAGATTCAGGGTGGCCCAGCTCACTATGGAGACACCCCCCTCGGGACTGGGATGGAGTGTCACTGCCCGTGGGGACCCCACTGTGGGCTCATCCCAGGCATCAGCTCAGAAATCCCCCTCCCTGCTCCCCATCCTGGGTTTGTGCCCGCAGGAAGCGCAGAGATCCTGGGAGCAGGACGTGGGCGACCCTCGTTAGAGTCGTAGTTTAATCCCAACTCCCCGGGCACTAATTTCTCCCCCCTCTCTCTTTTTTTTTTTTTTTTTTTCCTCTTCAATTAACGGCTGGAAGTGTTTCAGGTTCTGGCAGCGAGCTCTGGACGTCGCTATGAGCGATGGCTCCCGCGGGTTCCGTCCCGGTAATTTATGGGGCTGAGCTGCATAAATCACGGCAGCGAGCGGCTCCCAGACAGCTGCGTCCCCGGGGCCGACCGGGACCCCGCGCTGCCCCAGCTACCTGCTGAGTGACGCCGAGCCCTGCGGCAGCGACCGACGGCGGGCAGTGGAAAAACCTGCCCTTTTTCCCCCCGCTTTTACAGCTCCTCTCCCGTTCCCGGCCTCTCCCAGGAGTGGAGGGACGGACCGGTGTCCGCAGGGGTTTGGGGCAGGTGGAGGGGCGCTGGTTGCACTGTTGTCCCTCCTCCTGTGCAGCGTAGTCTTCTGAAGGGATCCCAGCCCGACATTCCGACCCAGCGTTCTGCACCCAGAGGCCCCCAGAGCTGCTGGCTGTCCCCAGGGAGCTGCCCCGATGTCGAGCCCTGGGGGACAGGGATGGCCGGGGCTGCGGGATCGAAGCAGAGCCAGCGCCGACGACCGAGAGCGTGCGGGGAAAGGGGCATTTTTGCCTCAATGTGCTGAGCAGATTGGAGCCAGTTCTGGTTAAGTCATTGCCTCTGTTGGGAGGTCTGAGCTGGAGTGTCTCCCGCCTGTGCCCCCTCCCCACGATCAATCAAAGTTGCAGCAAATTAGCCCAGATGCTGGGAGATTCGGTTCAAATCCAGCTGTGGTTTGGATCGCGTTCGCATGCCTGGCTTCATGTGGGACCTGGGCTTTTGGACAGGATACAGCCCCCCGGTCTCTGCAGGGCCCTGTTTCCCAGCGCAGCCTCTCCCCAAAGCCCACACACATGTCTTCGATTACGGCGTTGGCCAGCCGGGCTGCATCCGGCACCGCCAGGAGCCCGCAGCCCCCGCTGGCAGCTTGCACTTCATTTCCCCGGCGGTGCCGAGGCATGGCAGCTCCCCGCGCCCCTGCGCTGTGCCCCCTGTCCTGTGCCCCCTGCGCTGTGCCCCCTGTCCTGTGCCCCCTGTCCTGTGCCCCCTGCGCTGTGCCCCCTGTGCTGTGCCCCTGCGCTGTGCCCCCTGTGCTGTGCCCCCTGTCCTGTGCCTCCTGTCCTGTGCCCCCTGCTCTGTGCCCCCTGTCCTGTGCCCCCTGCGCTGTGCCCCCTGTCCTGTGCCCCCCGCGTGTGCAGGAGGATGTGTATCCCCTCCACCTGGCCTTGGCTGAGGCCATGAAACTTGTGACGGTGCTGAACTGTTTTGAGCTGAGGATGGATCAGTGCCGCCCACCTTCAGTGCCGCTCCTGGAGTTGGGCAGGGCTGTGGGGAAGTCTGCGTGGAGCCCTCCTTGCTGTGAAACAAGGGTGGGACAACCACAGGAGACTTCCAGATGCTCCCAGGGTGCCCAGTGCCTACCGACATGAGAGGATCTCTGCGAGGTGGCAGGAAAGGCAGAGCCCCCCCGGTGCACCGCAGTGCCCCTCCTCAGCCAGCGTGCCCCCAGGCTGGAGGTGGCCACTCTCTGCTGTACAGTCTGGGTGACAATGCTGCAGTGGGCAAGGGGACCCCTTCCCTGTGGGGTGATGTTCAGGTAAGTGGGGAACCCTTCTCTGTGTAGTGATGCTTGACAGAGAAATGGGACCGCTTTCTTATGGGGTGATGCTGAGGGCACCCTTTCTTGCACGCAGATAGTTGGTCAGACAAGCGTGCCCACCCCTGCAAGGTGATACTTCATGGGGAAGGGGGACCCTTCCTTGCAGAGGGATGTTCAGATGCACAAGAGACAGAATCGAGCAGGGTTTGAACAGGATCGTGCCCAGAGGGCTTTTGGATATCTCTAAGGACAGTGATTCCAGCACCTCCCTGAGCCGTCCATGCCAACGATCCTCTCACAATGAAGATGTGTTCCCTGATGGTCTGAGGAAGCTGTGTCCTGGTCCTGGCACTAGGCATCACAGAGCTGAGCCTGGCTTCATCCTTTCCACACCCTCCCTCCAGGGATGTGTATACACTGATCAGGTCCCTGGAGCCTTCTCTTTTCCAGGCAGTCCCAGCTCTGTCTCAGCACTGGGGAGGTGCCCTAGTCCTTTAATCTTCTTAGTGGTCCTTCACTGGACTCTCTGCAGTTTGTCCACGTCTCTCTTGTATCGTGGAGCCCAGCACTGGACCCAGCACTCCTGGAGTGGCCTCCCCAGCACTGAGCAGAATCCTCTCCCTGCTGTTAATGCTCCTCTTAACACTCACCAGGACACCATTCATCTCCCTCTTCCCATGGACATGTGGTCAACTTAGTGTTCCTCAGGACCCTCAGGGTCTTTTCAACCAAGCTGCTGTCCAGCCAGATGGCACCCTGGATATCTCAGAGCCCAGGGCTCTTCCTCCCCGGGACCAGGCTTTGCAATTCGCCTTGCTGAATTTTGTGAGGTCCCTGACAGCTGGAAGGGGGCAATGGGTCACTTTCTTATGGAGGGATGTTTGGGGACACAAGAGCACCCATCCTTGCAAGGTGAGATTTTGTGGAGCAATGGGACCCCTTCCTTGTAGGATGATGCTTTATGGGGTGATGGAAACCCTTCTCTGTGGGCAGGTGAGGATCCCATCCCCATGGGGTGATGCTTGGTGAAACAATATGAGCCCTTCCCCTTACAGGTGATGTTTCATGGTGCAGCAGAACTCCTTCCTTGTGGGATAACGCTCAGGCTGGGTGAGGGACACTTCCACTGGGGTGGTATTTTGGAGGAACAGCTGATGAGACTCCATCTCTATGGGATGATGCTTCATGGGGCAGTGGGACCCGTTAATCGTGAGGCAATTCTCAGTTAAACAAGAAGACCTATCCCCGCAATGTGATGTTTTGTGGGGCAATAGGACCACTTCCTTGTGGGGTGGTGCTTGATGGGGTGATGGACACCTTCCCTTTGAAGTGATGCATCACGGGGCAGTGGGACCCCTTAATTGTGGGATTATGTTCAGAGAGGCTGAAGAACACTACCAGTGGGGTGACATTTGGGGCTAGAGGTGATGAGACCTCTTTCCTTTGCAATGATGTGTCATGGGGCAGTAGGAGCCCTTCCTTGTTGGGGGGGTGCTCAGGCAAGTGAAGACTGTAGGGTGATGAGGCGCAGTGGGACCCCTTCCCTCTCAGGCGATGCTTGGTGTGGTGATAACACCCTGTCCTTCAATCCCCCTCATCAACCACCACCTTCCCACAAACGACCTTTCCAAGCCCCACAGGAGACCTCCCCGTCCCCACCCACAGCACCGGCCCCCCTCTACCCCCCTCCGCGGCAGGGACGCAGCCGTAGCCACCCGTGGGAAGCCCACGAGATGGCAGTAACGGGCCACGCTCCAGGATGCGACACCCCCCCTCCAGCTCGCTCCCGGGGGTCGTGAGCCCCGTGAGCCCCCCGCTCCCGTCCCGGTCCCCCGGCTTGAGCTTGTGTGCGTCGGGGGAGCGGGCCGGGGGGCGGGGGGGGCGCAGCCCCCGGCGGAGCTGCGGAGCCCGCTGCCGGGGGGGCGG
>VWZG01004227.1:357658-375300 GCA_013396735.1 Grallaria varia | reverse complement strand
GGCCGCCCCTCTCCCGGGGCCCGCCAGTGCCGGGGGCGGCGCCGGTGGCCCCGCGGGCCGCGAGCGAAGCCACGCGGTGGCGCTTTTGGCACGCGGCGGTGGCGCTTTTGGCACCGGGCGCTCCGCCCGCGCCCCACAACGAGACTCGCAGCCCCGGCGCCCCCCGGTGCCCCCCGGCGCCCCCCGTGCCCACCTGTGCCGGCCGCCCGCCCCGCGGGGGCTGTGTGCCGCCGTGGTTCGCCGTCCATGGCCCCAGCGAGTGGCTGGCGTAGAAGTCCATGGGATAAGGCTGCTGCCACTCGATGTCGTGGAGAGCCACTGCAGCCTGCGGAGGGGACAGGGAGCGGAGTGCCCAAGCCGTGACTGTGACGAGGGGAGGGGCGCTGGCAGCGGTCCTGCCACAGTGGCTTAGTGTGCCCAGCAGGGCACTGCCTGAGCAAAGCTTGCAACACTGGGAATCCCACTCCTTTCACAAGAGATTGGATATCCCAGCAGCATGCCTGGACAGTGCATGGAGACAGGAAGGGGGACACTGCCTGGCTGCAGGGACACCCCAAAGCCTGCTCTAGCACATCACCCCAAACCAGGATGGTCCCTGAAAAACAAGAGCAGGGTGCTCACCTCATAGGGGGTCAGCAGTGGCTTGCTGAAGGCTTCTCCCCAGTCAATGGAGAGCCGGGGACAGGCTACCTGCACCCACCTGGAATGGACACATGTGACAACAGTAGGGGCATGCATTTTGGGAAGACCAAGCCACAGTGAAGCCCCTCTGCTTCACCAGAAGGTCTCTACTGTGCCAGAGCCACCGTGGTAAAAACAGCGCAGTCCCCTCCCAGCCCGTGGGCAGAGCTTGTGCAGGGGGACACAGTGCTAACCCAGGGGACAGCAGGACAGGTATGGCAAGGATGGCTTCAAGCAGGAATCAGAGAACTGGCCAGGGATGGGGCACCCTGGGGACTCCAGGTGGGGGCTGAAGTGGGGTCAGAGCACTCACGCATCCACATCTGGGAAGAGCTGCAGCTTGCTGGGGAAGATCTCGGACAGCAGCACCCGCACGTAGGGCCGGCCCAGGGCACGGAGACGCAACTCGAGGTGCTGCAGGGGAAAAGGCACCCAGGGGGGTCAGGGGCCCCCAACAAGCCCCTCAAGCCCAGCCCACAGCCCCTTCCTGTCCATCAGACCCTCCGTGGGTTCCAGCTTGGCCCCACGGCCGTCTGCCCTTGGCAATTGCAGGCCAGGCACAGTGTCAGGGACTGCAGCCGTGGCTCCGGCTGTCACCCAGCTCTCCCCAGCACGTGCCTCAGCCCTAATGAAGTAATTACTGCTCAATGACAACAATCTGTTCTCCTTAGCCACTCAGTGCCCTGGGATGCTCGCCTGCTGTGGGCTGGCTGTGGCCAGAGCCTTGCAGGAGAAGGAGAGGGGCCAGAGATGTCCTCATCCATTGGAGCTGGCATTCAGTGCCCCCTGCCCAGCCAGCTGTGGCCATGCCAGTGTCCTGGTCCCGTGGAACAGCAGCTGCAGGCACCTTGATGCTCTGGTCCCCGCACTGACCCAAATTGCATCTGTGGCTACCCCAGCATTTCTGAGAGTCAGCAGGGCACCCCATGCCCATGGGGCAGAATTCTGTTGTCTTGCTGCCCTCACCCAGCTGGGGTGCAGAAAGCGCCAGCACAGCAGCTGAGCAGGGATGATGAACCTGATCGGAAGTTCCTCCAATTAAAACAAACCCAGGGAATTAATTGCCAAGCTCTCTGGGAAGGGGGGTCTCCAAGACTGGTCAGCTCTCCCCGCAAGGGGCAGGTTTAATGAGCTCTTGTCTGGCCTCCCTCATCTGCCGCTAATTGCCCTGCTGGATTAGCTCGGGAGCCTGCAGACCAGGGCCAGCGGCCAGTGAGGGTTGCCAGTGGCACCATGTCCACCCTGACCCCGGCTGCGAGGGCACTGTGCCGATGGTGCCATTGTTCACTGGTCCTTCCCCGCGCCCAGCAGCAGTGCCCAGTGCCCCAGAGGGGCCATGGGGACGGGGCTGGTACCTGCAGGATTCTGGGGGAGCCCTGACGGCCCAGTGTGCCCAAGATGAGTCCCCAGCAGCGGGCGCCGGCGGCGGTGCGGATGGCGTCCTGCCGAGCACGGTGCATGCGCTCGTGGCTGTAGTGCTCCTGGGAGAACACCTTGCTGTAGGGATCGTACCTGCAAAGCACAGCCAGGCTCACATGTACCCCATCACCTGCCCCCTTCCATGCTGGCCCCAAATGATGCCTGTCTCTCATTAGCGCTAATTGCTACCCACAACATCTGTCCTCCTGGCTGACTTAGGACCCCAACAGCTTGTTAGGGGACAAGGACAGGGATAAGTGTCCCAACACAGCACCCTAACACCCAGCACAGCCTGGGCTCTGCACTCCACGTCATACTCAGCTCCCCCCCATCCTAGCTCATCAATTATGAAGAAATATTTGATTTGTTGCTTTGTTTGACGAGGAGAATTTTAATCAAATCCCACTCAGGTTTCAGCAGCTTCACCAGTGCCATAAACCTGACGTGCGCCTCCCGTTTGTAACAAACGACCTACTAGGAAATTCAGATTCCACCAAATGGGCCCAGCCTTTCACTCCTGATATTTCATCTGCTTTCAGCAGCCTCATCATCGCGCTTTATGGCCTCTGCCTGCAGCAGCCGGGCTTTAATGGCTGCACTTCCACGAGCTTTCACAGGTACTTGTCAAAATGTTTATATTCAGCTGGAGTAAATGGCTCATGTTCATCTCCCTGCTGCACCTCCTCACCCACCCCGAGGCCTCTCACCTGCCTGTGCCTGCTGCAGGCAGCTGCCTGTCCAGCCCCACAGCATGGGGTGCTGCTGGTGTGCACAGTGGGGACAGCAGGTCCTCGGTGTGCTGGGGGAATTGGGGTGCTCCCTGCCACGGGGCTGTTGGCAATTGGAGTGGGTGCCCGTACCTGTATGCAGGTATCCCTGGGTTGGCAATCATGATGGACTCCAGGTGGAAGCGCCCATCGCCCAAGTACCTGCCGAGAGGGGAGGGAGAGCTGCAGCACACGGGGAACAGTGGCACCCATCCACATATGCACGGTTTCCCAAGCCACAGGCCTGTGGAGATGCCAGGAACCCAGGCTCCTGTGGCGGGGCCCAGGGGCAGCAGGCACAGGCTCCCTCTCTCTGTGCAACCCCCTGCACGGTGGGGCGGGAGCACAGCCATGCTCAGAGCAAAGAGGGATGCTCACGCCAGCACGAGGTGGCTGGGCGCTGCTCCATCTCAATGGCTGGTTCTAGACGTTGCTGCTTCCATTTCTAATCGGATTTCAAGTCAGCAATTACATTTCAAAGCCTTTCATTCAGCTGCCCTAATGGAGTGAGGGCTTGGAAAATGAATTCAGACGTAAAACTTGACTAGATTTTGCCCTTAATTGGAGAATGACATTTTGGGAGATCAAAGCTAATTTGTCTGCAAAAGTTAGCCCCAGAGACAGTGCAAAGAAGGAAATAATAATGCAGGGAGTATGCAGGTAAGGTGTCCAGTTGGTACTGCACTGGTGCTCCTCTGGCAGTGGGAAGGACCAGTTCTCACCAATGCAATGCCAGCCTGCCCATCCCTGCCTGCTCCTGATGACCCTGGAGAGATGGAAAGCAGAGCTAGTGCAGCTCAAGGTGAAGCTAGAGCTCCCACTGACCCCATGCCCAGCCATCACAAGCCTGTTTCCCTGCACAGCTGTGCTCAGAAAGGCACTGGCACTGTTGGCTCCCAGCAGCGTGGGTGAGAAGGAGTTCGGCAGGGCCCAAACCCACACCTGGGCTCCCCGGCTCCCCCCAAGGGTGGGGTCCTTGTATTTATTTATTCTGCAGCACACTGTATTCACAGTACATTAAGCATTTCCATTACCTAAAATAATTAGGTGATAGGAAGCGAAGTGCTCCCTCTAATTTGCTGTCCTTAAATAAAATTAATGTTGCTGTGATGTTGGGCCCTGGCCATTTGTCTTTTCCAATTATCCACCCGCCCTTCCATCTATTATCTATTCTGATATACGACTCAATTATTTCCTCTGTGCTACAAGCACACGCCACTTAAAGCAGCGTGAGGAGCTGGAGGGGGCCTGTCCCAGCCCATGGATGTCCCTTGTCACCCCCAAAACTGCCCGAGGCTCGGCGGGGGATACAGGAAGGGTGGTAAGACTGGATCAGGTAGGAGGGCTCTGGACGACCGCAGGTACTTACACAATGGCATCTGTGTGCTTGGCGAGCCGGGGAGATGTGCAGCCCAGGATCTCCCCTGGGGACAATGGTTTACACTGGGGCACACACACTTTGTACTGGGAGTGCAGCTCCTGTGACACTGCCTGCAGGAGATGCGAGGTCAGCAGGGACAGACCATGGCACAGAGGGTGCCTGAAGACCCTTGGGGACACCCTGGCCCTGACAGTCCCAGCTGTGACAACCCAGAACAGAACAGCAGAGAAGAGCCAGCCTACTTGGGGCGGCACCAGTAACAGCCCTTCACAGCCGGGATGCTCACTGAGGCTCAACCAACGTATCAATTAAAAGACAAGGCAAAAGGCTTAACGCTTGGATAGCCTCGTGTTTAGATAGACATGGCTCAAGAGGCTCATTCATCTCCTCCTGTCCTGCCCAGCCGGCCGTTCAGGGGCAGACAGACAGACCCATCGGAGCTTCCCCGGCCGCTGCCGGCACTGCATCAAAATGCCAAGTGCTCCACTGCCTGCCCTGACATTTACAGAGCAGCTCTCGGGGGAGCCAGGGAGGGGTGCCGCCATGAAACATTGATCAGAGTTATTATAAAGTACTTGATCAACATTACAGCAGTAGCATATTATTGCAGTGACTCGTCAGAGGGGAACCGGCACTACCGGCACCCCAGGGCAGCCACTCCCCACCCAGAGCTGGGACAGGGAAAGACTGAGCCAGAGGCCAAGGCAGGGCAGACAAAAGCCCCATCCTCTGCCATGCACTGTGAGGGATCTCATCTCACCTGAACTGTGGAGACAAACTGGATGGTGCTGACGAGGGCCAGGGAGGTGCCCGCCGCAAAGTTGAAGCGAATGGTCTCAAGGAAATGGGATGCATCAATCTTTATGTCCACGAACACATAGAGCATCTTCAGTCCCTGCGTGGAGTCAATGGGAACTGGTGACAGGAAGAGAGAGGGTGTGAGTGTGGGCTACACGCGGGGCTCCAGTGAGCCCCCGGCTGTTGCTTCCTGCAGCTGGGGATAAAGTGTGTTGGTGGGGCTCCCTGTGCCCCAAGTGCTGTGGGCAGGCTGGGCTGTGCCACCGCTCTGCCTGTGCTGGCACCCTGAGCAGGGGGTGCAGATGGGATCCATGGAGAGCACCCGCTTGTTTCTCTCTGGATAATGGCAGCCTGGGGAATCAATGAACACAAATCTAATTACCCCCAGTGCTAAGAAGCCTTTGTCACCACAATTAAGTGAATAATTAAAGTACACAGAGTCCACATCGATCTGCAGCTCCGTGTTCACTTCCCATTTTGGTGCTCTTCACCTGATCACAATTAAGTGCAAATTACTCCCTCCTGTGGGGCACGTGGGGCTGGAAGGGAGCAGGCAAGTGTCTGTGCGCCCTACCATCAGCCACAGCAGTGACAGGAGCACTGTGGGCAGCCCAGAAGGAGTCCAGCACCCTCTTAGCACCCTGTGGGTGCCCTGTGACCCACCCAACCCAGTGCAGGCAAGGGACACAAGGCCATGGGTAGCAGATGGCAGCTGGGCTGGTGACAATCAGCCTGGCAGTGCCTGCCTGTCCCTTCAGGGAGCAGTTCTAGAAAATGTGACTCCCGTTTACCAGAGCAGCCCAACGGATATGGTCCTTTCCTCCCCTTCCTGCTGTTCATTCATGAACATCAGGATCCAAACCAGGAGTTTTACACTCCCTATTCCAGTGGTGCCCATAACCCTCCTTCCCTAACAAAGCACCTAGCACAGATATTTATCACCATGAGCACTCTCATCGACATGGCTTTCAGGACAGAGTTCTCAACTGGGGAGTCAGTATTTCACACAGAGCTTGATGCAGTTCTTCAAACCCATTTATACAACCCCATAAACATGCAGGAGGGCTGCCAGGTGCCAGGAGCATGGTGGCAGTAGGGATGCACACGCCTGCTGCTCGCTATGGCAATTCTGCAGATCCACCTTAAAACCCAGAGCGTCTTATTGTTATTTTTGGGCTGATTCCATCCTGGGTGGACTTCAAAGTTAGCAGCATCTGGGACAGCAGCACAGTTTCCATGGCAACAGGATCCAGAGTACCGTCCGCCTGGGGAGCACACAGCCTCCTCCTCCTCCCGTCCCCGCCCAGCCTGCACTGTACCTGCAAAGCTGCCCTTCCCAGCCCTGGGGTGAGTGGGACCCCCAGGCCCTCGCTCCCCTTTGCCCTCCCTCCTAACTTCCCCCAAAGCCCACAGAGGTGGGGTGGGGGGGCAAGAGCAGCTTCACCCCCACCGGTAACTCCCGGGCCAGTGAGGTCCTGCCAAGCCATGGTCTTGCTGCTCTGCTCTTGGGCACAGGGCTGTGATCTGTGCACTGCAGCAGCCAAGCACAACAAGCACGCCCTACTGCGCCCCAAACCCTGCCCACAGGCAGCCACCCAGCTAGCCTGTCCCAGTGTAAAACCAGAAGCTGAGGCTGGAGAACAGAAATCCCTCTGGGAAGGGATTAGCCCTTGGCACTAAGTCTCCAAGCTGCTGCTGGGCAGGGCGGTGAGCCGCCTGCCATGGCGTGGCGGCAGCAGCACAGCCTCCGCTGTGCCACGCACGGCCACGCCGGCAGCCCGGCCGCAGAGCTGAGTGTCACCTACTTAGGCAGCTGTGTCCATAATGCACCAAGAAGTCAGCACCCAGGGCCCGGGCTGTGTAGTCATCCACGCAGCAGGCGCCGTAGGTCACATCACCCATCACCACCGTCTCCGCGGCCGTGAACCTGTGGGAAGGCGCCGCAGTGAGGTCACGGCCGGCTGGGTCACCACAGCGCAGGCTCTGCCCCCAGCCCCGTGGCACTGGGGGATCCCGCGCTGCCATCGAGCCACATGCCAAAGAAGACAAGCACTGGCTACTCTCCGAGATGTCAACATGATTAAGCTGGAGAGCGGTAATCCGCCTCTTCAATTGGGTAAAGCTGTTTGCAATTCAGCGGATTATCCACTCATCAAACAATACGCTGCCAGCTTCCTAATGCTCCAGCAGGGAGAACAGCAGAGGGAGACCTGGCACAACGTGGTGCTGCCACTTCCACCAGTCAGCCCTGGGGACTGGGTCCACCAGGATGGCAGAACAGCCACGGTGGCATCTCTAGCTGTGCCAGCCAAGCTGGCCAAACCTCCACCACCTCATGCCCGCGCACTGTGTGAGCCCGTGCACCCTAATCTGCGCCTGGCTGTGTCACCCATGGGTGCCAGTTTGGCCAAGCTGGATGTGCTCCAGGAAGAGCATCCCAACATTGCACCCCAAGCCCACCTGGCACTGGTCAGCCAGTGGGCAGAGGAACATACAACAGCACTGAGCAGCAAAGCCAGAGCTCTGGCATGATTTGAAGGCACCACCTTTGTGGGTATTTTATTGCACCATTTTGGGGGACTATTAGCCTGGCAGCCTTCCCAGGGAGTGGTTGTGGTAGCTTACAGTCAAGAGCAGGTATTGTGATGACAAAGCCTGGTGCCTGGAGGGGCTGCTTAAACCAGATGCTAATTCCTTATTTATTTACTCGAGGCCACATCAGCAGCTGTAGCTTGGTGCCAGCAGGGTCCCCATGCTGCTGGCATGGGGCTGGGGCGAAGGCGTTGGGGAAGGAGGGGGCCCTGGCAGAGTGTCACCCCCGGTGCTGGCTGGATGCCAGGGTCCCGTGCTCCCCCCAAGCACCAGCAGGGAGCGTTATGTCGGTGGCAAGAATAGAAATGGTGGGCAGAGCTGGGCAGATGGCAGAAGGTGGAGAAATGGTGGAGCGTGCTGAATATTAACAGCTCTGGCCTATCCTTCACTGCCTGGGGAGGGGGACAGGGGGAGCAGCTCCGCTGGAGCATTCCCAGAGAGGGGGCAAGGCCATCCTCACCTCCGGCATCCAGCCTGGGCATCTCCCACTTCACGCAGTTTTCCAAGGGTTGGGGATGCAGCTGGAGAGTGTCAGAAGATGGACCAGATTCTACCAGCTCCCAAATCCCACGATCCCTCACTGCCAGCGTGGCCCAGATGGGAGGATGGCTCCTCCACTGTTTGCATGGCCACACCATGGGGCTGGGGGCTGCCAGTGAAGGTTCAAGAAGGCTCTTCCCACCCTCTTGAGCCCCCAGCCCCCTCCTCTAATGAGAGGTGATGAGATGAACATGAATCAGACTCCACACATCTCAGCAAAAGTGGAAAATTATTCAGCTCCTTAAGATTCAGGACGGGGAGGTCTGACTCAGAGCGGCAGCCAGCGCCACTTAATTTTTTATAGATTAAAATGTATGCAAATTGGCCCAAACCCCAGAGAAAGTCCCTGGGGGTGAAAAGCAAGAAAGGGAAATAGCAGCAGTGGAGGGCGGAGGGCAGAGGTGCCCACGGCCCCTGCCCAGCGTGCGGGCTGCAGCCAGGAGGTACATGGCCACTGGCCCACGGGCAGGCAGAGCCATAGCTGAGCCAAGAGGCTACAGGAGGATGCCGGACGAGGAGGGACCCCAGTGGTGCTGCCATTGCAGCCGGCGAGGCTGGAAGGGTGCTGGGAGACTGGTGGTGCCACAGGAGAGGCACCTGACCAGCACGGCTCGCACCAGGATCACCAGCCCTGGCTGGGCTGGACGGTCAAGTGAAGCAGTAATCATCCCCCGAGACAAATCAAAGGCAAGCGCCAGGGCCTCCTCTTGATGTTTTAATCAGTTTGGTGTCGCCAGAGTCTTTCATCAAACTACAGAGGAAGGAAATGTCAATTAGCAGCCACCTGCCTCTGACACAGGCTGGGGAGCTGCCTGTCAACCAGGCAGAACCAGGATGCAGGCAAGGGGCAGCCATGGGAGCATCCTTGCAGGTGTTTTGTGTCCCTGGAAGTCACTGCAGCCGTGGATGGGTCCCAGCATTGTGCTGGCAGGGAGGATGCAGTGATGGGGATGCCCCCGCCCAGCGGAGACTCACTACAGCTGGGAGCTCATGAATATTGAACACGTGGGGAGGTTATTCATCTTTTATGTCCCGCAAACCCGGCTCATTCTGAAAAACCGCCTGGCCTTAGCATTTCTCTCATCTCCCCCTAATTCATTATCTCTTTCTTTAAACAGATGGCTCCCTAAATCCCATTTACAAAGTGCCATGCCCAGCACTGGCAGGACGCATGCCCAGGTGGGCCAGGTCCCAGCCCCAGTCCCAGACACCAGTACCCCCAGACCCTCCCAGCACCACTTCCCCTGGCCAGTGCAGGATGGAGGTGACAGTGATCCAGGGACAACTAGGGGACTGAAAAAGCTGGGTCAGAGACAGGCACATAAGAGGCTCCTGTGACCCCAGGCATGGGGTGGCCAGACCCTGTCACCAGGCACTTGGCTGGAGCAGTCCTGATTTACCACGGCCTGTCGACAAAGGAATGAGAATGTTTGCTGCTGGCAGGAGCACCAGGTCCCCTGGCAGTGTGTGAATGATACCGTGCTGGTCCTCAGGCCACGAAGCAGAGCCGCTCTCCCCAGCAGGGAGGAGTCCTCAGCCCCAGCGTGTCCGTCATGCCTGGCCCCTGGTGAGGGGACTGAGGGGACCAGGCTGAGAGTGGCTGGTCCCGGCACCACGAGGCAACTGGAGGATTGACCCAGTACTGAGATGCTGGTGTGCCTGCACGTCCTGCTGGTAACAGGGACATGGAGCAGACTGCTCCTTGCTTCAGTCACCTGCATGTGGCCCTTCAAATACCTCATACCCTGTCTCTGGGGGAAAGGCAGAGCCCCACAATCACCCCATGCCTGCCCTGTACCTAAGCCTGGCCTGTCCCAGGGTGCTGCTGTCCTGGGCTGTGGGGCCTGAGCGCAGCCCTGGGCAGAGAACAATGTGCTTAATTAGCGGAGAAGCCCATCACCAAGCCCCATTACCACACTCCCAACTTCATTAGCACAGGAAGACTGCACGTAATTAAAGTAATGAGCTTGCAATTTTATTGCAATATGCACTGGAAGAGCCCCGCTGCAGCTGGGCAATCACAAGGCCCTGCTGAGCTTCTGCAAGTGGGTCAGGACAGGGAGAGGTGGGTGTCCCTGCAGCCATGGGGAGCAGCCACCTCTGGCTAAGGCCCCCTTTCCTGAGGGGCCCTCTCACTCTGCCCTCACTGGAGTTGCCAGAGCAAACACCACCATCCCAAGGGACATGTCCTGTGGTACCCCAGCTTTGCTGGCCCTATGGCTGCAAAAAACCCCAAAGTAAGGCAAACCAAGGGCCAGTGTATGGTGGTGGCACCAAAGCCACAAGGTGTGTTCTGCACCCAGATGGTGCCTGTTCTCTCTTCACCATGGCCAGGCCACAGAGCTCTGTGGGATACAAGGAGGTGGCACCACACTTGCACTGGCACATTTCAGCCCTGGTAAGGGACAGCCCTATAGATTCCACACATTTTCCCCTGCCTGGTCCCCCTCAAGAAGCCACCACCCGGGTAGAAGGTTTTAAACATCTTCAATGAAGTGAGAACTTCATTCTTCCTAATGATGCTGTTGTGTGGTTAATGACGGCGATTAAATTCCCCTGCACAGCATGCACCACTCTGCCAGAGCCTTCAGGTTGTGCATAAAGGACAAGGGCAGAAGGGAAGGCAGCACTGGCCAGGAGAGCCACAGCACTGTGCAGCTGAGGCCAGACCCTAACCTCTGCTGGTGTCCTAGGATGGCCCTTTTGGACCTCCCGGGGTTGCTGCCAGCTTCACCACAGCACTCAGTGCCACACTGTCTGCCATGTGGAAGACCTGTCTGGCCACAGGACTCCGTGCCTGCATGGCACTGGAAACCTGCTGGGCATACCAGCCATGGCATCAGGGACTGCCAAGCACAGCGGTCTTCAGGGCTGTTTTGTCCTGGCCATAGTGGGGCATTTCAAGCTCTGCCACAGATGCTGAGCTGTGTGCATAGATGCTTAACTCTTTCCTGCTCAGTCAGAGATGATTCAAGACCCCCTGTCGCTCTGAAAAGTCCCCATGTGCTCCTGGGCACGCCAGGGCACAGTCACCAGGATGAACTGTGCACCTCCACCACTGCCCCACACGGATGCTCAAAGGCCATCAGAGAAGGGAGCTGTTAAGGCTGTGGCAGGACAGCCTGTGCAGGCATCAGGACACCCCTGGCCCCTCTTGCCGTTGCCTGTCCCTGCCACCATGCCAGGGCTGATTAGCAGGAGCCACTTGCCCCATCGTGGCATGGGGACACAGACAGATTAGCAGCTGCAAAGCCTGACAGCCGACTTTATTAACATGGAATCAAAAGCCCAGATGAGAGCCCAGCTGACACTTCTGCTCCAGCCCCAGCAGGGAGGGGAGCAGGGGTCTGCTCCCGGCTACACAGCCCCCTGCTACAAGCTGGTGGTGCGAGTGGCACAGCTGCCACCCCCTGGCACGACAGCGGGTGGGCCAGGGGGCTGTCCCCTCCGCACGCTGTGGCCCCAGATCCCCCCACGTGGCTCTCCACGCTGCCGCCCCCCAGCACGAGTTACCCTCTGCCGAATTACATCAGCGGTGACAAATGGAGCCAATTTGGAAGGTGCCACCAGAGCGTCGTGATGCGGCGCCTGCAGCGCGGCAGACCCCGGCCCCGCCGCCCCCTCCCCCAGCTGGCCGCTCCCCGGCACAGCTTTGACAATGACAAACCTATTAACACTAATTAACTGAGCCTCACACCGGTCAATGCTCCAAGTGCACTCTCGATCTCAAAGGCTCCAGGCTAAGAACCCCACCGGCCTTCCCGGCAGCAGCAGCTGTGACACTTGGGCTACATCTTCATCCCTGCAGCCCCCGGGGGATTGGCAAGCACCAGTGCAGGCTCAGGAAGCCCAGCCAGGCCTCCTGTGGCAGCCCCCTCCTCACCCCACAGGGGCCTGCTGGCTCCCACGTGGCAGGGAGGGATGCAGGGACAGCGTATCCCCCTTGCAGTGGGGCAGATGGAGGGCCGTGTCCTCCCTGAGCTGTCCACGCTGCAGCAGAGTGAGCCACATCCCTGCTCCCGGCTCTGCCCAACACTGCCAGGCCACGGCACAAATGTTTTACTAAAAGGCAGCTCTGGCAGAAGGGATAAATATTCTGTGTGAGCAGCAGCTGACATGGCTCTGGTTGAGCCGGAACACAAGGGAATGGGATCTGTCACCCTGGGGCCACCAGCCCCAGGCACAGCTCTGCTGCCAGCAGCAGAACATGCAGGGCAGGGGGAGCTCGCTGGCATCTCCAAACACCAACTGCCACCAGTAAGGACAGGGCAGGAGGCTGCGGGGATGGGCTGGGGAGAGGGGCTCCTCACTGAGCAATGTTCCCCGTGGGGCACAGGTAGCCCTGGCACGCTCAGCCTCTGCATTCTCTCTGCCACCAGAGGGAAGGGGACACACCAGCCCAGAGCTGATGGTAGCCCAAGCCCATGTCCCCAGGCTGGCCACAGCAGCCATCACCAGAGCACTTGGCTGCAGTCATTCCTGTCACGTCAGAGACTTGTCCGGCCCCGGCGCCGGGTGAGGAGGGCCAGCAGGAGTGGCAGCCGAGCTGTGACTCCACATTAATGCTGCCAATGAATATTAATAGCAGAAAGAGGCAGGCACTAACGAGGCCACCTGCCAACTCACCTCTGGCAGTGGAACCGGGTCCCAAGTGTGTCCCCAAGAGAGCAGGGACAGGGCTGGGCTCACTTCTGCCCATGGTCACAATCCTCCAGCTGGCACTGCTGGTACCCTGCACAGCCACATCCCCAGCAAGAATCATGGATGGCACCCAGTGCTCCCAGCAAGGGACCAACAAATGGGGTGTCTCTAGATGCCACATGGTGGCAGGGAGGGAAGGATACAGGCCTCCTAATCAGCCTTGAGGCCACCCCACCATGCAACCACCATTCCATCAGTGCTGCCAATCCCCCTACTTGGCTGGGCACTTCCACCCACACAGCACCCATCTCCCACCAGCACCCCTCACCCTGGCACCCAGCACCCCTCCTCAGCCCTGTGGAGCACTCCAGGCAGGGACGGTGAGTCCAGCAGGATGCCAGCACCCCAGAATCCACACTACCCTGGCATTCAGCACCCTGGAATCCACCATCCACTGGGAAGTGAGGCTTAAGGTTTCATTCAGATAAAAGAGCCCCTTAATCCGCTGCCTTTGAAGTCGGAGACATGAAAGCGGCTGGGTTGCCAAAGCTGGCGAGGAGGCAGCTCCACTTAAAGGGACAAACCCACGCGGAGCTGCCCACACTCGCACTCATCCCCTGCCCCACATGTGTCCCCTGCCCACACCCACCTTCCCACCCGGAGTGGGGCTGCCGCAGTCCCACAGGGGGAACAACAGCAGAGCACAGACAAAGCCCGTGGCACGGCTGCTTCCCACCCGGCACGGCGGCTGCTCGGCTCTGGCGGCAGGGAAAGGAGCCTCCTGGCCCCGGGAAGGCAGCTGCTAATGAGAGCCACGACCCCGATGGCGGACAAGGCACGTGGTGCTATTAGCACTAATTCACTGTGCCAAAACAGAGAGGGACAGGGGAGGGGGCCGGTGGCAGGCAGGCAGGGAGATGCACTAGGCAGTAAAGAGATCATGGTCCATTTCTGCAAAGTGCCTGCATCTGCTGTCACTGCACAGCCCAGCTACTCTCCAGTGCCTCAACCCCGGCCCCAAGCAGCACAGAACAATGAAGAGAGGAGCCATGGGGAAGCCCAGCAGAAGTCGCCTGCAGTGACCCCTTCCACACCACCACCATGGCCTCAAGCCTCCCCAGCCGGAGAAAGGCTGCCCTGGGCTTCTCCACGCTGGGCAGTATGACTGCAGAGACACGACGAGGCCATGGGGCGGGAGGACAGACCTGTGCCGCAGCCGTGGCCCCACTGCCAGCCCTCTTCTGGCTGGCACTGCTGCTGTGGCGAGCGCGGGCACTGGGCTGGTGTCAGCCAGTTGTTAACACGGCTGCTCCCTGGCTCCAGCACCCCGTGGGGGCCCCAACATGCTGAGCCTGTCAGCAGCTCCCAGCACAGCAGGGAGGGGAGGAGAAGCCAAGCAGAGAGGGCTGGGCTCACGCTATCCCCAGGGCTGGCAGCAGGTCCCCGTGACCTGCTGCAGGGCAGCAGTGCTGGCTGGCTGTGCCCCATGAGTGCAGCCACACTGGGGCCCTCCACACTCTCTTGACCATAGCCCTGGGCCTCATCCTGCCCAGTGGCCACCCCATTCCCAGCAATAGCCCCCAACCCCTCAGCAGCCCCTGGAGTCCAGCAGGGAAGCATGGAAAAGCCATGGTCTTACCGCTCTATGATGTCTGCAATGGTGCAGGCGAACATGAGGAGCCCTTCTGGCATCTGCAGGGCCACTGGAAAGACAAACAGCCTCAGGGTTAGGAGGGGCTGGAAGGGACAACCTGAAGCAGGGACCTGAGCATCAGGGCTGACATAGCTTGAGCAGCAGCCACAGAGCCCCACCCTCCCCAAACCAGCCAGAAATTGGCCAGAAGTTCCAGTGGCTCTGGCAGCCAGGGTGCACGTTGTCCTGCTTCAGGCCATATCCCTGCTCACAGCCCATGCGCATACACCTCATCCCTCTCTGAACCCCCTGACACTGCTGGTATTTCCTGCTCCCCACAGTAATGAGTTCCAGATTTTAATTATGTGCTGCACAGGAAAAGGTACTTTCCTCTGTTTATTTTAAACCTGTTCCTAATAATGTAAACATGTGCCCCTCGTTCTCCCCGTACAAGGAGGAGTGAATAATCATCCCCTGTTCAGCTTCTCCATATCATTCACAATTCTACATCCCTGTCATATCCCCCTTCATTCACCTCTCTTCCAGCTAAAGGATCTAAATCTATTTAATCTCTTCTTATACAGAAGCTGTTCCAAACCTTTGATTATCCTCACTGCCCTTCTCCACACCTCTCCTTCCTGCTTCTCTCCCCATTTCAGGAGAGTGGCCAGCAACAATGCAGCATCGTGCCTAGCAGGAATTTGTTCAACAACAAATGATGGTTCCTGGTTTGCTCCCTCCTCACACCTCAGAATAATCCCTTTTCCTCCAAAGATCAGCTGGGCCTCCCTGTCCCTGGGGTCCAGCCAGGAGCCCCCCATAGGGCGGTAGGGAGGAGGAGGGACCATGCTGGGGCAGATGAAGGGAGGAGGTCCCATTAATCCTGTTGTTATTTCACTTCCCAAACCCATTAAGATATCCCAGTCTCAGTGACATCTATCCAAACATTCTCCCCAGATCCCCTTCCAACAAAATCCCTGTGCTGCCAGGCCCAGCCTGCTGCTGTGTAAAGACCTGGCTCCAACTGAGCTAATCCCACCCTATTCCAATCCACAGGGCCCAAGGAAAGTGGGATGTGCTCTGCCAGCTCCTGCTTGACCTGGCAGTGCCAGGAGCTCAGGGTCCCAGTATCTCCCAGCCCATTTGGAACCATTTTGGCCCATTTGGGACTGCCCTCCACCCCAGACCTAAAAATAGCTTTGCCTTCCCCCATGAGGGGTTGGCAGGAGGTGGGTGGTCACTCTCCACCAACACAGCATGACGGGGACAGGGGATGCCACCCCAGCCCCCCAGCCCCAACTGCAGAGAGGGCACAGGCAGGGCTGGCTCAGCCCAGTGGGAGGCTGTGTTCCCCCAGCAACGAGCCCCTGGCTGGGCTCTGCACACACGAATTTTTAAATCCCAGAGCGGCTGGCTGGCTGATGGGCTCTGCTCCCGGCTTGGAAGCCTAAATCCCAGCCGCATATTTACATTTAATTAGGAGGTGCCAAGCAGCAAAACACAGCAAGGAAATCCAGCCCAGCACGGCTGATCAGCCTCACTGCGTCCTAATGGGACACATCCAGCCCTGCCTCCCACAGCACAGCCAGGAGGGACCAGAGCAGCCCTGTAGCCTTCAGCCCTCCAGCACCACAGCCAGGACCGGATCAGCTCCCAGAACACCCCTCATGGTGCCTGCCAGCCCTGCCAGCTCAGTGGCAGCCAGCACAGACATTCCCAGGTGGATACAGCATTTCAAACCTGGCTCTGCCCAGAGCCCCCCCACCCCATTAGCAGCCCCTGCCTGCACCTGAAGTGAGGGTGGGGACGCTGGTGACACCCAGGGGTGCAGGGGAAGCTCCATGCCCTGATGCCTGCAGTGTCCCACACTGCTTAGTGGGATGCACAAGCTGGGAGGGAAACCCTTGACACCACTCTTGAAGCCACCAATGTCACTCTCCACCCCTCTACAGAACCCCTCGAGGATCCTGAGGAAGGTTCAGACCAGAGTGCAGCACAGTTCCCCACCAGCCCCCCTGGTCCCTAGCTGTGCTGGGCTCCCCCTTCCCAGCCCCGGCAGCATGTCAGGAAAGCACAGGGAGAGAGGCAAGAGGAGAAAGGAGCACAGCAGGGACCTGGCCAGCATCCCAGACACATCTCCAGGCTGACAGGTCCGCACAGCTCAACCTGTCCTGTCCAATGTGATTATAATCCAGAGATACAGATCTATTAACCCCCCTCGAGGGGAGGGAGAGCTCGCCAAGACAGAGCCTAAACATGCCAGGGCAGTGCAGGCAGCTCGGCAGCTCCCCTGCCCCAGCCTCCCCTGCCCCAGGGGGTCCCACTGGGGGTCCGGGGGGTGCTCAGAGCACCAACCAGCCCCAAAGTCTCTTCTCCCTCGGCCAGCGCTCACCCTTCCTGGCCCCAGCCTGCCGGATCCGCCAGATGGTCTTGGGGATCTCGAAGTTGTAGTTCTGGGGCAGGGCCTTTGCCGCCTCCTGCAGCTCCACATTGCCAAGGATCTCCTCGGGGATCTGCTGTGCCACGCGTCGCGCGGGGGCTCTGGCTGTGGGACAAACGAGGGGCCTAAGGCAGGGAGCAGGAGGGCAGAGACCCCACGGGCCCCCAGCGCTCTCGCTGTCCTCACACCCACCCTGAGGACACGCAGGAGAAAGGAGTCTCTGCTCAAACACCCAGGGACAAGCAGGAGACGGGGGGAGGTCCTGCCTTTCACCTTGGGAGCAGGTTGCTGCTACTTCTTTGGGGAGAAAGAAGGGGGTTTAGCCCAAAAAGCAGCACTGTAACTACGTGAAGCCCTGTGAGTGAGGCTGGCTGCCCCCAAACCGAGGGGACACCACGCACAGCCCCGCACAGCTCATCCGTCAGCACCCCAGCACCCCTACTGCATCCCTTCTTCCCCCACACGGGGAACCCGTTATCCCACCGGGAAAAAGCCACCGGCGGCGGCTCCGGGAGCCTCATCCTGAAGCCGCCCCCCACCCCGCAACCGCCCCCCTCCATCTCGGCGATCCAGAGAGCGGCGGGGGAGTGACAGCAAGGGGATTATTCACTATTTCCAGCCCAGCACCGGCACTCACGAGCCACCAAACCCTCCCCGCACGGCCCACGGGACAACCGACAAAGGGCCAGCTGGGCCAGGACGGCGGCGGGGGAGGCCGCGACTGCGGCGGAGCCACCGGCCCGGCCTCCC
>VWZG01004227.1:236613-355731 GCA_013396735.1 Grallaria varia | reverse complement strand
CCTTAGGGCGAGGCAGCGGCCGCCGAGGCTCGCCCGGGGACTCGGGGGGTTCGGCGAGGAAGTTGGGGCGAGCCGTCCCGTTCCGCCCCCCCGAGGAGAATCGCTCCGCTGTGACATCACGCGATTTCCATGACAACCGCCTGGGACATCATCGGGGAGCTTTGTGACATCACGGCGAGGGGAGCTGCGGGCTCTCCCGGGGGGCTTGGGGCGGCGGCGGGAGGCGGGACCCCCGGCCCCGCTGCCCCCGGCGCCGGTCCCGGGGGCATGGTGGGGACAGCGGTGCCATGCGGGGCGATGCCGGCTGTGCCCCCCGCTCCCATCCCGCGCCCCGGGGCCGGGTGGCTGCCCAGCCCTCGAGATCGCCACCACATGCCCCTCTCCATCGAGGTTCCGGCAGAGGGAGAAGGTGCCAACACTGTGCCCACAGCCCCCCGTGTTGGGGTGTGGACCCCCGGAGGGGCAGAGCCCCCTCTGCCACCCCAGGAACGCGTTTTCCCACTGGGGGAATGTCACCTTGTGGCCGTGGGGCCTCGTGCTCGGATGCTCCTTTCTCCAGCTCCTGCCTCAGCTTTGTTCAGCGTATGTACCAACCAGGCTGGATGACTGGAGAGCAAACCCCGAGCTCTCAGGGCAGTTGCGGTTCCCAGCCTTGGTTCCCGGCCGTGATGCTGCCGGCTGGAGGAGAAGCATCATCCAGGCTGGGAGACTTGGAGCCTGAAGTGGAGGCTGGCAGAGAGGCTGCCAGCATGGTTGGATCCCACCAGGGCTAGCCTGTTAAGGTCAAGATCTACAGCTTTCATTTGTGGAGCTAGAAAAACAAAATGCAAATTGAACAGCCTGTGGGCTAAAGCAAAACCTATTCTTAAAGTTTTTGTCTTGTTAAGCAACGAAATAGAGTGCCAAATAGGCTTTGTTAAGTGGCAGTCTAATTAATAATTTAAAATCTTGTAGCTGTCTTTCATTAGAATTTATCTGTACATCAACCACAAAATCAGTCAAACACACTCATTTATAAGTTAATACCTTTCCTGAATAATTCAACAGGCAGTTAGAAGAGGCCTCCATCCCACCGAAAGGCTCTTCCCTTCCCATCTCACTGTGGCCAGGTGTCCCAGGAAGGGGGTCCCAGTCCCCAGCATGTGCCCCAAGTGGAGTGGAGACCCCAGATGTGAGGTGAGGGGAGATGGGGAGAGCTGTGCCAGGGTGCGGGGGCCAAACCCCTCTGCAGGGCTCAGGGGAGGCTGATTTTGTTGAGGGTGGTGGCAGTGCAAGGCTGTGCTGGTGGGAGGCAGCATGGGCTGATGGTGGCACTGCCACCACCTTCCACATCCCACTGCTGGGTACCTGGGTCGAGGCTGGAGGACGTGGCAGGGCTTGGGGCAGCAGGATCTGAGCCACTGTTGACAGCTCCGAGGGAAGCAGCTCCATGTGCCTGCTTGCGGGGGGACAGATTCACGCGTGATGCCACACAGGCAAAGGCGTTTGTGGCGGGATGGTGATGGCATGGCCGGGAAAGTGCTGTGATTCCTGGGGCCATTTTGCACCTCCTGCACCCTGTGAGCTTCATCCACGGAGGCACTGGTGGGATTAAGGGTGGATTTTGTGCACGGGGATGTTGGTGGTGGTGCGGCAGTGGGTGACAG
The DNA here is from genome assembly GCA_013396735.1 of Grallaria varia. Taxonomy (NCBI): domain Eukaryota; kingdom Metazoa; phylum Chordata; class Aves; order Passeriformes; family Formicariidae; genus Grallaria; species Grallaria varia. The sequence continues at coordinate 354,085 of VWZG01004227.1, read as the reverse complement.
CATGGGGTGCAGCTCCAGCCTGGGTGAGGGTGTCAGGGACCTGCCAGAGGTGGCCGCAGGCAGGGGTGGAACACTGGCGAGGCAGGAGAAGGAGATTTCGAGGTCAAGGATGACACCAAGGTCATGGGCAGCCTCATCCCTGTCCCTGCCATCACTCAGCCCATCGATGGGGCATCCAGCCTCTGTCCCTCCCTGCCAGTGGAGCAGCCAGTGGGCTGGGTGCAGGCACAGGCTGGGCTGCGGTTCCTGCGCCAGGGAGCCAAGAGCCCAGAAACCTTTCTGCTTATAAAAGTTTAATTTCCTAAAGAGCTGAGAGGAAGCCACAAGCTCTCTGTGCCCGGTGAAGTAAGGGGGGCGGGGAGTGGGTCAGGATGTGGCCCAGGCTGTCTGTGAGGTGGTGCTTGGGGGGAACAAGAAGGGCTCAGCAGACAAGACCTGCCTAGGTCTGGAGTCGGAGCCAGGATGCAAAGGAGCCGTCGCCGCACGGTGCCTCGCGCTGATGGAGCCGGGCAGGGTCAGAGCCGTGGCCACGCTTGGCTGGATGTTATTCCCACCTTTTGCCTAAAATGCTGCACCCGGCGCCCCACAGTGCCTTCTGGGTGCCAGAGGCTGTGGGTGGCACTCCAGGTGGCCTCGAACCACTGCCCTAAAAACATCAGTGAACTTGCCGGGAAAATGTTAAAATATGCATTTTCCAGCGTGACTTCACACCCACCTTTCCCTGAAGCACCTGATGGTGCTGGAGTCGGCAGCACGAGCCAGCACTGTGGGCAGTGGGTCTCCATGGTTTGCAGGATGAGGCCACAAGTGGGATGTTGTTGCCTCAGGGCCGGGCAGGCACTTGGGCTGCTGGAAACTGCTGGAGCGCTGATGGGTTTTGACAGCAAGAGCCAGAATCCCGTTTGAAGGCAAAAACCAGGCAGGGAAGTGTGGGAGCTTGGAGGGAGATGGTGGTGGCCAGGTGTGACCAGGACCGTCTCCCACTGAGGTGGCCTCAGCTCCTGGCAGTGCTCCTGTGGCAGTGTGGAGGTGAATTCCTGCTTGCAGAGGAATGACCTGGGACATGCCTGTTTCAGCCCCACATTGCTGGAGGCAGCTGCCCTTCCCACTCTGCCCCACGCTGAGACACCCATGGGTGACACTGCTCCCCATCCCCTCCCCAGGGTGCTGCTCCTGCCTTCCCCAAACAGTCAAACACGGGCTTTGCAAAGTGCAATTCTGGGGTTTAGCCACGTTCAGGTTATTAAGTGCAGATTATGTTTTCAAAGTGCTTTGGTGGAGTGGCAGCAGCACAGGCACCCATACCCCATCAATGGTGGCTGTTTGGGTTCCCAGCAGGTCAGGATGAGCAAGGTGTTGCCCTGATCTGGAACCCACTGAAAGAGGCTGGAGTCTGATCTAAGAGTGGAGGCAACAACAGAGAGCCGTGGGGCCAGGAGAAAGTGGGATGTGGTGAGAGTTAGTGAGGAGGAGGTGGGGGTCCATGTCCTGGTCAGGGGTGCAGGGCATGGCCCCAAGAGCAACACTGAGATGCAGGAGCATACTTGTCCTTTCCAGTGAGGGTGCTCTTTCCCTATTTTGGGTGGTGCTGTCCAAGCCCAAGGTGGGACAAGCTGGCTCAGCTTCAGGTCCCTCCACTAGTAGCAAAGCTGGTACTGTCCTCCCTCTGGATGTCAGCCCCGTGTCCCATCTCCCAAATCGAGGAAGCACCAATCCCACCGATCCCCCATACCATCCCTGCGGAACAGCATCACCATGGAAACCCACAGCCCTGCGCCTGCCGCCTGGCAATCAGGGGGGACACTTTTAGGAATCTTATTTTTACTGATGACAAATGATGGAGGCTCAGTGCTGACAGAGGAGACACCTGTGCCCAGGGGCATCGCCTGCCTTTCCCAGTGGCCAGTCTTTCTCCTGCCTATTTTACCGAGGGCATGGGCTGGCGGGGCAGCCACGGCTGTGCCCATGTGTTAAGCACGGGCAGCCGCAAGCAGCAGATGCAGGACGGGGAGATGCGGGGGGCAATCTTCTTTGCGCAGATTAGGATTGGGGGTTATTAAGCAGAAAATGCTCCATTTGGTGTAGAAAGCTCCTTTTCCTCTTTAACAGCACATGTGCCCGCTGGCTGCTTGCTTCCCGGTGGTGTTGGCACAGTGGCTTGGAGTCAGCCCAGCTTTGGTGAGCAGCTTTTAGCAATGCTCTCGCCTGGGCTGGTAGAGCTGTGACCGCTCCAGTGACTCCCTGTGCCAAAAGCTGGTTCCCCTCAGGGCTGGGGTCTCTCCCCAGCTCGTGGCCAGCAGGATGGGAGGGCAGCAGGTCTTGGCCCTGGAGAGATGATGACACAGTAGGCTGTGGGTCCATGGTGGTCCATTGCATCCCAACTGATCCGTGCCATGGGGAAAGTGTGGTGTCGGAGCTAAGGGGTGTCGGAGATGCTCCACGTGCTCCCCCAAGTCCCGGCATCACCGTCACACAGGGAGGCTGCAGCCGTTGTTTTCTGGGAGCAGCAGCGGGAGGGAATTTGGCTGCTGCTGCTCTGGCAGGTCTCCTTACGGAGCAGCCCTGCAAGTGCAGGGGAGGTGCCAGCGGCTCTGCCAGCCCCGTGTGCCGCACTTGGGAGCCGCTTTCTATTTTTTCCCAGCTGCGTTTGCACCAGCAGTTGCATTGGTCTGCTTGGGGAAACCCTGAGCCCGTGACCACCAGACCCCCGTGCTGCCATCCTGGAGGTGCAAAGCCCATCCTTGGGCATGGAGAATATCATGGGACTTTTTGGCCCTTGGTGGCCTGGGTAAGATTTTGTTCAGGAGAGCCTTGCCCTGCCAGGCATCCCTTTGCCTTTGGGCATGGGGATGTGCTTGCATGGGGCAGAGCCCCTCTGATCCCCTGGGATGCAGGCAGAGGGGGTCAAAGGCTGGCGGCTGCATCTACTGCCAGCTCCTGCATCCCTGAGCCGCTCTCCCTCCCTGCTGCCTGCAAATTCAACATCCCATGTGGTGCTGGATGAAGCCACCCCGCGGGGAGCACAGCAGAGCCAGGAGAGGGGTCGGGAGGATCCCCGCTTGGCAGGGATATACCTGGGTGTTTGTGCTAACAAGCCCAGCGTATTATAATTTCAATGGAATTTAAAAAACAAAATAGTCCTCAGACAAACGACTCTGCAGTGCCTCTGCCAGGGCCTAAGATCTGCTGCTACTATTTTTTAATAATTGAGGGTAATAAATATGTATTTCTTTCTCCTTTCTCTCCGTACGCCGCAGCTTGTCAGCTTCCTGCGTCTCTCCTCTGATCAGACCCCATCTTTGCCGTGCGGAAAGGAAAAGAAAGGGAAAAAAAGAAAGAGAGGGGAGAGGGAAAAAAAAAAAAAAGAGATTCTTTAAGCAAAAGGGATTAAAGCCTTGAAAGTAGGTCTGCCCGAGCCACTCGGCTCTCCCTGCTCCCTGCCAGCCGCAGACAGGGCCAGGGACAAGAGGAGCATCCCCCGGCACCGGCTCTGTCCCCGCGGGCTGTTGGTGGCTGCGGAGCCTGCCGGGCAGTGCCGAGCCCCCCCGAGCCGGGCACGGCCGGGCACAGCCGGGCACGGCCGGGCACAGCCGGGCACAGCCGGGCACGGCCGGGCACAGCCGGGCACAGCCGGGCACAGCCGGGCACAGCCGGGCACGGCCGGGCACAGCCGGGCACAGCCGCCAGGCGACCTGGCAAAGCGCTGCTCGGCGCCGGGTCTGCGGCGGCGGCGAACGTTCCCCGGAGTGTTACTCCCTCCGGTTTTCGGCTGGGGGTGTTGGCTTGAGGCCGTGGAGGCGGTCTGCTGGCTGGGCCGGGCAGGGCCGTGCTGCGGGACCGCCGTGCTGCGGGACCGCCGGGCTGCGGGATGCTGGGCTGCGGGACCGCCGTGCTGCGGGACCGCCGNCTGCGGGACCGCCGTGCTGCGGGACCGCCGGGCTGCGGGATGCTGGGCTGCGGGACCGCCGGGCTGCGGGACCGCCGGGCTGCGGGATGCTGGGCTGCGGGACCGCCGGGCTGCGGGATGCTGGGCTGCGGGACCGCCGGGCTGCGGGATGCTGGGGCGAAGGAGGCGCTGGTGTGAAGGAGGAGGCTATTTATAGCGTCCCTCGGCTTTTGTTCCTTTTCCAGTAGAGCTCCTCTCGAAATAGAAACAGCGCCGGCTGTGCGGCCGCCCCGGGGCCCGCCGGGGTGCGGGGGGCACCTCCCGGCCCGGCACAGGGGGGTGTCCCCTGCCTTGAGGTGGCATCGCCTCGGGCATCCCTCCCGGCCGCTCCCTCGAGCTGGGGCGGGCACGGCGTGGGAGCGGGAGCTGCCCCCGCCCGCTGCCGGGGCTGGCCTGGCCCTCGTGGGGCAGGAAGGGCTCTGAGAGGGGCAGCCCCGCAGGGTGGCAGCGCTGGGTGGCAGCGCTGGGTGCCCCTGGGGTGAATCCCTCGGGAGCGCCCTGGCAGGGTCTGTCCCCGTTTTGCAGCTCCGCCGTTGCCTCTGCTCTTCCCTCCCAGCATCTGACAGCCCCCCCGCCCCACTCCATCTCTGATCAATATAGCTGGGAAAAACAAAACAAAACAAAGTAAATATTTAATACGATCCAGGGAGCCACAGCGATCGCTCCCCCTGTCTGTCTCCTCCAGCAGCCGCTCACAGCAGCTCCCTGGCCCTAATGAGCCTGAGTGCAACAGGGATCGATGGCAAAGGCAACCTCCGCAGAGGAGCCAGGTGTGTCACATCCCTCGGTGCTGTGCTGGAGCTCGGGCTTTGCCCCCTGCACCCCCTCCTGCCTGCCCTCTTCATCCTCCTCCTCCTCCTGCCCTGCTTTTCATCTCCTGCGTCCCCTTTGTCCTTTCCAGTTCCTGGGAGGGATGAAGGTTCTGCATCTCCAGCACAGCCACCCCTTGTCCTGCTGCCACACGGGACATGAGCTGTGTCAGCATCATCAGCTCCAAGCTGGGGGCTTCTGCAGGGATGCAGGACAGGGTGTGTGTAGGACTGGCTCCAACATGGGGTGCTGGTGTCTGCCCCCACACTCGTGGAGCAGATCCCTGGTGGGACCCCAGACACCCTCAGAGCTGTCACTGGCTTCCTAACCAGAGCCAAGACAGTGTCCACACTTGGGGTGTGACCAGACCTGCTGCCTCTTCCTCCTCCTCAGCCTCTCGCCTCCTCTCCCCGGTCGCTACTGGGACCTTCATGCCCTGGTGTCCTCCAGAGACCCCGAGTGCTGACACTGTTTGGGAAGTGCCAGCGCTGGGTAACTGGGAGGCTGGCAGTGCCAGTGTGGGACCTGCCTCATCTGGGGTTTGGGTGGTCCCTGTGGCTCTGGCACTGCCAGAGGGGCACTCATGAACAGGAGCTGTTTGAAGTGCCTGTCATCCCAACGCGGTTGCCGTGTGCTTGGTGGTCTCCGTTGTGCTCCCCAACCTGTGCTGTAGGTTTAGGAGAGGGACTGAGCCATGCTCCCCACCAGGCATTCCATCAGGTGGGCCCGTGCATCCCTGCAGGCTTGTCCTGCCCTGAGCCGTGGTTGGTGTCCCAGCAGGATGCAGAAGTGGCAAGTGGGAGGCAAAATGCAAGAGGAGCACCAGGCTCTGGTTTCTCTGCCACCACAGCACTTTGCAAATTGGTTTTCCATGGAAAAGTCAATTGTCCTTGGTGATGCCTGGGATGAACCCAGGGCTGAATTCTGTCCCTGAGATGGGATGGCAGGGACGCCCACCCTGCCTGATGCCCTGTATCTAGCCCTGCCACACCTCAGGCACTGTGAAGCCTCAGCCTGGCTGTGCCTGGAGATGGCAACTGGGTTTACAGCTGGAAAACAACATGGTGTGCCCCGAAGCAGGGAATGTGCATCTCATGGCTCCAAGGGGATGCCGAGCACCTTCCTTAGATCGGGATCTCCCAGCAGGCAGGGGCTGCAGAGCTCCTTGGGCAGGACTGCCCGTGGAAAGCACAGCCCTGGCGGCGCGAGCCAGGACAGTGGTGCGCGTCCTGCGTCACAGGCGCAGACTCGTGGCAAGGTGCCGAGGAAGTTTTTGCAGCAGCATTAGAAAATGTTGACATGTTTTTTGAAACAATTTCAGATCTGATATCTGCGCCAGATTGAGTTTGTAACCAGCTTTATTGTTTAAGCCTGCTGGGATTTCATCAAAGGCGTCTGCTGTTTACCCAGAACCATTTCATTGGAGAAAACAGCAAACAGACCTGCATTTCTATCTGATTTCACTTTTTCCTTTTCCTCCCGAATTTAAGTGCTTGTGAAAAGCATGGCTGATAAGGCAGAGCAGTGTGGATAAATCCCGAGGACTGGTGCGGTGGATGCTCCACCAGCTGCTCCAGCTTTATTAATAGATGGAAGGCAGTTGCTGGACCAGCTGCTGGGTGCCAGCCTGGAGCGAGGCACCAGCCTCGGGGGCACCTGGGTGTCCCCAGATGGTTTCGGGATCCCCATCCTGGCATGTTGAACTGAGTCATGACTCCTCAGGATGCTGAAGGCTGGGAAGAGGATCACATGCAGCTTTTTTAGCGCTTTCACTGTGAATTCAGATTTAAACTCTGAGGGAGCCAATGCCTGTCCCTCCCCGGGGAGTGACCCCAGCAGGCGACGTGCTCTGTCACACCATGACAGGCCAGGCCAAGGCGATGCAGCCACAGGAAGCAGAGAAAGATGAAGGAGAAGCCAGACTAGGAAGGGGTCTTACGTAAACTGCATAAATAGTTCTTGCACATCCCTGGGGAATGTGGTAGCTGCCAGTGGCTCTAACTTATGCCCATTGTTGACCTTGAAAACACGCTGAGATGAGGGCTGGGTGCCCAAGACAGAGCCCAAGAGGGTTTTACAAGGATCTGACCTGGGGGCTGCAGCCCCTTCTGGTGCTGACTGTTTTGCTTCAGGCATCTTCCTAGGGCTGCATCCTGGGCACTCCTCACAGTCACCCTACACCAGCATTGTTTTCTGCAGGGCTCAGTATCTTCCTCACTTGGGAGTGGTCCATCCCCACCTTTCCTGGCCTTTGGGACAGCGACACAACAGGCTGGGGTCAATGGAGTACATCCTGCCACCTTTCCCGAAGTCTCTTTGGCATCTCCCGGCTGCCCCAGGGTCTGGTGCTCCCTGGGCAGGTTGTGGCAGTGGCACTTCGCCAACACTCCGGGGGCTTGTCTCTTCCATTGATCACACCTGCATGGTGACAATGTAATTTTTATCTCCAGTTGTTTATTTCTCAGACAGAACTACTTGTAAATTCTGAGAAGAATATATATCCCTGCATGTGACAGATCCAGCACACGGCGATTAATCTGCCCTCTTAAGACCTGAATGCAAAAGTGTCCCAATGTCACTCCTAGATGTGGTGTCAAGCCCTGGGGCAACACTTTGGGGACATGCAGGGACCCGGTGGCAGAACGTGCCTGGGTCCAGTTGGTGCTCCCCTAATACTTATTGCACTCGCTATCAACTCCAGTGATGCCCAGCTGGCGTTCCAGCTCTCCAGGCTCAGGCTCCAGCTCCTCTTTTTGGGAGGTTTATGCAAATAGGGTCGGGTTGGTTTTTTTCCTTTTTCTTTTTGGTAATTCCTCTGCTGCTGCTCTGCCGTGCCCCAGATAGCAGAAGTGCTGAGGACAGGTGTTTGCGTCAGGTCCTGCGGCACCCACGTCCTGACCACCCGGGCAAGGGGAGGAGGGATGTGGCACGGGGACATGGCTGGGGGAAAGGGGCAGAGAGCAGCTGGCAGAGGCCAGGGATGGAGAGGGGAAGATCCAGTAATGGCTGCTATCCCCTCACCGCTCTGGTGAGGATGGGCACTGGTGCCAGTGTAGGTCTGTTCTAAGCCCAGGTGTGGGCCTGTCCCCAGCGAGGGGCAGGGCAGGGACTGGGGTGTCAGTTTGGGCTCTGCAGCATCCAGCAGCCCCACCAGCAACACCCTCCATAAAGCCTCTTATTTACAACCTCCTACTTGGGAGCATCTGGGAAGCGAAGCGCGTCATTTCCAGAGAGAGCAAAATGCTGCATATTTCAGTGTCTTTTGAATTTTTTAGGTTTCCCTGAACTGTGCTAATGGGTTGGCTGGGCGGGGGGGAGGCAAGGGCCCAGCCCAGCTCCCGGCCTGCCTTGCTGCTCTGCCGTGCGGCCATCACTGCATTGCTGCTCTTAAAATATTCAGTGCTGTTGGCCACAATTTCACAGCGGGTCAAAGCGCGCCGAGCCAGCAAGAAGGAGGGAAAGTGTGACAACAAGATTAACCCCGGCCCGGCAGGGCCCATCCACACTAGGCAGGCTGAGCACGATGTGCTGCAGCTGCCTCATCCCAGGGGCAGGCAGCACGTCCAGGAGCACCATGACACCCAAAATCCCTCCAGTTGCCCAGTCTTGCATGGCATCACCTCCAAAATGCAGTGAAGGGACAGCAGGAGCATCCTGTGTCCCACTGGGAGGTCTGAGCATCCCCTCCTTCTCCAGGCTGCTGTGAGGCAGGGGCCATGCCAGGTGACTGGCACTGCCCTGGTCATGCTGTTGGATGAAGGGCTGAGAACACCCCCAGTTCCTGGGGACATTGTTGAGATCCTTCAGCACTTCTGCACCCCAAGAAGTTGTGGCTTCTGGGTCTTGCACAGCTATTGGCTGGTGCTAACAATGGAGCAGCAGATTTACAATGCAAAAGAGCAGCTGCTTGAGCCCTGTTTCCTGACAGGGATTTGGTAATCCTGTCATCAGCCCGGAGTTTGCTTTGGAGTCGCTGGTTTCTCTGACAGGCTTTTCTAAGAAAACTTCTGTGGCTGGGGGGAAAAAGTGATGCAAAGCACATGGTCTGTGCCCACCATCCAAGGAGGATGGTGGAAGGTGTCTGTGCTCTGGTGTGGAGCCTGGGGTGGTTGGGGGATGCTGGCGTGGGGAAAAGGGTCTATGCCAGTCTCAGTCCCAGGAGCCATGGAAGCTGGAGACCCACAGGAGCTGCCTGGGCTGCATGCCTTAGGCCTGGGATACGCTGCATGGCCAGCTTGGACAAGCTCTTGTGTCTCCTGCACTTTTCCTGGGTTCTTGGTTGCGTGCCATGACTTTAGAACTCACCAACAGCAGCACAGATGATTGTGCATGCAAGGATGGTGTCACCATCAGAAGATGCTGCAGCTCATGGGTGCTCTCCCGGGGTTTTAAGGCCCCTGTGGCTGAGCTATCAGGGGGTCTTCAGCGGTCAGCGTCACCCCACCAGTCTCCATGCACAAGAGGTGACCGCTGGGTTGGGTGCTCTGACAAGGAGTTGCCAGCATGGTGACCGTCCCACTGTCCCAGGCAGCCACCTCCAACCCAAAGCCCTTCAGTGAGAGCCCTGTCCCTGCCTCGTTGCCAGGCTTACCCACTCCTTCCCAACATAGCACTTCCCAAGGGTGCATGGGTACATTGGTGTCTTTGCCAGGCTGGGGCTGGACCCACCCTCCTGGAGCCAGCCTCGTGGTTGCCCTCCTGCACCCCGTGCTGGCACCGACCCAGGCTCTTCTCCCTAATTCTCCTTCATCCCAGTTAATGTACCACCAGATGTTCTCATTATCCATTTAAACATATAATCCTCCCCCGAATCCAGCTAAGCTCCTGGCCTCCCCGATACCTTGTGGCAGTGCATTCCACAGGTTAATTATGCATTTTTAATTAATCACCAAACAGAGAATGACCCATGAATAAGGGATATGAAGCTCCTTCAACTGGGAATAGTTGGCAAATTGTCCCCAGGCGGAGCCATGCTGGCGTCATGCTCTCTGTTTTAATAACAAGACTGGCTCTAAAAATTTCTGGTTTATGGATCTGACATGACTGGAGGATGAGACAGAGCTGTGCCCTGTGTGGATGGGACCCCACTGTGCCCCATGTCCCCCTTCAAATGGGGAGGGAGCATGTCCCAACCAGAACTGTCTGTGTCCTGCCTGGAAGTGATGGGAGCGAGTGCAGTGGGGACGAGGAGAGAGGCAGAGAAGGAAAAAAAAAAAATCAGATCTTGTTTTAAAAAGGCATTTTTGAGTGAATGCTGAGTAGGGTTTGGGAAAATTGCCTTAAAGGCCTGTTCTCTGCAGGGACGGAGCTTTTCATGGAGCAGGAATATTCTGAAACTTAATTGCACATTTGCACGGGCTAGTGTTTTTATTTCTCTCAGGTCTCTGAGGTGGTCTTTGAAGATTGCTGTCTCTCTGTAATGGTTTTCTTTATCTCAAATAAATTCCGCACACCTGCAAGGTGGAGCTGCTTGAAAGAAATTATGTCGGAATTGGCTCTCGATTTAATAAATCTGCAAATGGAACTGGAATGCAGAAAGGCAGTGTGGTTGGTGGGGCTGGTTTTGCCTCCTCCCTGCTCCCCACCTCTCCTCTCCCTTCCCTTCTCCATCAGCTTGCTTTCAGCCTCTCCATGGGCCAGGAAGAGTGTGGAACTGAGCAAAGTAAATCCAGAGAGTGTCTTTCTCCTGCCAGCCACTTCTGGTACATCCTAGGGGACTCCAGCTACACACCCAACAGTGCAGACCCCTCTAATGCCCACCTGGGTGCCTTCTTCACCAACGTATGGCACAAACCCAGCCATGCTTCTGAAAACAGTGGCAAAAGCTGCTGTCAAATGTTTAGTTCCCTGCCATGTGCTGTGAGTCTGCTGTGCTGTGCCTGTTGGAAATGATACTACAAGCTGAATGCCCCAGGGGTATTCCCAAGGAATGTCCCAAGGATCCTCCTTCAGGGACCTCCAATGTCATTTTCTTTCGGGGTTTGGAGCTGTGGTTTGTTCCAGCAGCAACTCCTGCAGCTGCCCATCACATGCTGCCACCATTTCTCTGTCTCCAGTAATCAGTTCCACAGCTCCCCAGCCCACGAGGGGACGTTTAGCAAGCTCTCCATTTTGGAAGCAGAGCAGAGCTCCAGAGGAAAGCCTGCGGCGCAGCTCTGTGCCACTGCAGACGGATCCCCGGGCGCCCTGGACAGCCCTGGCTGTCAGGAGGAGAGGGATGGGCGGCCGCGGGAGTACACAGACAGGTTAATGGCAGCCGTGGATGCGGCACAATTGGATTTCGCTTCCCTGGTTCTTAAGGAACCAGCATCTCTCCTTTGCTCTGAAATCCAGAAGTCCCACTCCTCTTCCTGTGAGCCTCCCTGGCAGTGGAATGACCTGTCACCCGTGGAAAGCACCCAAAGGACCATTTAAAACCCTCCCTCCCCTCGCTGGGCTCCCCAGACACCAGGCTACCCGCAGAGGCCGTGCCACCTCCTGTGCCAGCTCCGGCTGCTCGTCTTCAGGTGAACAAGATGCTGGGAGATTTTATTGCATGGCTGGATTTTGTTCCACACTGTCATTCCCCGCGATTGAATTTGCTGCTGTGGAGGCAGGAGCTGGCGCAGCCGGAGCTCCCTCGCCGCCCGCGCCGCTCCGGTGGGACCGTGACCTTGTCTCGGTGCCTCACTTGGCCCTCAGCTGGGCAATTCAGTGCCAGTGTGGGAGCTGGGCCTTCGTCTGCCTCTCGGTGAGCATCCCAGCATGGTCCCGCTCCCTTGCCTAAGCCAGATCCTCACTCTGCTCCGCTTTTAATCACTGACCTTGTAAATGCTTTCAGGGAAAGCATCCGCCTTCCCAGCTCCTTCCTCTCCTTCCTGCCTGATTGTGTCCCTCTGTCCTCGTGTCCCTGGGCAGCTGCCAAGGTTTTGATGCCATGGGTGTCACCATGGTACCTGAACCCCTGTGCAAGCCCTCCCCAAGTTTTAGTCACACTCAGTGGGTCACGGTATCAGTTGGGAAACAGCATCTCATCTTCCTCCTTCCCTGTTTCCTTGGACTTGCGCAAAAAACACCTCTAGCTTTCCTGAAACAGTGGTTTCTTGGCTTGTTTTGTCTTTGGACAGAAAGCTGTGCAGCGACAGGGCTGGGAATGTCCCACCTTTCGGTGCGGGTGGTCTTTGATCAGTGCAACCCTGTGTGGTGGCACCAATGGCCCTCTCCCTCTCCCGGCCCCCAGCCTTCAGCAGCGACACAGAGCCGTTCCCAGTGCCTTAGGAAACGCAGCTGGGAGCTCCATGAGGAGTCAGTGGGCAGAGCCATCTGGGAAGGCTGTCGAAGCCTCCTTCTCTGTGTTGACAGCAACAGCTCTTCTTCCCCACTGCCTGCACCGTCGCCTCTGCCCCATGATTGAATTAGGGGGCTGTAACCCACCTCCCTCCCGCCCGGTCCTTGCCGCGCCAGGCTCAGATGCTGAACTCAAGAGCCATAATTGAATAAGTCTCAGGCAGACAGGGCTCAGATAGCCATCAGGATCTCTCACCTCCTCCCTGCCCAGCCATACACTGATTTATACTCCCAGGTGATGACTGGGATTTTGCCCGGTATTTTTGGTCTGCTGGGTTGCATTGCTCTTTTCCCAAGGCAGGAAGCTTGTGGGGTGAGCTGGGAGCAGGAGTGGGGCTCTACAGGCTGTGGTCAGTGTGGTATTCACACGTTGTTAGACTGACCTTTATTTTGGGGAGGAAGCAGTGCTGGGGAACAGAGGGACCCCATGTCTTTATGGCAGTGGTTGCTCTTAAGCTGCCGGGGCACAATGAGTTAAAAGTTGCAATTAGTAAAGTGCTGACTGTGGAAAGGTGGGGTGGAAGGGAGAGGCACTAAACAAAACCTGAAAGGTTATTCCAATAAGCAGCAGCACAGTTTCCAGCTGCATTTGCTTTCCTGGGAGTGTGGGACAAGGGATGGGATCCAGGGTGACAGATACCAGGTGGGCTGAGGGGTGTTGATGTTTGGGTGCCAGCAGTGCCTGCTGGAGTGAAAACTGTGGCAGGGGAATTAAAGCAGGAGGGGGACAGGCCACTGTGTCCCAAGGATGCTCATCCAGAGCCAAGCTGGGGGAGTGGTGGGATGGGTGCTGCCCATTCTGTGCCCCCAGTGGCTTCTCCACAGGGTCCGAATCCCATCACAGGCGTGGATCCCTGTGTCCATGGTGTGTGTCACTGTGGCACACTGGAACACCTTATCCTGTGCTAGAGGAGGGACAGGGCTGGAGAGCCATGGTGTTTCCCTGCTCCCATCCTCTCCACAGCCTGGTTTCCGAGCAGGAGTATTTAAATGCCTTTTATGTTGTGATTCAAATGATGAAAGGCCCAAAAATGGGACTAACAAAGACGAGTTGTACTTCAGAATAAAAACCCCATGAAAGCAGCAGATGCTGTCATAGGAATAAATTGTATCAACAGCGATCAGATAGAAAGTGAAAAGTCAGAATGAAGTTGCTCCTTCATTCCTGTTTCCAGTAAAAATTTCTGGGTCCTCGAATTTAGCCAGAATCAGGTAGGATGAAAGGCTTTGTCTGACAAGGCATTTCAAAGGATCTGGGAGCCTCCAGAGATGTGGCCACTTGGACAAGGAATCGGAGCCCCTCAGTTTTAATGAGCATTTCGGTTGCCTTCCTTTATCCTTCTGCCAAGATATTTTTTTTTTTCTTTTCCTCTAAAAAATCCTGATTTCTGCTGTTTGCAATTTGTTTCATCTTTGCAAAATGTGCATTTAAGCAACACAACATGAGGAGACGAAGGGTAGAGCATCCCTGTCACTCCACATGGCCCAGCCTGCTGCTTCTCACCATAAACCCCTCCTTGCTGTGGCCAGCCCGGCTGTTCTGGCTGCTGTGGGTCGGCACCACCATCCTCCAGCACATCCCATTCCCTTCCCAGCCCTGCAATGACTTGCCATCTCCCTGTCTCTCCTTTGTGCAGCGACAGGATCATACACGGGCCATAATTAATAGAAATTAGACAGTTGAGACCTTGCACCCCCCATCCTGTAATTACCTGGCCTTGCTGTGATGGAGGCGCAGGGATCAGCAGCGAGCTCGCAAGCCGCCCCTGATGGGAACACATCCCGCTATCAAGCTATTTTTATTAAGCTTTTAATGCAGGCACTTGCATGGCACTGGGGGTTGTGCAGCATCTCCACAAAGTCCCCTCCCCGGGGGATGCACAGGGGGATATTTTGGGATGAAATGGCTGCACTGGAGCTGGACAAAGCAGGATATTAGCAAAGTGCTGCGTCCCGACCACATTTACTGCTTGCACATTAATTCCTGGTATCCAGCTGCTCCGACCATACAGATTTCAGGGCTCTGCCAAAGCATTGGTGCTCAGCGAGTGGTGACCTCCCTCCCAGTCCTCAGTTCTCCTGGGCCCCCCCTGCAAGAGCTGTGTGGGACAGTGACAATGCCCAGTGTCTAACTGGGCACGCAGCACCTTCCGTGGGCTCCTTGCAGCCCCAAAGGGCCCCGTGTGCAGCCCAGCCCTGGATGGAGCAGCACAGCCCAGCACAGCTCAGCCCAGCCCAGCTCAGCTCAGCTCAGCCCAGCCCAGCTCAGCTCAGCTCAGCCCAGCCCAGCTCAGCTCAGCTCAGCCCAGCCCAGCTCAGCTCAGCTCAGCCCAGCCCAGCTCAGCTCAGCTCAGCCCAGCCCAGCTCAGCTCAGCTCAGCCCAGCCCAGCTCAGCTCAGCTCAGCCCAGCCCAGCTCAGCTCAGCTCAGCCCAGCCCAGCTCAGCTCAGCTCAGCCCAGCCCAGCTCAGCTCAGCTCAGCCCAGCCCAGCTCAGCTCAGCTCAGCCCAGCCCAGCTCAGCTCAGCTCAGCCCAGCCCAGCTCAGCTCAGCTCAGCCCAGCCCAGCTCAGCTCAGCTCAGCCCAGCCCAGCTCAGCTCAGCTCAGCCCAGCCCAGCTCAGCTCAGCTCAGCCCAGCCCAGCTCAGCTCAGCTCAGCCCAGCCCAGCTCAGCTCAGCTCAGCCCAGCCCAGCTCAGCTCAGCTCAGCCCAGCCCAGCTCAGCTCAGCTCAGCCCAGCCCAGCTCAGCTCAGCTCAGCCCAGCCCAGCTCAGCTCAGCTCAGCCCAGCCCAGCTCAGCTCAGCTCAGCCCAGCCCAGCTCAGCTCAGCTCAGCCCAGCCCAGCTCAGCTCAGCTCAGCCCAGCCCAGCTCAGCTCAGCTCAGCCCAGCCCAGCTCAGCTCAGCTCAGCCCAGCCCAGCTCAGCTCAGCTCAGCCCAGCCCAGCTCAGCTCAGCTCAGCCCAGCCCAGCTCAGCTCAGCTCAGCCCAGCCCAGCTCAGCTCAGCTCAGCCCAGCCCAGCTCAGCTCAGCTCAGCCCAGCCCAGCTCAGCTCAGCTCAGCCCAGCCCAGCTCAGCTCAGCTCAGCCCAGCCCAGCTCAGCTCAGCTCAGCCCAGCCCAGCTCAGCTCAGCTCAGCCCAGCCCAGCTCAGCTCAGCTCAGCCCAGCCCAGCTCAGCTCAGCTCAGCCCAGCCCAGCTCAGCTCAGCTCAGCCCAGCCCAGCTCAGCTCAGCTCAGCCCAGCCCAGCTCAGCTCAGCTCAGCCCAGCCCAGCTCAGCTCAGCTCAGCCCAGCCCAGCTCAGCTCAGCTCAGCCCAGCCCAGCTCAGCTCAGCTCAGCCCAGCCCAGCTCAGCTCAGCTCAGCCCAGCCCAGCTCAGCTCAGCTCAGCCCAGCCCAGCTCAGCTCAGCTCAGCCCAGCCCAGCTCAGCTCAGCTCAGCCCAGCCCAGCTCAGCTCAGCTCAGCCCAGCCCAGCTCAGCTCAGCTCAGCCCAGCCCAGCTCAGCTCAGCTCAGCCCAGCCCAGCTCAGCTCAGCTCAGCCCAGCCCAGCTCAGCTCAGCTCAGCCCAGCCCAGCTCAGCTCAGCTCAGCCCAGCCCAGCTCAGCTCAGCTCAGCCCAGCCCAGCTCAGCTCAGCTCAGCCCAGCCCAGCAGAGCACAGCCCAGCACAGCCCCAGATGGAGCAGCACAGCACAGCACAGCTCTTCACACTTTTATCACTGCGTTTTTCAGGAGCTGGTGAAAAGTTCAGTGCAAAGCACAGGAGAGGTCTCTGAAAGGCAGCTGTGCTCACTACCCAGCAGGCTGGCTCCTGTCTCTGGTGGGGATGGTGGTTTTGCTGCTGTCTGCCCTGCTCACTTGGCTGGCGACCTGCAAGGATATTATTTGGAGGGCTCCTGGCATCACCCTGAGAGGAGACCAAGGGCATAGAGGAAGGTGCTGCTGCCCTTTTTGGGTGTGGGAGAGAGACCTGAACCTGTGGGCTGGGCCCCAAATGACGCCAGCACTTCTTTTTTGGTTGGGGGGAAGAAAATGTGACAGAGCCGGCAGCTTTGATGCCTGCCTGTCCCTCTCCTTCCCCCCTGCTGCAGGCAGAATGATGTGCTGCTGAATGAGGAAGAAGGTACATGACAGGCTCCAATTTGCCCTCTTCTCCACCAAACACAAGGACATCCAGCAAATCTGAAATGCAGAAAGACTCAAAAGGGATGAAAGGGAGCCTACATGGCACGGTACAGAATTGGCTTGTGAATCTCGGTCGCACAGGACACTGCTGGGGTTGGGACCTCAGCAGGATGACAGTTTATAGAACTAATGCTCTCCCTATTATCTGTATTAACATAAAGACACCTTTGCCTCCCTGTGTGGGGTCGCTGTCAGCTCCTGGCTCCATCCAGGTAAAGACCCATCCAGCACATCCCATCCCTGGTGTTCCGCAGCCTCCAGTTTTCCCATCTCCTGTGGATGTGGGCTGGATGGGGCAGCCAAGCATGCATTGAGCCCAGGCAGCTGTCACTTTACTCTTCCATCTCATATTTGCTCAGTTTTGGCTGTATTTCTGATCCTAAAGAAATCCTCCGTAGGTCTTGCCCACCTCCTGGCACGGAAACGAGCTGGTGAATCTGCCTTTGCTACATGTGAACTTGTTCAGCATTTGATACTGATCTGGCTGGTGCTCAGCTGGGGTGGGTTTTGTCATTTCATCTGCAATTGTTTTGTGGTGAAGCACCTGGAAGGGTTCACTCACCAACTGTTTTGCGAAGGACATCGTTCTTATTACTGCTGTGAATGAACTACTTTGCATTTCTGTGAATGGGAAGGAAAACTTGTCACCTCAGGACAAAAAGGGAGTGGTAGTATCTGATGATCCCCTGAGACGCCTCAGACAATCCACTAAGCTCAAGTCATCCTCCTGTATTTCTCTTTCCTTGGGGACAATTGGAATTATTAGTCCCTTCTCAAGGACCCCAAGATCTCCCTGTCCTTTGCCAGCTTCTATTCTGGCTTCACTGCAGGCTGCTGGCACATCCTGCTAGAGACTAGTCCTGTGCTGGAGACTAGCAGAGGACACCTGGTGCCTGCTGGGGAACAGGACAGCAGTGCCAGGAGCCAGTAAAGCCCCAGACCATGACTGAAATCCTGCAGTATCCATGCATGTTGCACTCAGATCATCCCCGGGTCCATGCCATCCTCTCCTTGAGGAGTGGGAGCATCCTGGTGTCCATGGACACCTCCAGCCAAAGCAGGACCCATGGACTGGACTCATCCATGTGAAGTGATAAGTGTCCTTTCCCTCTGGCATGTCTGCACTCCAAGAAGGCCCCAGTGGCTTTTGAAATGCTGGTCCATCATGCACTATGGGCTGAGACACTGGGGAGCAATAAGCCCTCTGGCAGCAGGGAAAGGATACTCAGGAAAAGAAGGTAATCTCTTCTCCCTGATATCCAGGAATAGGACACATGGGAATGCTTCAAAGCTGCACCAGGAGAGGTTTAGACTGGACATTAGGAAGTATTTCTTTACTGGGAGGGTGGTCAACCCTGCAACAGGTTACCTGGAGAGGTGGCCAATGCCCCAACACCTGTCGGTGTCTCATAGGCATTTAGACAGTGCTCTTAATAACAAGTTTAAATTTCAGGCATCCCTGAAGTGCTCAGGCAGTTGGACCAGATGATCACTGTAGGTACCTTCCAACAGAAATATCCTATCCTATCCTATCCTATCCTATCCTATCCTATCCTATCCTATCCTATCCTATCCTATCCTATCCTATCCTATCCTATCCTATCCTATCCTATCCTATCCTATCCTATCCTATCCTATCCTATCCTATCCTATCCTATCCTATCCTATCCTATCCTATCCTATCCTATCCTATCCTATCCTATCCTATCCTATCCTATCCTATCCTATCCTATCCTATCCTATCCTATCCTATCCTATCCTATCCTATCCTATCCTATCCTATCCTATCCTATCCTATCCTATCCTATCCTATCCTATCCTATCCTATCCTATCCTATCCTATCCTATCCTATCCTATCCTATCCTATCCTATCCTATCCTATCCTATCCTATCCTATCCTATCCTATCCTATCCTATCCTATCCTATCCTATCCTATCCTATCCTATCCTATCCTATCCTATCCTATCCTATCCTATCCTATCCTATCCTATCCTATCCTATCCTATCCTATCCTATCCTATCCTATCCTATCCTATCCTATCCTATCCTATCCTATCCTATCCTATCCTATCCTATCCTATCCTATCCTATCCTATCCTATCCTATCCTATCCTATCCCATCCCATCCCATCCCTTCCCATCCCATTGCAGTGATCTGTCTCCCACTGCTGCAGGTAGCAGCCCAGCCTCTGTTCTAGATAGTCTTCTCCCAAACTTCCAGGGAGGGGCCAGGATTGTGCCCTGTCCTTGCAGCCATAGGACCAGCAGCATCCCACTGCAGCTGTACTCCAAGGGCATGGCTGCAGCATAAGGTGTACAGAGAACTGGGGTAAGCAGAGCAGATTACACGGGGAAAACACACTCTACACTCCCTTTGCTTCTGCGTATTTTAGTCCTGAAAGAAGCATTTAAATTAAACAAGTTTCTATAGCCAAGTTTCAATCCCACTGCTACTTCCATCATTGACCTCCTTTTTCCCCCGTTTTTCTTTAGCTCGAGAGCGGGAGGAGGAGATGCAGACAGAGAGGAGTGCTAATTAAACAGGGAGTTCCACATTAGGGTACAAATCCTCTGGACTAGCACAGACTCTGCCAATTTCTGTATTTATTTATTATTTTTTCAGTACAATTGTAATTTCCAGTGGTGCCTCCAGCACCAGGAGAGAGTTCAGGGGCTGCTCTTGGAGAGGATTAGCACGCTGGAAGCATTATTACTTTCCTTTGCTGTGAATTCAGGAGTGATTCCCTGACGGCTGCACTCTATATAGAAGTGAATCGGTGCTAATTTGTTTTTGAGGATCACACATCCACCAACATGTGAAAGACAATCCTGCTTCTCAATGTATATTTTGAGCCAGTGCTACAGCAAACAACAAAATAAGCAAGCAAAGGAAGCCAGACCTTCTTTGCCCAAAAAGCCAGAGCTGGAAAAGGGTAGACTTTCTTTTTTTTTTTGCTTGTGTGAGTTGGTTCTGTGTCCTTGCAAAAGTATTTTGGGTTTTGGCTGTGCTGCCTATGGTGATGGGCAGCAGGGGCTTGGGCATCTCTCTCATGGAAAGCCTCAGAGATGTTGTGTCGGACAGGATGTCAGAGAGACAGTGTAAAAGGCTCCTCTTTTCCTTTTAAATCATCCTGAAGTTTAACTGCAAGAGTGGAATAAATTAAGTAATTGAATCTGTAACGATGGAGGGGCTGGGCACCTGGCAGGAGAGCAGCCTCCCCGCCACCCATTGCTCCTCTGTCTTTATCTGTGTGATTCAGAGGGACATGGTCCGTGGGGAGATATCAGAGCTGGCTGAAATGGAAGACAAAGCTATTGTTTCAAACAGAGTTATTGATTTTTACATTATTACACTATGAAATTTATGGTCTGGTTTCAAACTGCAGTAGGAGTTAATGACAACCATCCAGAAACTTCCAGGTGACCTTGGCCTTGACTTGGGTGGAGGAAGGTGAATAGCTCCAGATACCGGGTCAGCAAATGTAAATAGAACTTGCAATACCCTAAAGGACTTGATTTTGGGATGCTGCTGAGCCCAGGTCTCTGTCCTGAGCTTTAGCTCACAGCAAGCTCCAAGCTGGTTGGCATCTGTGGTGGAGGGGGGAAATGGGACCTTCTCATCTCCAGACAAAAGGTTTTCCTGCTATTAAGCCACATTTTGCCCCCAGCTAGAAACACCATGATGTCCTCAGAGTTCCTGAGCACCATTCTCCATCCTTAGCTGACCTCCCAGCACAGTTGGCTGCCCAAGGATTTGCTCTGATCAGTCACCACTGGAGAAATGCAAACCAAGGGGCTATGGGATGGATGGGAAGCACCCAGAAGGGGGGCAAACACAGCCGGGAGCAGGAGAAACCCTCTGAGAGGGCAGAGCAAAGGGCAGTGCCCACAGACCAGGCAGCTGTCTGCAGAGGAAATGCTGCTCACTCCTGATTCCAGCCAGCTCTCCCATCTCAGCTGCAGGAGGAGGATTGGCTTTTTAATGTCAGGGTGACCAAGAGGAGGTTTGTACCAGTTAACACATGGGATACTGGTGACACAGAAGGGGCTACAGCACTCCCCAGCTTACAGCCTTTTCCTGTCTTTTCTTTAAAAGGTACCTCCCCATGCATCTTTTGGCACCAGCCTCTTCCCAAAGCTTTCTGTAGCACTATTCCTTCCAAATTTCCTTGTATGCTTCTTCCTCTGGGAACGGTCTTTCCACTTGCCAGCCAAGGAAGGCAATTTCCAGCTGCTGGAGAAGGGTTTTTTTCTTGTAGTACCGTCTCCCTGGAACATCCCTGACGCTGCACCCCGAGCTAAAATTGTGTGAAGCCAGTAGCCTCCAATCTCATCTTCTGCCTCGGAGGTCATAATTGCCATTAAATCACAGCTTGCCTAACCAAATTATGCAAAACTGAAATTATCTCCAATGATTTTTATGTTGCTGAAATGTTCCAGAACTGCCGGGGTGATGACTGGGGGATTGGGAGCAGCTGTCACTCCATCAGAAACCATAACTCCAAACAGCTGGGATCTGTCAGTTATTTATGACACTGGTCGCAAAAAAAAATAATAAAATGATGAAGGTGGATGGGTGGCTGCCACTCTTTGGCTGAAAGGCAGCTCGTGCAGAAAGCAAAGCCCTGCGCTGTGTCCTGGTGCTGGGAGCTGTCGTGGATGTTCTGGGAGGAATCCCAGCAAGGATGCTCCTGCTGCTGAGCGCTGCAGAACTGCAGGGCAGCACCAAAGGGGCTTTGCAGAGAGGCTGCAAGCAAGCTGCTGCTCACTGGGGAATTTAGGCTTTGTGACAATCAGGATGGACTTGTTTATTTGATCCTCTGGTTTGCAAAAAAAAAAAAAAAGAAAAAAGAAGAAGAAGAGGAAATAAACCCTGCAGCCACTAAGAACAGGGCAGACACCGCTTTGTCAAACCATCCCAGATCCGGAGTTTGACTCTTGGCTCATGCCCAGTTGCTGTTACTGCTCTGGCCTTGTCTTTCATCATCCTTCACTTGGCTGATGAAATTGTGAACATTTGAGGCTTCTTTTTCTCCCTGAACAACAGTTTGTCTCTATATGAACATCCACTTCTGAGTTTGTTCCCAAGTTTCAAAGTGTACTTTCCCTGGGGGTTGTTGTCATGTCTTTGTGCACTGGTTTGCTCGGTGTGGATTTAGAAAACATCCTTTGATAGAACCAGGGTGGGAATGGGAAGGAAAATCTCTCTCTGGAGTTCGCTGACAGCGAGGTGGTGGTGTTACACCACGTGTGAGTTTGGCCCTGGGAGAGGGTGAGTGATGGGGAAGCTTCTCCCTTTTTGATAATCCTGTCTGTGAGCAGAAGCCAGATGCTTTCTCCCCACTTGTAGCACACTCTGGTTAAGTATTATTATTTATATTATGTAGTAGCTATACATAGTGTTTTATGGCAGTAAAGATACATAAATCAGCAACCAGAAGACGAGGGCTTTGCTCTAAAGAGCTTATAAATCTAACAGCTTGAGCAGCCCCTGTAATGGACACAGTAAGCAGGCAGTCAAGTTGCATGTAGACATGAGCTAAGATGGGTCTCCCAAAACAGATGGCGGTTTAGGAGAGATTTGGAAGAGAAGCAACCTTCTCCATCCTCGAGAGCGGATTCTCCTGCCAGAGAATTAGATGGGCTGTGACCCATATAAACTTGTCCGGGTGGAGAGATGGAAGTGTCCATGTGAGAACAGCAGCTCACCAAGGGGAAATGGGCAGGGGGTGCGGGGGTTCATGGCAGGATTGCAGTTTGGGGAGGTTCTGCAGGTGCATCCCCCCACGGACAAAGCATCTATCCTTGTCCTAAGTGACTTACTTGCCTTGAGCCTGAGTCTCCTAATGAAAAGAAGGGGCATCATGTTGTCCTAAAGAAACCAAGGCTCTGCCTTGCTCAGAGATACAGTAAAGTGTTATAAATCTTGTAAACCAAGAGAACTGCTGGTGCAGGTGCACCAGGCTCTCTGGAGCTAGTGGTACTGCAGAGGCCACTGTCCCCGCCGCGGTGGCAGAGAAGTGCTCCAATCCTTCAACCCTTCCCCTTTGATCCTGGGTATCAAACCAGGGTTTTTTTCCAGATTTCTTCCTGTGCTGGCGCTGGCCCGGGAGGAACCTGTTCTGGGCTGGAAGGAGATGTGCAGTGTCTGGCCGAGCACGCTGGCTCCAGGCGTCTGCATTCTTCTGACTGCTTTCAGCCCTTGCACAAATCGAGGCTTCACGCTAAATGCATTACAGTGTATAACAATTAATCCCGTGCTACATATAGAAAGCCCTTACTCATCAATAATGCATGCGGGAGGAGTGATTTTCACTCTCGGTAATAAGGCTAAGACAATGGAAACAAGCAGGTAATGGAGAACATTTATAACGATGTTAATCTAATAATGAGTCTAATGCTGTTAAAAGTAAGACTGCAAACTGGACGCATCCAAAGATAAATTATTTCAAGCATTCATTAACTGATGCCTAATTAATGCCCAATTAGAGGGATGCTACATGGGAAATGGTTTGGACAGTCGGACGAATTCATTCCAATCACTGAAACCTCAGTGAAAAGCAGGAGGCGGCAGAAGCACACGGTGAGCAGAAACCAGGGTAACACAGTGTGTCAGTGGGAGAAGGGCAGGAGATAAACACCCCTTTGCTGGTTTTATCCATGTCAGTGGGGATTTGGTTTTACTCCCTTCACCAGCAGGTTTCTGTAGGATTTTTCTGTGCTGCTTTTGAAGCTCTCCCTGCCTGGTGAGCTCAGACACAGGGTCTGGTGACCCTCCAGCTGCCTGGCAACCTTTACAAGATGAAGTTGAAAGGGCTGAATCAGGAATAACAAGTTCAACAAGTTAGACAGGTTCAGACTAGCAGGAGAGCTGGGCTGGGACCCCTTGGGAAGCTCCCATAAGTGCTTTCCTGCCTGGGAAGCCCAGTGAGATGAAAGTGCTTCTGGCTGTCTCCTCCAGGTGGGACTCAGCTGCTGGATATCAGCATTCTAGTGTTACCAGCCTCAGGAGCTTCATGGCTCCATGACCACAACCTCTCTGCTTCTTGAGGGTCTCATTCCCAGATGTAAACTGTGACCAATCCCAGGAACAACTTCTCACAGCACTAGACAATCAGCAGGCTTTATGAGCTTGGAGGCAAAGCTTCCCCAGTGAGACCATGTGCCTTGTTTCCATCCATCCGCTGGAGAGTCCAGGCCTTCATAAAATCACAGAATAGTTTGGGTTGGAAAGGACTTTAGATACCATCTAGTTCCATCTGCCCTGCCATGGGCAGGGACACCTTCCCCTAGGCCAGGTTGCTCCAAGCCCTATCAAAGCTGACCTTGAACACTTCCCGGGATGGAGCAGCCACAGCTTCTCTGGGATACCTGTGCCAGGGCCTGCCCACCCTCACAGGGAAGAATTCTTTCATTATATCTAATCTAAACCTACTCTCTTTCCGAGTCCTGCTCCCCTGTTCAGCCTTTTTTCTAGGTATCTGTCCTGTGTTTCCCCATTCTCCTTCCTCCCAAGTTGCAGCACATAAGTAGAAAGACATCCCTATTTTTTCTCCCTACCATCATACTCCTGGGAAACTGACAACCAGCAACAACCTGGACTGTCCCCACCGCCATCCTTGGCTGCAGGAGTCACATCTCCCTCTCCGTGGGATCTCCAGCCATTAACTCACAGATGCCTGTTAATTAAAGAGATGGACTCAGTTCCCTCTGACCTTTACCTCTGGAGTTATCCCTGCAGGCAGCAAGCTGTTAAACACTGCATTCCCTCCTCGACCTTGGCCGTGCTCCAGGGAGACCCAGGCTGCCTTCGCCCATCGCCGTGCTTTGCTAACAGCTGCCTGTCACCACCGTCCCTGTACGTGAAATCATCTGTGCTCCCAGATCCCTGCCCAGCTCCACCTCCCGTCCGTAATCCTGTTAGTCTGGCAACTGTCGTGTCACGGAAGAACGCATAAAACTGTTGTTTGGAAGCAATATGTAATCTTCCAACCTGCTGTGTATAGCTGGGAGATGGTTTATTGATTCAGACCCTTGTGATTTGGTATTTGCAATAACAAACTCTGCATGTGGGAGATCGTCACAGCACTTGTGGCTGGCAGGATTTTACTAATAAACGTAAGACCTACAGAAGGCTTCAAACTCCAGTGTCACCAAGGTAAGATGGAGAACGTGAAGCCATCCCACCTTGGTGAAGCACATCCACAGGTAAAAAAACCCAGTAGAATATATCTGCAAACGTAACTTTATCTTTTCCATCATTACCTGGAACGCAGATAATCACAATATCCTCAGGATACCACTGTTTCCCAGGCTGTGCTTGTGTGGTGAGTTGCAACGAGGGCTCCTGTTTTGGCAGGGAGTGCTGGGTAGTCAGCGCTGGCACGATGCTCCCACCAGCACAGCCCCTCACTCATTGCAAAGGCATGACAGCAAAGCCAAAATGCTACGGCAGTGACTTGGAGAACATTCCTTTTCCTACACAGCCGTAGGAGTTGTCACAAATTAAATGTTCCCGACTCACCACCCTTTTTTGGCAGTGGTGCAGAAATGAGGCATCGCTCCTGGTAGCCAGTGCTTTGTTTCTGAAGGGCAGCACCTGGAAATTGTCCTCCCCATTCCCATCACAGCCAAGGCTCCATCCAATGCTTTGGGCAGCATTGCTGTTTCTTTTCCTGACTGCCTCTTACTGGTGTTCTATGGAGAGTTTGAATCACCCAGTTTATCTAAAATATGTGACAACTTTGCCTTGAAAGGATGGGTCCAGATGGACAGGTCACCTGCTGTTAAGTAAATGGTAGTAGATCTCCATAGCAGGCAAAAGGCAACGGCAACCATGGAGTTATATTTCAAACGGAATTCATAAGAAAACAGTCAGGGTTTTGTGCCTTGTATTTGGCTGTAGGCACTGAAAAGGGGGACTGTAAAAGCTCAAGGGGTCCAGGATCTTGGACTAGCTGGTGATAATGACGTGGAGTAATTAGAGATGAACTCCACTTCCACTCTCGTTTTTCAGATTATTACAAGCTGAGTAGGTCTCGTGGGCAGGATGGCATCGGCAGCTGTTTGCTGCTCTCCTGTTACTCTTTTCCCCATAAAGTCCAGAGGCAGAATTCATTAGACATGAGGAAATTTTGCATGTAAGAGGAAAAAGCCAAATCTAGGAGGAAAATATGAATGAGAAATGACAAGTCTGGTGCAATGAGTCTGAAAAGCCACTCGTCACAGAAGGAATAGCCTGAAAGCAAGCCTGGTGTGAGGAGCAGCAGCAAGAGGAGAGTGGGGTGGTGAAACCGGCGCTCTGAGAGCTGAGCAGAGGGAGGGGATGATTCCTTCCTCACTCTCTGCATCTCTACTATGAGAAAGCCCCAGTCACAAACACATACTGTGGCATTAGAGGATGCAATATGCTTTGCCACAGGACATCCATATAAAAATATGTCTGAGCATCGCACTTCCCAACGGAGTTTTCAGCTCAGTCTTTTCCACCAACTGCTGACAACATATTTTCCTGCAACTCGCTTGGGTTTCAGGGTGGATGATGGTGTCTAACAATTGTAGTAAAAGGGGATGGTGGGGATGGGCCTGTGCCTTTGGGGGAGCAGGGGTTGCTGTGCAAATGCACTGCACACGTGTTATTTTAGGTGGTTCGCTGGAAATTGCTAAATCTCTGTACCTTTTCCTCTCCAATACATTAAGTGCAGGCGATTTAAGAGATGCACTATGAGGAGGGGTGGGCACCTGAAAGGGTTTGTGTCTCCTCTGTTTGCTCTCACACTCCAAAGTTTCCTCCAGCTGCACTGCCTGCCTGCAGGCAAGGGGCTCTGCTGCCTGCACCGCCAGCGTGAATTCTCACTGAGAAAGTTTCTCCTGCTGTTCTGGGCTGGGAGCGGAACCAGCTGCCTGTTGCAGGCAGAGTGGAGGCCGGGAGTACTCCATACATCACGTTTTAACTACCCTAGGTGATGAGCCTACTCATCACAGCCGCGTGGGTAATTCATGAGCAGAGAGGAGGGCTGAGTTAATTGGGGGCGTTTTTCACCCAGAATAGTCTGCACAGCAGTGATGGGTGGGCGGGAGGTGCCCAATTCCTGCTGACGCCGCTCTCCCCTCTCTCTGCACAGGGGGGTTTGCGGAGCTGCTGCTGGTGCTGCTGGGGCTGAAGGTGCCCAGTGCCCTGGGCTGCCCCACTGACTGTGTGTGCTACCCGTCGCCGATGACCGTCAGCTGCCAGGCTCATAACTTTGTCACCATCCCTGAGGGCATCCCTGAGGACAGTGAGAGGATCTTCCTCCAGAACAACCAGATCACCTTGCTGCTGCGGGGCCACTTCAGCCCCTCCATGGTCACGCTCTGGATCTACTCCAACAACATCACCTTCATTGACCCCAACACCTTCGACGGGTTTGTCAACCTGGAAGAGCTGGACCTGGGGGACAACCGCTACTTAAGGGCTTTAGCTGCAGACACTTTCCAAGGGCTGGTGAAACTCCATGCCTTGTATCTTTACAAGTGCGGGCTGAGCTCCCTCCCCAGTGGAATATTTGGTGGCCTCCACAACCTGCAATACCTTTACCTGCAAGACAACCACATTGAGTTCCTTCAGGATGATATTTTTGTTGACTTGGTTAACCTCAGCCATCTTTTTCTCCATGGAAACAAGCTGTGGAGCCTCCATCAGAACACGTTCAGGGGACTAATAAACCTGGATCGGCTGCTCATCCATCAAAATCAGCTGCAGTGGATCCACAGGCGGGCTTTCCATGACCTCCGAAGATTGACCACCCTTTTCCTGTTCAATAACAGCCTCTCGGAGCTGCATGGGGACTGCCTGGCCCACCTGGGAGCCCTGGAGTTTCTTAGGCTGAATGGGAACCCATGGAGCTGCGACTGCAAAGCCCGTTCCCTCTGGGAATGGCTGCACAGGTTCAGAGGCTCCAGCTCCAGCGTCATCTGTGAGTCCCCCGAGCAGATGCACGGCAAGGACCTCAAGGTGCTAAGAGCAGAAGACTTTAGGAACTGTTCAGGGTCTGAGTCGCTCCATCAGATGAAAACACACACTTTCTCCACAGCGGACAGAGGAGCCTCCAAAACCCACCACCCTCACCACTCCTCCAAGGAGAAGGGGAAGGAGCGAGGGGCTGAGAACAGTCTGCACAGCAGCCAGCCCGCCGGCTCCCGGCCAGGCTACCGCAAACCCGGCAAGAACTGCACCAGCCACAAGGGCCGGAACCGAACCGCCAAACCCGTGTCCTTGGGGCCGCGCAAGAACGGGCAGGAGGTTCCGGACTATGTGCCTGATTATCAGCACAAGTTCAGCTTCGGGGTGATGCCAACGCTCTCCCCCAAGCGCAGGGGTAAGTGCACGCGGCGGACGCCCCTCCGCGCCCCCAGCGGGGTCCAGCAGGCCGCCGGCTGCCGGGGGCTCCGGCCGTCGCTCCTGCTCTTCGTGGTGGTGCTGGCGGCCGTCATCCGCTGAGCCCCGGCCGCGCCGCCGCGGAGCTGCGCTGACACCAGTCTACAAAGGACCAGAGTTTCTTTTCTTCTTCTTTTTTTGTATGTGGCTAGCGTTGGCCCGGCGAAGGGAAGAACGCTGTCTTGGCTTCTGAGGGTCTCTCCGTGCCTGGCCGGGCTGCCAGTGCAGACTGTGCCGAAGGAACGCAGCGGGAGCCAGCGGATTGAAAGGCATTATCACACCTCGTCACAAACAGCCTAACCGAGCACCTACAACAACAACAACAAGCCAACCTTACAACAAGCAGATAACAGGGACAATAGCCAATTCATCAGTGACAACAACTGGACAAATGGACTGTACTATGCTCTTGTGAAATCCTGTTCATTTGAGAGCGCTCCAAACGACCCCTCCAATTACTGAAAGGAACGTAATTGCTGTAAAAACCGTCACCAATTAAGCCTACGCTGTTTCTCTGAAAGTGAGTGCAAGGACACTGATACCAATGTAATAAAGACATTGGTTCTCCCGTGTTTTAGCCCTTTTGGCTCCAAACCCAGAGGTCTGAGTTGGCTGGGAATCTCTTAGAAGACAATCTCAACCCCCTGAATATCTCAGGCATTACAGCAAAACAGGGCTTGCCTGCTGGGCTTGGAGTAGCCAACAACCAAAGGAAAGACTGATTAAAGGTGGAATTTAAAAAAAAACAAACAAACCAACAAACCCAACACTTAAAGGAAGTGAGGTACTTGCAGGAGGTGTGTTTTTTGTAACCATGCTCACACATCTGAAAATAAACCCCAACAAGTGCACAGGCTCCCCTCCTTCCCCTCAATTATCCATATGTATGTCTTACAATGTTTATAAACTATATGGAAACTGTATCTTCAGAACTAAGGATTGTATGGTGAATTTATAGCAGACCAGTATATGATTTTTTTTTCCTCAAAGCAAACAAACCGGCAGCAGTGCCTACAGATGCTGAAAGCCATCGGGCAGGCTCAGTACACGTGGGGGAACCACAGTGGACCAACGTTCTCAGCAATTCAGAGCACTAAACTCTGGGAGGGAGGGGGGTGGCTGTGTGCAGTGCAGCAGAGTCCATATCCAGAGAGCCAGAACTCACCCTTACATCCTAATTTGTAACTAGGGGGAGGGAGAGATTAATTAGTCCAAATAAATAGAGCCATAGAGCTCTGTCTCCGGAGAGCACTACGAGGCCCCAGGGAGGAAAGGGGCTATTTTGGGGCTGGAGGCAGAGGGGCTTCCCAGCCATGTCAGTGGCATGAGGACCTTTATAGCTGGACTAAGGTTTTCACTGGGGCAGCAAGGAGCAGCTCCCAGGCTGCAGACAGTCCCGACAGCATCAGGAGAGGTTTTGTTTCTTAAAAAGGAGAGGTTGTATCATGGGAAGAGTCAGAGAATGGGGAAACTACAGCTCACAGAGGACCGGCGAGAAGCACAGAGCCCAGGGCTTCTTGTCCGTGGCAGGAGTGAGACATCAGCGGGCCAAGAGAGCCCTATGAAGGGGGCTGTGGCCAGGTGAAGGAGAGGGAGCAGGTCTGCCTGTTCCCCTCGTCCCAAATTAAACCCTGTGGTGGAGGGATGTGTTTGCTGGTCGAGGTCACGGCAGAGCTCACAGATTCACCAATAGCAGCCCACGGGCTCGGGGAGGTGCTGCCCAAACTCTGCAGTTGGTGTGAATTCCCTGTCAGCGTGGATATGTGAGACCAAACAGACACTGAAGTTAATGAAACAAGGCAAATAAAAGTGATCTTGGACAAGAAAAGGCTGCTGTTCATTTTATAACCGCATCCCAGAGGTGGCGTGTTTTGAGCCTGTAGCTCACGTGTGGGGCTGGAAATCCAAAAGGGAACAGCTTGTGTTTTCCATCAGACATGCCACCAGCTTCAGGAAGAACAGGCCATCTTGGAAAATCTGCTCTCCCAGCCACTCTGGGGAAGGGGAGAGGATATTTACACAGTGGCAGAACCATTGGAGGTATCTGGAAATGAAAAGGGAAATTCCCAATATGAAAAAAAAAAAAGGAAGAAAATTCCCCAGTACACTTATGTTTACAGGCACTTGGACGGTGGGAGCAGGAAGCTGGAGGGGCATGGCCTCTTCTGTCCAACTTGCAAGCAAGGAAGGGCAGAATCTTGGATGCTTCTCTTTTAAACAACCTTCTTGGGGAATAGCAAGACTAATTCTGGGAGGAGAAGGGAAGAGGTTACTTCATCAAGCCCTCTGCCTTGCAGCTCCTAGCCAAACTTTTCTGTCTACAGGGCTCTAAAGCTCCACTAAAGGGATGTCCAATGCAGCCAGAACAAATAATCCGTGATCTGAAATGGCTCCCTCATGTCCTACTCTCTATAACCAATAGCAACTGAATGAGTCTGGCACTGTCCCTTAGAAGTGGAGAATGTTGTTATGTTGGTTATTTCGTTTCATACTCTGGAAATCAAAGCTCTCAGTGGGAGAATGAAGAAGAGAAGCACTTTATTAATTTTTTTTGGGTCTGCGTGTAACTCCTGTAATATAGGAGTGAAATGTCAGCACAGGAGATGCTAATGTTTTATAAATGATTTGGGTGCAGCAGGCACGGTGGATAGTCTTTGAGATGAATTATATTAGAACAGACTATGCCTGGCTCAAAACCATAATTGTATTTTTAGTATCTTTTCCTTTAACATGTGGGAAAAATAAAGGCAACTCCATGGTGTATTACAAGCCTTGTCAATCAAGTGCTCTAACTCCTAGTGATAAAGGGTGAAAACCAGAAGGGACACACGATACGCTGCTAAACAGGAGGTGTCGCTTGACACAGAATCATGGTTTGACCTGGCTGGTAGCTAAACACCACATGGCTGCAGTGGAATGGGGGAGAGAACTGGGAATAATAGGTAACATTCATGGATTGAGATGAAGACAGTTTAATGGGACAGAAATGGAAGAAATTAATAATAATAATAATAGAATTAGAATATACACACCAAGTGATGCACAATGCAATTGCTCACCACTCACCAACTGATGCCCAGCCAGGGCTTTACCCCCAGTTTATACACTGACCATGATTCCATATGATCTGGAGTATCCCTTTGGCCAGTTGAGATCAGCTGTCCTGGCTCTGTCTCTTCCCAGATTCTTGTGCCCCTCAGCATCCTCATTGGTGGCGTGGGGTGTGGAGCAGGAAAGTCCTTAACTCAGTGTAAACACTGCTGAGCAACAACTAAAAATT
Source organism: Grallaria varia (assembly GCA_013396735.1). Taxonomy (NCBI): domain Eukaryota; kingdom Metazoa; phylum Chordata; class Aves; order Passeriformes; family Formicariidae; genus Grallaria; species Grallaria varia. Next base: position 323,132 of record VWZG01004227.1, on the reverse strand, counting down.
GATGTGTTATCAACATTATTCTCATCCCAAACCCAAACCACAGCACTGTACCAGGAACTAGAAAGAAAATCAGCTCTAACCCAGCCCGAACCAGGACACACAGACTACAGGTTTCTGATATTCCCCTTTTGCCTTCTCCTTAGCTGCCATCCCTCCCTGCTCCCATCCTTCTTCCACAACCACAGCTCTCTGAGGATAAACTAAATTGTTATGGCATGCTCTGACACTCAGCCTCAATAACGAACTTCCCATCTGCATGGCTCAGCTCTACCATGGCCCCTGGTTCACGCTCGTGTGTCTTTTCCCCAATCCCTTCCTACAGCATGTCTTCATGCATTTTGAATGTTGCTCTGAGGCCTGGCAGAAATCCCCCCTTCTCCGAAGCAGCGCTTCCACAACCTCCAAGCACACATCTCTCCAGTCAGGCAGACACAGGATAACCATGACTTGCCCGAGATTGTCTGGCTCAGGGCAGAGGTAAGCTGGAGAAACTGGGGATTTCATTAGAATTGCTCCCTGACACCAAAGTTTTGACAGGCAGGTCCCTGGGGTGAAGAGCTGGACCCAAAGGTGCTGGTAGACACCATGGCCACACTGGGGGGATACTGAGTGCAAGGGTAGAAGAGCCTTGGAGGAGATTTATATTGAGGCGGTCAGAGCTTTTTTTGCTTAGGCAGACTTTTATGCCTAGAAGAGGCATCCTGGGAAATCCAGTGTCACTGGTTTCCCTTTCCTTTAGTGTTTTCCAGTCTGTGCTGCTGTGGCAGATGAAACAAGTCCCTGTCGCTGTGGCTGCTTTCCCCTTCTTTCCATCAGGGAGCTTCAATGCTCTGACTTTGGGCTGTTCATGCAAATCCTTTCCATTAAAAAAAATAAACACCAGAGAACCCAGAAGAGACCCCAGACTGTGCCTCTGGAAACTCACTCCCGGCGCAGAATCCCGTTTCCTGAGTCAGAGCCAATTTTCTCTCCTTTGTGCCACTTTTCCACAGTTTCATCCTGTAATTGCTAATATGGAGCTTTTCGTACATGCTTTGAAAACAGAAACCACGCAACACTGCATCTCTTTTATCCTCCCAGGCAGAATGAAAACCAAACACCTCTTGGATACTGAGAATAAATTTTCAGTTTATCACTCTAAACCAACACCATGAGTCCACAGTTTCTCCTAAATTCCCCATCACTTCCCAGACCACACTTGTGCCCCGCCGGCACCAATTCCAAATAATTTTTTTGTCTCAGAAAGTTGCTTTGTGACATGTACTGCCCTTCAGAGGGACAGAGCAGAACAAAAGCGTCACTTCACATTTCTTGTAGCTAAATAACACTTTTTGCAGTCCTTCAAGTTCATCCTTCCCTAAATCTGCTGTCAGTGTATTCTTTCCCTGTCTTAGCTTCAACCACTCCCTCAGGAGCACATCCCAAGAGTCCATTTCCCATTGCATTTCCAAGAGCATTTCCCTTTCCATCACTTACTATTTCCTTGAGGTCCTGTTGGTTGGCATCACCCCCTTGTTCTCCCAGCCTTCTTCTCTCCCTTGCTTCATCCAAGCTCACCCCTGCTTTGGTGAAACACAAGATACTGACACCAGTGCTGATGGGAACGGTGATTCCAGGGATGCTGTTGTATGCTGACTGTGTTTGAGTCTGGGGGTTACAGATGGAAGCAAAAGGAACTATGAAAGCAGGACACTGGTGCTCACACTTTGTAATGTGTGTTTCTGGAAAGGTGTCATGCTGACAAGCCAAAAACATCTTTACCCACATAGAAGTAGCCCCAGGAGCAGCAACCCTCCAGAATCCCCATCCATCTCTGTCCTCCCCTTTCCCAGAGAAATACCCTTCAACAGGGAGAAGAATCAGTTAGCTCAGTGACCACCTCTCTGGTTGCCACTCAAAAGCAGCCAATTTGGTGAACAAAAGCGAGCATTATAACACAAGCCCCTCGCTACCCAGCTCCTTGCTGCAAGGAGCTGCTCGCTAAAATCCATTTTTTCCCCCACCCTGTAAATGTGGGTGAAATTCTCCCCACGCCCAGCCACTCTGCAGATGCATCTTTATCTCTCTGCAGGCTCCTCATCTCATCCCCACCCTCGTCCACACAATCCGAGTCCTTTCCAGAGCTGTCCCTCCATCCTCTTCCTCCTTTGTGAAAACAGAATCAAAATAACTGTTTAACAAATCAGCCATTACCTTCTCTCATGTCACCAATTCCCCGCTATCATTTCGTAATTGGCCAATTTTCTCTTTTACCTTCTCTCTGCTCTGAATACGTCTCAGGGAGCTCTGATTGTGTGTTAAAATATCCTCCCTAATTCACTGCTCAATATCTCTTTCTGCTCTTCTAATTGCCCTTTTAACTTGCTTCTAATTTTTTTATAAAACTCCTAATCCTCTTCCTTCACAAGTTGTTTACATGCACCAGAGAATGTATATGTATTAGCAGATGTTCCTGGGTAAATAATGCACAAAAGAATATTACTGCTTCATGCAAGCTGCAATTACTGCTTTCCTCTGAATAAGCCCTGTTTAACCTTCCTATTTAGGGCACACACCCCTGCTCTCGCTGCACGTCTCCAGGCTATTTCACTCCTGCTGCAGAACATTAACACCACCAGCTCCACCACAGCTCACTCACCATCTTCTGGGGTAAAAAAAGAATTTAAATAAAAAATAAATAGAAAGAATCAAATGATAAAGGGAATGGTATAGTTATGTTCAAACAAACCTTTTTTTTTTTTGAAACACAGCTAGAAGAAATGAAACAAAATAGCTACACGACTCGAACACAGCGGCACTACCCCAAGCAATAAACAAATTTGATAGTCTCCGTGCTCTTGATTTATGGACAGCTTACTGTACTCCTGCTCGCGGGGAGTCGGCTGTCACAGCCCCTGTGCCGCAGACAGGCACCGGGTCAGGCAGGCGTTGTTTGCCATCTGCTTTGTAAAACACTTCCTAACATTACTCAGAATTTCCTTCCTCTTTTCCATCTCTCCTCTCCATTTGTTTGCGGTCTCCTCCTCACAGCACACTGCAGCACCCGCCAGATGCTCTCAATCTTGTATTTTCCAGCTAAAGTGGGATGCTACATCATGGGTTTGAAGTAACAAATCTCATTTGGATGGAAGGAGTCACGTTGTTTTCCATGGAAGGCGACCCCTACACTGCTCCAGTCCGTGGTTTGCGACCCAACCTTTGATCCTGCCCAGGGACAAAAGGCATCTTTGGTGCTGGGAAGCTCTGGGGGCTGGGGCTTATTTGTCCTCAGAGCCGACACTTGCAGAGGCACCTTGCTGCTAAGTACCAACTCGTGGTTAACAATAATGCTCTGGCCACCAGAACATCTGCGGGCATCGCGTCTGTGACACCTCCATCCTGGCAAAACCAGGTCCTGCTACACCCTGTGAGGCTCCTGCACCCACACCAAGCATCCCGCCCCTCTGAACCTGCCTGGGGGACACAAGATTTAATGAAATGGAGTGGGAGGAAAACCAAAATCGGATGGAAGCAGTAAAACCTCACCTCCTGCTTTCCAGGGGCTGCTCTGCCACAGAGGGTCAAAAGCAAAACACTTTCATTAAAACACAAAATTGTTCCTATGACAGACTGTGGATTTCAAAGGCTGTTCATGGAATAACAAAACTCTTGGCTATTTTGCTGGCTTGCCCAGGAAGATTTCCATTTCTCCCCCACATCCATACACCTTTTTTCCCAGGGAAGCAGATCCTGCTCTCGAGCAAGGTTTACCATCCCTAGGGACAGATTTTGAGCTGCACCAGTTGATGCCCCTTCATTCCACGGTTCCTGGGCAGGTACCACAGCCCTCCTACCACAGGACTTCGGGCAGCACCTTCCCCAACTTGCAGCCACGATTTAACACCTCTACTTTGAGCCTACCGGTGTGAGTTGGTTATTTTTTTTCCCTACAGATCTAGTGAAACTTCTCTCAGACCTGATTTCTCAATAGTGCATACAAATTGCTCTCCCTGGAAAACGTTTTCATAGTTACTCCCTCAGTCAATCTTTCTACAGCTGAAATATCCTGTAATCAAAGGTGTTGGCTCCTTACACATCTTCTCTAAGGGAGCATTTCTGTGTGTTTTGTCTCATGAAGTGCCTTGCATGCCTTCATGTCCTCAGAATAAGCCCTGTTTAGCCCTACTGGGAATCACAGAGCATCTGTATGATTTTCAACTCCTGCTTTAACCTCATTCTGAAACACAAAAATTTGTAAAATAGTAATTTAAAAGGAAAAGCAGAGTGAGTATTTTGGCATCAAAGGGTCCTGGGAAGGACCAAATGTGCAAAATCCACTGGTGTGCAGAGTCAGCTGCCTGGAGGGTCCTGCTCCACAGCCCCGTGTGCCCTGTGCCTAAGGAGAACATGCCATTGGAAAGAACTCACCACATTTTCAGGAAGCCAGCCCTGACAGAAGAAGTCCCTGGGACACTCGCTCCTCTCTAGCTCTTACATTAGTGCTTTCTAAAGGCACAGCTCAGGGAAGCAGCTCCACAAAGGAGAACAGAACATGGAGCAGCGAAACCGCGTCCTTGCTGTCACGGGAAGGCTTCCTCACTCTTTCCTGCATCTACTTAGCACATAGAAAGCAAAAGGAAACAAGGGAACACACACATTTGAAGCCTCTGTTAACTTGAACTCACTATACCGTGGGATGCTGGCAGCCTGCCTCGATGCCCCGGTGCTCCAGCTGGCACGGCAGGGCCCGGCCCCCGTGGGCAGCTGCAAGGGCTTTCTGCAGGGCAAAGATGGGAGACCTCCAAAGCCCCCTCCAGACGTGCTGCTGACACAGCAGTGCCCTGGCGTGTCACTGCCACCCACCCGAGAGCAGGGAGGCACAGAACAGCCCTGCCCGACAGCGATGGGCTGCGATGAGCCGACTCCCCGTGGGCCGGCAGGACCCCCGTCCCAGTGCCCGAGCCCCGGGCAAGGAGTGGAGCTGGAGCAGCCAGAGACATCCACATCACACACAGCACCGGCGGGGAAGCACTCGCCATCCTCTGGGAGGGTCTCCAGGAAGGGAGAGGGGAACTGCCCAGGCTGGAACAGTGAGAGAAGAGGGAAGCAGTGGGGAGAGGCAGGAGCAGCGGGAAGGAGAGGTGAGGCTGGAGGGGGTGCCTGCAGCCGTCTAAGGGAGAAGGTGGACACATTTGTCTCAAGAGCTGAGAAATTATTAGAGGCAATTATGTGAGCACAGGACGTGAAAAGTAATCCCAGCTGTGGGGAGCTGCGGGGGGAAAGAAATCAGGATGTGATTCAAGGGGACCCAAGAGAAAAAGCACAAGAGCGGTGCTGACCTGGTTTGCAGATGGATCCATTTCTATTTCTGCTCAGATGCTGAAGCTGAGCCTCACCCAGAGCACTTGGCTCTCCAATGGCTTGCGTGACTTCTTCCCTGACTAGTGCAAGTGTCAGGCACATGCATGTACCACGCGTCATCTGGGAATCATATTTGCCTTAACAATCTGCACAAATGCAAGTGCAAACAAGAATTCACGGCTGACATGCACCCTTCCTCTTCCAGCAGAACTGGTCTTAGTCCAGTTCTGTTCCCGGGTGTCAACATTTGGGACATACACTGATCATTTTATTTCTACTTTCTCTCTTATTTTTTACATCTTTGGAAATAAAAGCTAATTCATTGTGCTGATTCTGACACTTCTGAGTTGTGCACTAAATACAGCACTTCTTAAGGAGATTTTTTCCTTTCCCCCCTGCTTTGTAACTTCCCCCAAGTTACACTGCATACAGAAAAACCAACACCAGGGAAAGAAAACAAAAAGCAGCTCCTACATCAAGGCAGATCCTAGCTCCTCAGGCTTCCAGCACATCTCAACCCAGAACTAGAGCAAAAGGGCAGATTATTTAAAGCCATTGCATGTAGGCCAATTTTCACTGCAGTTCCTTTTGGCTCTGATTTTCAGGCCCCAGTGGAGTGGTGAAGTCATGAATAAATGCAAGTAAACTGAGCTTATCCACTCTTATTTTGAGCAGTGGAGTTTACTCACCTCATGCTGCTTCAGATGGAACACCAGAAGGTAAGTTTAAAGGGAAAAAAAACCCAGGGAGGAGGGGGGGATAATCTACTGCTGCCCTTGCCTACTGGCTCAGTGAGTCCAGCACAGAGCAAGAGCAGGGCTGGGATGCTGCAGACCTGCAGTGATTCCTGCTCTGGGTATTGAACACACACCGTTGTCTCCTGGTGCTGTGGAAGGACTGGAGTGGGACCTCTGCTGCGTGATGGGCAAGTGGAGGCTCCCCCTGCACCTGCTGAATGGGAACCCCTCCAAACAGGATTTACAGCAGGCCCTACCGAAACCACTGCGCACAGAAAGCTGCACTGGAGGAGGAGACACCCTCAGATGATGTTCCCCATCACAAGGCAGCATTGGTGGAAGAAGGCTGGATTTTGACTGCACAAACAATTACAGTTTTCCAAAATGAAAATAAACAGAGCAAATATTTGAGAGTTTAAGAGGTTGTCACAAGTCTCAGAGCACGCCACCTGGCCAGCCGTGTCCAATGGACAACAGGACCAACAACCTAGTGCTGGTCACCTGGGATTTTCCCCAGGGATACAGCAAGCTGGAGATGCTTCCAGAGCTAGCCAACAACAGCACTGCAAAGATTGTGTAATTAATTAAATACACTAACAACCATATTCTGCTCCTCGGAGCTGGGACCACACTTGTTCTCTCAACTGGTTTGTACAAACTACAAGTTCCTTTGAGCTCTGCCCTAGAGTGGCAGAGCCTGTGTCTCCCATGTAGACAGGATCGGAAGTCTATAGAGATAAATCCATTATGATTATCACATTAAGCTAAAAAAAAAAAAGAGGAAAAATACCCTGCAATTTTATCTTCCTGCAAGCATCCCTTTCACTCAGCTCTGACCATAGTGGAGCGACAGCCACACTTGTCTCCTTGTGGTCTAAACAGCAGCAAGAGCCAGTTTCTTCAAAGTTAAAAGAAAATAGTAATAATGGAGTCCCCACATTCCTGCTGTGTTTGTAAAGAGATGTTTTCTTCACGAGCTATACAGCATGGCGGGCTTAATCTGAAATTTCTTTTTAATCATAGCGGGAGTCCCAATTAACGTGTTGGGTAATCGTTCAAGTAGAACTGGAGTTTTATGGCTGCAGTGAGGCAAACAGAGGCCCAGGATCAGGGTACCAGAGGATGGGCAGGGACCAGGAGCCCACCCGGGAGCCACTGCAGGCCTCACAAACCACAGATGGGCCGCTGGGGAATGGGGGCAGCTCCCCCCTTCCATTTTACTAGGCAAACAGGTCGCCGAGCTCCCCAAGGATGGGGGATGCAGCACCTCACGGCAAGAGCGACCACACCGGCTGCTGTAAAGCACCGAATTGCTTTTACATGGGCCTTCCCAAAGGAAAAAAAACCCATCACAGTCACTCCTGCCTCAATCTGCAGGCGTGTAATCCAACACATGTGCTTCCAGCGCGCAGGCGGGGAGGGGGACCTGGCACTGACCTACTTTCTTTTGTTGCTGGAAGTGCTGATCTCTATGCAGAATTCTGTGAGCAGGCAGAAGCCATCATTAGGGTCTGGCTTCACCTCTGCCTTACACCGCTTGTTACATCACCGCAACCACCAATTCCAGCGCAATTGCTCTCGACTTACAGCAGTCCGAGCACCAGGATGCTCTGCCCTCGTCCTGCCTGCAAGCATGGAAGATTGCCCTCTGTCACGCAGCAGATTTCGGCCAGACAAGGGGGTTACCTGCAGCCTTGGCTGAACGCTGCACTTACCCAGAGGAGGACGCCGCAGTCAGAACACCCCGACAGCCCAGCCAGAAGGGCAGCCACCTTACTCTACGTTATTTTTACTTTTCATTCACAAGGAAGTTGGGTCAAAGTTAAGGCACCGTCCTGACCTGTAATGCAAAGCTCTTAAAATTCAAACACGTGCAGTCAGGGTAGATCTCACTGGGAAGTGTCATGGAAAACACAAGCTCTTAAAACAAGCTCCTAAGCACACAGGCTTCCATCTCCAGGTATAACAGGTCTGGCATGTGTGTGATCCTCCTCCAGCTCTCCTCTGGTCCCACAGTATCTCCTGTTAGGATGCTGAGCCACAAGCCCTGAGGTTTGGGAGTTACAGGCTCACTGCAGTCGCTGGAGCTTGTGTAAATTGGCCTTCAGAGAAAACCAACTCCATTGCCTTATGCAAAAACACTCTTTAGTAACCTACTAAAGAGCCTCCCCAGAATCTCTCTTCCCTGTGTTCCCAGGTACCTGAGTATAACACACTGCCTTGATTTTGCAGATTTTGAGATAAAAGGCTGCTACGTTAAACTCGCATCCTTCAGACCTTGTAAGGCAGTTATTTGAAACAAGTCTTCCCTTCTGCAATGGCTTAAGAACAGACTATTTTAATTGATTCGTTTGCCCATTATGGATAAGCAGAAGAACAGCCTTGCAATTGAACTTCAGTCCTTGAAATGCAGAGAGACATCAGCCTGCAGTGCATTTGCAAGTCTCAGAGGCTAATTTCTACCCTTTCTGCTGTTCCACTCCCTCAGTCTGGGATTTACCAAAGCACACAGGATGCATCTCTACACCACGTGGGGGGCAATTGCTTTGCATCGACATTCAGTCAACAGATTCTAATGATAAAACAATTTCAAATCCGCACTTTGATTAAAATCACAGCCATGAAAAAATCATGCTAAAGCTCATATAATGAATTTTTCTTTCCAAGACTTTAGTAGAAACCTGCCAAGGACTAAATCCAAGAGGTTAAAGCTAAACCTGATAGCTTGATAGTTCTCTTCACGCCAACTCTTAGTGCATGCAGCCTTAGCAGTGTAAATAAATCTGGCATGGCCACCAAGAAAATAATCCCATCTATTTAGCAGCAACAGTCTACTGGGGAGAGGATAAGAGGCATTTGAAGACAAAAACAACAATCTCAAACTGTATATATATGAAATTAAAGGATGTAGGTAATTAATTGTTTGATAAGATAATAAAATCTGTGCTAAGCTAGGGCCGTGAGTCAGAGAAATGAGAGATAGAAAATAAATGCATCAGTCCACCTCTTTACCAACACATATTTTCTAGCATTTGTCCAGTGTAGGTTTTGTTTTGTTTTTTAAGTCAATGAATCAACTTTTTTGATATTCAGCCCAACGCCAAACAGGAGCTATTGGCATTTGCTGAGGATGAATAAATAACTAGTAATGGTACAGTCTCGTGAGATGGTCCAGAAAAATCCTGAGAGAGGTTTCCCCAGGACAGGGCTGGCTCAGTCACACTACCCTCTGCTTTCTAAAAGAGCATACATACCTACATATGTATAGATTTATGTTGTTACACCAACCGCCAACGAGAGCCGCCCATCCTGCACCTCTCCATGGATGCGTTTTTGCCTGCTGCTCCCATCTCCCCAAAATACCAAGTGACTTGTTTTGAGAAAGCTCATTTCTCCCAGCACCCTTACCTCACTCTTAGCAACCTTCTATTTAAAGTCACAATCTGTTGCAGCAAACCAGCTTAGGAGTGTATAAACAAGCTGTTATGACCCCGCTGCAGGAAGGGGAGGAAATGGCCTATGCTTTAAAGTCAGCTGCCTTCAATAATAAGAAGCAAGTAGACAAACATGAAAGCAATGACACTTCAATGTTCTGTCATTTAAAGGGTACACTGCTGCTCGAGTCACTCGTTACCACCCAGGTATGCAGCCCCATGCAATTAGTCAAGCAAAGAAGAGTATCATCTGCCACAGGAGGGGATCATGACTCTTTGACCATTGCTGTTACTGGAAGAAGTATGTGGGGCTTTTCATTTTAATCAGTCTTTGTTTCTTAGCATGCAACAGCAGTGCTTCTCACATCAGAAATCCTGAAAGGTTTTTTTATTAGTCCTAATGCTCCACAGAAGAATTAAGAAGTAACAGCACATATGTTCTGCTCTGCCCCAAAGAGTGGGAAAGGGAGGATGATAAGCTCTTCTGCAGCAGCATAGTTCATGACTTGCTTAGACCCAGAGTCAGCTGCTGACAGAGTGAACACATCCATGCACCAAGCATTCCTTTTGCAAAGCAGCAGGCTCTGCATTATTGGCCTGAGAGGGGGAAGCTAAAGGTCCCACAAAGAGCAGGGGGAATGATTCTTTTGGGGTTGTCGGGAGAGGAGACAATCTCCTTGTGAAAGGCCAAGTGGGACTCTGCTTTATTTCATCTCCCAAATGGCAAGTGGAGAAAAAGGCAGAATCAGCACTAACACCACACCTGGGAAGCTTACAGTGCTGCATGGTTTAAACCTGAGCAGGGCACATATCTCCCATTAGGCTGTCTTGACATTACACTCACAAATAACCCTCAAGTGCTTTTAGTGTAAAAGCCTGAAACTTGCTTGCTGAGGGACTTGTTCACATCAGCATCCTGAGCAGGGAGTCGACTTCTTCAAAGCAGCTTTCTTTAGGGAAACACAACACCAAGGAGAGCAGGCACTCAGCAATTCCAGGAGAGATTAAACAGGAAAATTAGTGAAGCTGCAGCTTATGCCCATGCCAATAAGAGCAGGCGTTTACTACCACTTAAATAATTAAAAAGATTTTTCACTAGTGACCAGGTTGTCACCAACTCATCTCACAGCCACCCATGGATGCAGGCAGCAGTGACAGCAGGGCTCTGATCCAAGGGGATCCTGGAGCCCAGTAACCCCAGCACAGTGATCTGCAGGGAAGAGAGGAGGAAAAGGAGAGAGAGAAAGAGAGAGAGGGAAAGAAACAAACTTCCTGCATTTCCCAGGAAGCTCTGCCATGATTTCTTCTGGGATAGGACCCAATGTTTGTTTAGAACAATTTTTAGCTAGATCATGTAATGCCAACTACATTAAAATGTGGAGACTTTGGGAGCAATTATCCCAAAAACCAGCATGCCAGGCAGCACAGTGCAAGTAGGCAATTAGGCTGCCTGTTAAGAGGCAGGATCCAGGCATTAGCACCCAAACCAGCGCACGCGGGACACGCACTGCATTTAGTGTATTTACAACACATGACCTAATAGTAAAAGCAATAATTAGCTACTATTAATACTGATGGATGAAAATAGATGGGAAAGGAAGCTGCATCACTAAACATGTTAGTTATACAGAAGTGGCTACACAAGCCAGGAGCAAAGATGGCATGGTGTTGGATGCTCATCTCAACCCCCAGACACAGAAAGCTGGGACAGGATGGTGCACAGATGAAGGGCAGCCTTTGGAGACCCCTGTGGAGCTTACAGAGAGGACGGGTACTCCAGGCTGAAGTAGGTGGATTTGAATCCCACCTACATCGCCTCTCCACATGCTGAGCTCGCACGTACCAGCAGCTTCCTGGGGAGAATCTCTCCCAGAATTTCCAAATGCAATTAAGTCACACACAACCTGTGGAGGGTAAACCAGAAGGATGATACTCCCTGTCTTTTTACTTCTCCAAAATATTTCCAGGCAGTCGGGCAAGGCAACAACAGCAATGATGCAAAGCAACACCATGCAGTCTCCTAGAGCAGGAAAGAGGACTTGGCTCAAAGCCTTTGTTAGGGAGAAGAGGGTCCTTTCATAATACAGCCCTTTGTTCTGCTGGAGGAATTCAAATGCTATAAATTCATTCCCCTGGTAAATGCAGCAGTTATCAGGCATTTTACCACAGGATTCCTGGTCTCCTAGTGAAGTTAAATGCAGTGCCATTACAGCAGCACTTTAACGTGTAAATATTACATTCCTGGTTCTTTAGGAGATGTTCATTTAGTGAAATAAAATCCTGCTAGTAAAACACCTGATCAAACCCTTCAGCTGAACTGGCCCAGTAATTGCTCTAGGACTGGAGGGAGTCCAATGACTGGTTGCAATTTATGACCACTTTACAAAAAAAATGTACCTTGAAGCATCCGCTAAGGACTGAGTTGTAGATGAGATCATGGAGTACATTTACATCGCAGCTTTCTATAATGTTAAGTGGCCACTAATTCGTGCTGAATTCCTTTGTCATTCTGATGGAATCACATCTGACAATCACATAAATAGCAAAAAAATCCTCAGGAATAATGTTACTACAACAAGGAGTAAAAGGCAAAGGAATGATTCATCTTTCATGGTGAGACATGCCCTTTTCTCTCATCTCTACTCACCCAAAATAATTTGCCCAGCCCAAATTTCACAGCCAGGGCTGACAGGCACCAAGTTGTAAAGGGGTCACTCTCCTGAGCTACACAACTCAACCACAGTTGCAGTTTGAGGGAAATACGGTTAAAGTCTGAAGCTGTGAGGAAGCATAAAGACAATTAAGCAATGAGATGAGCTGCCTGAGGCAGGCGGCAGGAAAACCCTGATGAAGATTTTGCTGCAGGCAGGGGGCTGCATTAAATGACCATCAAAAAATCCAAGGGTTGTGGCTGGAACCGGACAGAGAGAATGGATGCAAAATACAACCATTTTAACTCTTTCCATTCAGCACAGAGAATCAGGATTAGAAAAGGGTAGAATAGAAAGATCACACTGCAGGAAAAAGCAGAGTCTATCAGAAGACTATGATCCAGCTGGAGAGTGTAACACAGCAGATCAGTCAGAACCATGTCAAGGACGTGGAGGGGAGGGATCTACACAGATGCTAAGAGGTTTGGTGTTTTCTCCTTCCTGCAGTGAGGGAGCACCCTGGAGCCAAGGAACCAAGGCGGGCCTAGGCTGTCTGCATTCCCCCAGCTCTGCAGGACAAATGCACTGGTTTTGCCCTGGAAGAAAAGCAGTTTCTCCACCTTGAACAGCCCAGCCCCACTCCAAAAGGGCTTTATTAGAAAAGCAACAATCATTTGGCATGTGAATAGCACCAAAATTAAAACAGCAGCTCAGCTCTCCGATCGAGCCTGCACACAGACAGCTTTGGGGGCAGCAGAGTCTTCTCCTGCCTCCCCATTGCCCCTTGGAGAAGAAATGCCTGGGAAATCCACTGGGGCAACTCCTCCTCTTGCTCCATGACCCAAGAGTCCTGGGCATGATTTAAACAAAAGCTGTTATCTTGATTGCCTCAATTAACCAAGTAGCTTAAAACTTTGTTATTTGCCTGGCATCAGTAAAGCAGAGTCCATATGCTGAACTAGAACAAGAACTTGTTTGATGAATTGCTGGCTGAACCATGAGATGCCAGAAGCCAGATGGGGGATTTGTAACAGTGCAAGGCTGGCTCAATGGGCAGGGGCAGATCCAGCACAGCGTGTTCCTGGACAAAAGCAACAGTCACCAAAGCTATGGGAAAGGGTTAAAAATAAAAGTGAGCAACTTTCTTATCATGCACTCCTTGCCTTTCACTAAATTAATGTCGGAATCAGGAATCAGATGATGCTCTAGGCTGCCTGAAAATTGTTTTTACATTTCTACTATGCCTGTGGCCAAAACCTAGACAATATACATTTGGTGTGAGGTGATTATTTAATGAATTAAAGGAGCGGATACATTAGGAGGAGTTGAAGGTCCATTCTTCTGTTCTCCTGAACAAAGACTTCAGGACCAATTCCACCCGAATAGCAACAGCAACACTGAAAGGGTGGCTGGCTGATGCCTCAACTCCTTTGGAAAGCAAACACACTCTCCATCTCTCAGGGAAGCTTAGGGGCCTGTGAAGTAACGCAGTGGGATACACAACATGAAGTTGCATTTTTAGATTTCCATTGGGTGCTGTAATTACGGGTACAGAGTAACTGCAGCATCTCTCTGTAAGGCTGTTAATAAAGTTCACCTTCCCTAGCTAAACCCATTCCTCTTTCCTAAAGACTGGAAGAGATTTTATAGCAGATTCATCACCTCCACCCTTTAATTCTATTTTTGGAGTCCATTGAACTTTTGCATATGTTGAAATGAAAAGAGTCTATATTAACACAACCACTTTTTTGTTACTGTAATGAGAGCCTTGAAACCACCACAAAGAGAAACATGCCTTTTAGCAGCTGAAACAAATTATTACAGCAACTGAGTCTTAAAAGGAATTTCAAGTAAAAATATAGTATTGCATGAAGTTGTTATGGCAACTGATGTTGTTGAGTAACTGCACTGGGGCAAGTTTTCCTCCTTCATCCTGCTCAGCAAAGTCTGGAAAAAACTTTATGATAAAGTAGTGCCTTAATTAGTCAAATAAGGCATAAATATAGCTTATCCCAAAATCCTTAACATTCCAATCCCATGCAGTCTGTGTGCTGTTAGTCTACTAATGAGAAAATATATCTACTAAAGCCCCACTTACCATTAAAAATCCTATCCAATATTTTTCTAATACAATTTATCAATTTAAACACATTGCACAATGTAATATTCTGCAGCATTCCATTAAAATGATAAATAGCTATGGAAAAAACAAGGGATTAAACATACTGTAATGCAATCTAACAATATTTAAACATAAATAAAAAACTTAAACATGGTTGGGAAATGTACCATATTTGTGAGTAAAAAGAGCCCAACTCACTCTCTGGGTTGGAGTATTAATAGGCCAGAGGAAGCAGAGCAATGAGAAATGACAGTCAACTTCAGAGGATATAAAATGTCCATTAGGCTTTGTTATAAGATTACATCAAAGCAGTTCATATGTTTTAATCTGGGGAAAGAGAAAGCAGCTACTTGGGGTCTGTGCCTGGGGGCTGCCTCTGTGTGCTGAACCAGACAGTTTGCATAATGAACAAATTTTATTCAATCAGGATTTCAGCACAGATAGTTCCCACTCAATGGGCTCTGGCATAAATGGGGTTGGATATCGATGCTATTCTTCAAGCTCCACCTGCTGGCTCTGGACGAAGTGCCAGTGGCTTTCCAAAGGGCCAGTTTGTGGGGCAACATCAGGTTATTTGGATAAAAATCCAGTCCCAGGTTCTGCACTTCTTGCCTTTCTCAATTTCAAAAAAACCCAACAACAACCAACCAAAGCACCCCAAACACCTCCTAAAAATAAAATAAAATCAAAATAAAAATCCCCAAACTCTAAGCCCATGCTTTCCTTGGATTGTATCAATAATTTAGCTGATTTGTTTTGGCAGATGTTGAGCATCAAGCGAGCTCCTGAAGTAAAGGTGCACAAGCTGCCAAAACCTGCCTGTCTGAACCCACCTGACTACCAAGGGAGTTGCCTTGTGCTCAGAGTGCAGCCTAAAGGGCAGAGCAGGCAGGAAAATCGTTCCATTTAGCGTGTGCCTTCTGCACAATAATTACTTATTTAAATTTTACTCTGCTGCTTGAGCCATTAGAAAATGCACTATAAACAAAGGTGATTTTATGCAGACAATAGCTGAGCCAGTAATTTTTAAAGACAGGCGCACAATGACTTATCTCCCGGGATGAACAGCTCTTATGAGACAGATGAAACAAGGTTTATAGCCTAAACCCTATTTCCAAGGGTTATTCCAGTGGCTGCACTGCTGGATCACCTTCAGCTTTAGCAGCAGCACAGAACTCACCCCATGGATGCAAACCAGGGTCAGGAACAGCTTTATGGGGAGGAAGAGCCCAGGCAACACTTTGCTGCACAGAACTCTGCTAAATCCTAGCATGAACATTTAAGGGTTTCAAATATACACCTGCTAATTCAGAATTAATTATTGTGGGCATATTAGAGATGTTTCTGCCCACCCCTCTAGATTCTGCTTATTGATCAGGCACTGTGGCTGCTCTCAGATCCGAGAGGAACTGTTGCAGTGAATTTAGCTCCCTGCCTGATTCAGGTAGGCTTTGCTTCTGACTGGCACCAAATCCCTTCTTCCTATTTCCAGAAGAAAAATAGCTCCCTTTTAATCTAGGCCTTCCAAAGCTCCTGCCATGCCAGTGACGTCCTGAATGCAGAATTATGGCTTTCCCTGGTTTTTGCTCATTTGTCTGGAAGCCGGTGGATTGTTGTATCTCACCCTCAGTACTTTTTGGCTCCATCCAGAAATACTCTTTTATCAATTCATCTGACAGAGATCCAACAAGAAGGTTGTGTTGGAAGATGATGCTAATCCAGAGAGACTATTCTTCAGTTGGAGCATTCATGAAGTCTAATGAACTATTGGCAGAAAGGGACTTCTGTAGAGCAATTAAAACTTGCTTCTGTGAGATACAAAATATTGCAACTAAAAGTTAACGGTGCCAAGCAGGGGAGGTGGATTAGCTCGGGGAACATAAATTGGTGAGAGAAGCCACTTCCTTCTCCCCCCCCAAGCCTTATGCATTAAGCAAAGCTGAAATAATGAATATGTATTGCAAGGTGTTTGCTACAAGCCTACTTATAAAGTGCACAGCCAAGAACTCCTGGAAGGGGGATTTATGGGAGCAGTCACACACAGCTGGCACACTGTGTTCTGCAAGCTTCAATCGCAATGAATGCCCCCACTGTAAGCACTTAGCACCCACTACAATAAACTAAGGTGCATAAGCAGAGTCTAAAGTTTATTTTCAGGAGCATCCCTTGAGGGGGAATGCTAAATCATCCACCTTAGGTTTGGCAAATTCAACAAGAAACCTGAGCTGGGAGAGGGGACGTGGTGTATCTCTTGCTCTGAGACACCCAATGTCCTCAAAATGCTTAAAGAAGAGGAGGCAAAGCATGGGAATAGGTTGCTGCTTGGGCACCGGACCAGCCATTAACACCAGATGACATCCCATTAATCATAGGAAATGACACTAACAGGATCATTACAATGCTGTGATCTTTCACCAACTTTGTTAGCTGGGAGAAAAACCCCATCAGAAATTAAGTTTTAAAGTTTCAAAAAGAAATTCGTCTTCATTGCTTTGTCATTTTCTATTTATTTCTAAATAGAGCAATTAAAATTCTAAATCAAAATACAGCTACTCTTTTTCTAAGAAAGGAAAAAAGAGTCACCTTCTCCTAAAATTTCACTTAGCAAGGAGCATGCTCTCCCCAAAATCCAATACAAGGCCGAAGTATAATGAGAGCAAGTCAAGCACAGCTGTCCACAAGGCGAAGGCAGCTCCTGGAGCTTTACCATCAGGAGGAGTCACGGTGATACAGGCTCCAGCTGCAAAGGCTGGCTTAAGGGCTGCTGTTAAAGGCTATGTCCACTGATAGGTGGGATATTAATGCCACTTCTTTCTTCTATTCCTCTAAGTCTGTATGGACGAGGTTTGAAAACTAAGATATATTTTTTGAATTATTAATCTTTTTGTAGAAGCAGTACACTTGGAGACAGCATGGAAAATAGGTTAAGGCTCACAATAAGCTGAATGAGTTAAATCAGAATCATGCAAGTATGCTGACAACCAGCTACTGTGACTCTTAAGCTTACAGGCCAAGGTACAAAGGGAACTACAAGATCAAGTCAAATAAAATGAACATGTTGGGTTTGACTACTCTGTAAGGAAGAGTCAAATATTGGCATGCTGGTGGGACCTATTGCCAACATGGAATGACTGACTGAAGCAAAGGAGGACTGACATTATTTCTCCAAATTATAAATTCTGCTTCCCAATCTATCTGAATGGATTAACCTCAAAACATGAGATCCGGAATTTAAAGATTCAGAATTCAGAAGCTATTATGAGTCAAGAGCAGGAATTAGCATTTGAGTTATAAATATGCTCTAACAAACTGACAGGAGTCGGCTTGCTGTTCCTTCCCTTTTTGAAGATGGTGGCATCATACTCGCAATATTTAGAGATATAAACCTAGAAGTGATTTTCACATCCCAGCTGGATGTTAACAACATGGCTTGTTGGGAGAACGGTGCTCCTCATCTAACCAGCGCTACCATGCAGGAAGCTGTTATGGCAAGGGAGGGTCTTGGTTCTCAGCACAGGGGATGGGAGAGGTCCAAAGAAAAAGGGCTGTCCTGGGACATGAGGCCACCCTGAGTTCCTAGAGGTCCTCCCTTATTCAAAAGACAGGCAGTAGAGAGGCAGACACTAGCACATTCTGAATAAACAGGAGCCACTGATATCAGAGAAAGTCTCCAGGCAGTAAGTAATGAAGGCACTAAATAACTGTACCCGCTATTCGGATTTTCTGCCAAACATTAGCCAATTTAAAAGGCAGCAAGAGGCCTTTTACACAGAGAGAATTTCTTTGAGCGCCGACTTAAAAGCTGAAGTTTGGCAGGAAAGTGTCTGAGAAGGATGGGGGAGAGGTAAAAGCCAATTTCACCTGGTAATCTGCTACACTATTTGTGTCCTACCCAGACCACACTTCATGCATTAAGAACACACTGCAGCTCTCCTCCGTGCTGGGGGAGCGGGGAGCTAATGGTTTCTATTACAGGCATGTGCGGAGGGTGGCTGTGGCATGAACATCTGTCTGCAAAATAGATGTTAGCTTTGGAAACTGCCTAAACACCTTCTTTCCCCAGCAAACAGGGCCGGCAATAGAGCTTTTTGGGCTCCCTCCCGGCATAGCAGGCAGGTGATTGACAGGGCTCGGAGCTGAGAGCCCGCACGTGCTCCCACTGTAAATAGTAATGCTTAAAGCCTCAGCCCTAACTGAGTATTTCACAGACTTCAACTCAGTTACTCTAATGAGGATTTCCACACACACACACAAAAAAAAGTCTACACATTCTCAGTGCAAGGGGAAAAATACCAACCAAACAGCAAAATAAACAGCTGGTGAAGTGAAATATGAGGTTAGAGCCCTCTCTGATTCAGGAGAAGATTATTAAAACAGCTATAAAGATGGTGTTGGCATCTCTTGAAATGACTTTGTTACATTCAGAAGAGGCAGTTATACATGACAAACCATTTTCTGTTTAATTAGAGGGCTCTGTGTGGAACACTTCCAGGCGGAGGAGGGGAGCAGATTGTTACCCAGCATCTCAATTATGGGACAGCGCCGTAACGATTCAACATGGAAATGTTTTTAACTGACCGCAGAGGGAAAAAGAAAGAGGCAAAAAAAAAAAAAAAAAAGAACTGTTCAGCAGAGTTAAGGAATAGGAGCTTTCTCCCAGCCTTCAGCAAAGCTGGACTTTCTCACTGCACACATTAATGCTCAATGCTTATTTCTGCCCAAAGAATGGCTTCTACTTGCTGGCTGAAAAAAAACTTCTTTGGGGAAAACCACAGAGATACCTTCCCAACCCTGGTTAAAAGCCTTCTATTCCTCCAACCAGGTAAAATAATTCATGGTTCAGGAACAGAGCAGGACCTCAGCATTCACACCAAAGCTCTGCAAGTAAGCAAGCAGAGAAAGGAAATTCTACCTAATACAAGTTAAATATAGGTTATGTTAGCTGCATTTTACAAGCACTAAGAATGTTATTGGAGAAAGCTGTCATTTTTAATGACAGCACAAGCTCCAATTACCACATAGCTGATACACTTGGGATTTGGAAGGTTTTTTTAAATCACTTGAAATCTAAAAAAACCTTCATTATCAGCTTCTGAGTTGGATGTAAATAACTTCACCTGGTGCTAAGAAGTTTAACATTTCACAGGGCACACGAACAACTTAAAGCCATTTATAAATGCAGCTTCAGCTTCCTGGCAACCTAAATGAAGTTTCTGGCAACTGAAGCAGCAGGAAAGAACACAAGGCTGGGCTGCAAGGAGAACCAGCTGAGGAAGAGGAGCAAGGCTAAGGGAGACGTGTTACCATCCTGGGGTCAGCCAAGATGGTGTGGATGCAGCACCATGGAATCCTGGAACATGGCAGGAACACACACCAGGCTGCAGACACCTGTCAGTTCAGGGAAAAGACTAAATCTTGCTCCTAGGCTTAAGAAAGGCCACTTTAGCTTAGAACAAAACCATCCATCCCTCTGAGCCTAAACCAGTGCATTTGCTCTCTAAGATGCTTTGAAAATAAAAATGCAGCTATACTGATAGGAAATCCTTACTCTGATGGAACCTTCTCAGGTTTACCAAGATGTGCCTTGGAGTCCCCATACTTCCAATCCTCACCAAGGTTAGCAAAACCAAAAGCAAGTCAAAACAGTCTGCAAACTTGCTTACAAAAAGCAGAAAGATCCTTGGAAAACTCTGGTTTCTCAGCTGAAAAGAAACAGCACCACACATGTGGATGCTCCAGCCCCAAAATCTACTGTAAGAGGCAGCAAAGCTAAATGCTGGACATTTTCGTTCCCCACAGCTAATAGGAAAGCCTTACAGTCAGCAAGAAGAAGGGCAGCCTTCTAACCTGTGGCAAGCACAAAGTGGGATTGAATCATTACTTGAAGAACGTGGTTCAGTGTCTATAAATAAAAACCAGCAAGGCTCATTGCCAAAGAA
The DNA here is from genome assembly GCA_013396735.1 of Grallaria varia. Classification (NCBI taxonomy): domain Eukaryota; kingdom Metazoa; phylum Chordata; class Aves; order Passeriformes; family Formicariidae; genus Grallaria; species Grallaria varia. Next base: position 302,909 of record VWZG01004227.1, on the reverse strand, counting down.
GCTCAAGTCAATATCGCTTTTCTATATGCACTGTCAAACTTTACTTTTAGACAGTATATTAATTACATAGTCGATAATTGTGGGTTTCATTAGTGTATTAAATACCTCAATCAATAATATTTATCCTTCTCAGAATCAGTCTTCACCAAAAACAAAGGGAGGAGTATTTTTTGATCCTGCAGTTCAAAAAGTCAGTGCAGCATAGCAGCAAGGCTTTAATGGAAAACATAAAACACTAGAAACAGACAAAAATTGGATTATTACTCTTATTTTTCAGCCTTTTGTACAATAAGCTATCAGGGAATTCCGAGAGCTAAACTGATGGCAAAAAAAATTAGATTTCTTTCTCTTAATTGCTCAGCAAGTGATGTCAGAGTGGACATGACAAATGTTCACATCTTTCATTTCTCCATTAGATAAACCAGCAACCTGGCTCTGCTCTGCCAACTTTCTGAGGATAAACTCTCAGAGCAAAGAACCCATTTCTGGCGCATCTTCTGCAGTGCAGCTACTGAGGTGCCTTTATCCTAACCTGGACCCTCCCTTGGAAATACACCCTCGTGAGAGGTAACAGACTCGGGTAGGAACTTAACTGGGCTGATCCCAAAGAAAAATCACATCAGGCAACAGAGAAGGAGCTCAAGAGGGTTTTTTGGGAGTTATTTTGTTTCAAATCTCCCTCTAAGGGGCAAAAGGTTTGGGATAAATTAAAAAAATGCCGTTGCAAGTGTCCAGTTTATTTTAAATAACTCACAAGAAGAGTTATATACAAGGATGGAAAAAAAAAGCACAAGCAGTCCCGGAACATTCCCAAAGGCACGCTTTTGGCATGGCACAGAAGCTGAATTTAACAACAAATCAATGCAATATAAACAGGAAAAAACTCAAAACAAACAACACCCTACCCCCCCCAAACACAGACACCTAAGTATTCAAATCAAATACACAGAAAAATGCGTAACAGGCCTCATGAAAAATCCATCTGGCAATCCAAACTACTTTTTTATTTTAATATGCATACGATTGAAATGCAAAAATGTAAACATGAAAAACAGACTTAAACTGAGAGAAGGTCTGTGGGCCTCTTGCATCCTCACAGATAATATATTAAAGAGAATTTCCACTCCCTGTAATAAGATTACTGATATTTACTGCACTACTCCAATATTTATAATGCGTAATATGCTGCAGACCACTCCTTTCTGAGAACAGAGGCTTTGGAAGTAGGCAGCTCGATCCATTTCATGTTTTCCTAAGCCTTTTATATCAAAGTGATGTGAAATTTCTTTCTTTCCCATCTGAGTCACTAAAGCAGCCCTGAGGGGCAACTCCTGCAGCTGGTGAGGAGGACTGTGGCAATGGAGAAGCCCTATGAGGTGACCACTCTTCTCCGAAGTGGCCACTTCAAGGCCACTGGTTCAAGGGCTAGAAAATAAGAAGGCCAAAAGAAAGGAAAGATGACAAAACAGGCCATGGAAGGAAAGCACATCTTCCTCCCCCCCTCAAGATGTTATGCTGTATCTTGGGCAGCAAATGCAAATATCACTGAGAATTAGGAATCAAAACATCAGACTCATCAACTTCCACTCTCACACCCATTGCACTAAAAGGACAATCCCATCGTGCTGGAACTCGGAGCCCACACACACACTCATCCAAGCTGCCAGGCATAGCATACACAGCACAAAACAACCAGCCACCAGTCACTCCTGAGCCATCTAAGACCAGCATTAATTCCTTACCACAGCCCTAAGAATGTATTACTCCTCAAAGCTTTACTTTGGGGAAAAAAACAAAGAAGAGCCCCAAACAAACAATAAGCCACCTGATGCATCTTAAAAACTAGATCTGACTCAAACAGAATCTTCCCTCCAGGGACTCGTAAGGGTCACTAACAATTAATTTAGAATTCACGCACAGTGAAAACACAGTTCAATCCTACCAGTGGGAATTAAGACAAACAGCAAACTACCTGCACACAGCAGGGCAGAGCACGCTCCAGATCTTTCCCTCGGCCATGCAGAACTTGATGTTCTCGTGTAATTGCCTTTGCACCTGCCTCTTCGAAACAAGCAGCCTCCCAATTTCATCTGCACTGTGTGCTTTTAATTTAAAGCAAAACATGAGCAGCCACAGGAATCCTCACCTCACAGAGATCTAGTTATGAAGAATTCCAGAATCCTTTTCATTAAGCAAATACATATTCAGCCCAGGTAATGGTTGAAGCCTTTCAGCATAACCTGGACAGGAGAGGGAGATTTATGAAGGGCAGGAAGACACAGGCTCGTTTGCCAATAATCCCAATTAGCATTGTGAGTCCACTTAATTAGCACAGTCAAAAGAGCCCAGAGCCTTCTGAAGAGTCTTGTTTTTCATGGTCTGCGTCTGTACCTGCACAGATCTACCAGGGTTTGGATGGTGTGGCCACTTGGCAATGAGGTGGGAGGAGAATGGAGACATCCCCACAGCTTCCCTGCCCTTACTCCTCAGCTAAACTGCTTCAGAACTTCACTTTCCTTTGCCTGACAAACTACTTAATTACCAATTATCTTCAGGAGTTCCAGCCTATGATCAGGGGAAGGACACAAAGTAGATAGATATATATGCATATATCTTTTATATAAGAGGGAAATCATATGCCCCTCTCAGGATTCATTTTGCTATATTAGCTCTGCTAGGCCCCTCCTAAAAAAGATCCTCATTCTCCCACTCAGTGGTGTAGTCCTCCTCTGTACTCGCCCCAGCTGAGTTTCTTTTTTGCCTCTCTACATAGCAGGCCAGAGCTGTACATAGCATTTGAGATGAGATCTCAGAGCAGAAGCTTATATAATGCTATGGCACTTGTATAGCTACACTAGAAATACCTTGCCTCACATAGCTTGATGTTTTTATCATATACTAGCTGATTAAAGCATGATTAAAACCCTCCAACTCTGCAGTCACTAATGAGCATCCACTTTACAGCAGAGGGCTGTTTTTTATTAGTCCTCAAATAAATAGCTTTTCACACAAACTGTTTTAAGTTGATTTTCTGTTGCAGTTTTCAAGGTCATTCAGCTGATCCTGTAAGATACCTTAATGCTCTTGAGTATTGACACCTTCCATCTCTAGTGCTCTGGCTGATGGCACAGTAAACCCAGCAATCTGGATGTACAGCAATCCCCTCAGGGAGAAGGAGCTGCCCCAGCAGAGGCAGATGGGCAACACTCAAAGATGCAAAGCCAGCAAATATCTGCCATCACAAACACCAAGAAACACTTCCTAGTGTATATGGGCCCAGGAATTGGAAATAGCTTCAAGGAACATTGTGCACTAGCAGTTGTTCCCAGTTCCCTAAAACTGGGAAGGATAGACAGCAAAGCAGGAGTAGAACTAAAAGACTGGTTAGCAGAGTGGAAAGATGGATTATCACCACTAACCTACCATTTGTCAATCCAGAACAGTGCTGAAGACTGTAATTTTCTACTCACTGCTTTATAAGCAAGGTCAGAAGGAACAAACACTTCAATAAAAAAATGCAAGACCTCAGCAGAAGAACCCAGTCATGATCCTCAGAATCCAAAAGAGAAGGGGTTGTGTTTGCAATTAATAGGCCCAGAATAATGTGCTTCACGTCCATCAATGGAAATGGCATTTACAGTACTTAAATATCAAGACTTTAGATGACAAACAGGAAATCATGAGGAATAGAGGGCACCAACTGAATATATGAAGAAACAGTGCTCTAATAAATAAATAAATCTCAGTTTTGCTACCAGAGACCCACTGCAGCATTGCCTGGATGCTTGGAGCTGTGCAGCAAATGCCAAGCTGTGAGCTGCAGCCAGGGAACACATAATTAATGTGATTAGGAGCACACAGAGCTAGCATGCTCTGCTGACTGAAAAGCCCAGTAGCATAATTACTGTTTTCTGTACTAGCTCTATGTCTGAACAAATCTCAAAGCCTGGTTAGTTTTAGACTGCTGTGTAAACGTCAATAAAAATCCCAGAAGTGCCAGCTCATCAGCATTCTCAGGCACAGAAATGGTGGAAATATCACCACATTTCCATGCTGTTAACATCAGGCAAGGAAGTCTTCATTCTTCAGTCTAACCTTAGAGTTTGTAATAAGGTAACATCTCCCCCAAGTGAATGCTTATTATGAAAGCTAATTAATTGCTTTCCAGTAATGAGAAGTCTTTGGTGTTCAAAGAAAGCAGAATTCACTACACAGGAATTAAACAGTGTTTATTGAAACAAAGCTCCCTCCATTTAAAGACCTGTTACTGAATAACATCATAACAAATAAAATTAAAGAAACTGAACATACAAACACACAATATGTATAGGCAGGAAAAGTGAGCTAAAAGAAAAAAAAAAATCAGTCAAAAATCCATAGTATTAATTGAAGGGAAAACTAAAGCAATGCTTTGTAGTTGCCTGGATTTCCCTGGGGGATGGAGAGTCAATGCTTATCTGCCTTCCTCAGAAGAGACAATTTTGATTAATATCAGACCCATCTGACTCAGTCTATTAAACCCTGAAGGAAGGATATTCTTCAGATATAAGAGATATGTCTTTGATTAATAATTCTACCATATTGCCATTCCAAGCATTAACAACTGCATGGCACCTGTGGAAAGGGAAAGCCTTTGAATTCTATGGAAAGGAACTAACTTGTACTAATAGACCTGTTCTCCTTTGTCCATATCTGAAAGCAGGATGACAATCTTCCTCCTACCCTCTGCTGAACAAGTCAAAGTGTCGAGGTTGTCACTACTTCCTTGCAAAGAAGACAAAATGGTTATATAATTCAGCTTTACATACAGTAAGAAAGCAAAGTTATTTCAGACATTCTGAATGGTTTGTCTCAAGACCCAGGCAAACTGTCAAGAGATTCCTCTTTTGTGCTGTCAGAGTCTTAAAGACCACGACAGTCTAAAAAACAGTGGCCATCAGAGTGCACTCTTACCTGCCAGGGACATCTCTCCAGAGAAATGCAGCAAATCACTTAGCTCACTACACTGGACTACCAGGGACCGTGTAACTAATGCCAAATTGACTTTTTCCCCATCCTCTGTGTGACAATGTAATGTTATCTATTGAGTTTTTCCGGGAAGTTTTAGGTTCAATCAGCCAGCACCAGGCTCCTCACCCCAGCTGAGCATTACTTCTGATGCTGGCAATCAACCTCTTGCCATACTCTCTGTAGTTCACGGGTTTGACATCCATTGCTGTGGCCTTAATACGAGATTCATCCTGTGAAAAGAAATTTAGCATGTAAAAGAACACTAAGCACTCCAGGCATTTGGTCCTAAACTCTTTCTGCCCTAGTAACTTACTGCTCTTGGTATCTGGGTTAGCTGGGAGTGCCAACGCGACTCCCAGAGCTGTGATGCTGCTTTCATTTGAAACCAGCCACTCCTGATGAACCTGAGAGGCAGCAGCATGGATCCCTCCTTCAGTGCTCAGCACTGAAAGTATTTGTGTGATCCTTGGAAACTTCTATTCACTGTGAGCAAGGGAAACCTCTCCCCACAAACATAAGAGGAGGAAGTCACCTCCTATGGAGACAAGCTGAACTACAAAAGCCACATGCTACACTGTTTGCCTTCTGGGCAATACTTACATTGTAAGTCTCCAGTTTTACTCGGATCCTGAACTCATACGTGTTGAAGTTTGCATTTTGGAACACTTCTTCAAATGCCTGCTCGTTCTGTGGGGAGGACAAACATAGGTTTTCAGCTGCAGACACTCCAGGCTCCTGCTAGTACCATGAACTCTAGAACAGCTCAGCTCTTGTGGGGATTGGCAAAACAGTGAAACAACTCGGACCACATGGGCAGAGCTGAGTCTTCCAACACATTTTAGAAGCCAAAACCATAACTTACACTTTTAAAGAGAAAATATTAAAGCTTTTTTAGCAGTTTAAACAAAATAACATACAATTACACTGAATCTGCAAACAGGTGTACAGAACAAAAATACTATAAATCTACACAAGATTCTCTCATGGTGCCAAACTGGATAATTCTGATGTTCTGCTGTGATCACAAACACAGACAGAGTTAACTATTTCCCCATTAATTGCCTTATTAGGCATTCTGGTTTTCTGCTTATCCATCAAGCTGTGTGTATCCTTCACACCCTGAAGCAGACCTATTTAAGAGGATGTTCTATGAAAAATGTGGATGCATGTTTTGAACATGCTTTTATAACCATTAGAAGACTATCATATTTAAACATAAGCTGCTTCTAATTACCATATGAACACTAAACATCATCATTTATAACAGAATTTGTCAAAACAGTAGAAAAGGAGCAGGCAAGTTGTGGAGACTGTGAAAAAAAAAAGTTTATCTTTCTAAAAATGAGCTGTAAAAACCTTTGCTGACATTCCCCAAAAAAACACAAAAAAACCTGCAGACCCATGATGATGCCAAAAAGTAATTATTAATGCATTTATCTACCAGATGCACTTGACTTGATCAGTCACTCCAGCAGCAGACAGAGCATCTGATCTGGAATTGAACCCACCCCAAGTTCCACTCACATTCCAAGTGTTACATCTGCTGTTTTTCACTGTGTGCAGCACTATTTTACACTACACAGTAAGTCTCCTAAGGTTTAGAGAAGCACAACAAATGAAGGTGAACAGGAGCAGCTAGTTTCCCAGATTGCAGAATTTAGGCATATCCTTCCTGAATATTAAAAAACCTTCTTCTGACCATCCTATGGATTAGAAGATAAGTCACTTAATAAAGCATTTGGCTGCTCTTTCCAGCTTAATCACAAATTCTGTTAACCATTAGTGAGCTGAAAATGCCCTCATCATAGCAGTCACTGCTACCCCACATTACCTCCTTTGGTAAGTAACAAGCTCAGTGGAGAAGCAGATGAAAAGCCTTGCTCATGTATCTGTGCTTAGTGTGGCCACTGGCTGTACATGAACTCAAACCATACTGTGTGCAGTGAAAAGACTCCCACCAATTTCACAAGACACTGCATCAGTTCTATCAGAGAAAAACCACTAAGAAAAGCTTACTGCAAATGCATCGAGTACCATTTTTTAAAGGCTCATAAAAGTGTCAAATCAAAACCAATTTCTCCTGGAACACAAAGCATTCCCGCTCAAGGGCTCACTCCATATTATGTTCCATTTTCTATCCTCAGCCATTTCCATTAGGCAGCTCTTCAAAAGACATTACATGTTTGTACTGGTACATAGGATCTGCTGCCTCTCCTTCCCCACCCAGTTCTCTTCAGCGTTAAAGGCAACAAAGAAATTTTGTTTAAACTCTAGCAGAGATTAAGCACAGCTGAAGAAAGAAAATATTGACAAGTTAAGAATGCCTGAAAAAGGGAAATGCAAAAGTGCAAGCACATCTCATTAGAATTCCCCAGCAAGATGTCTTCCTATGGAACAGAGGAGTCCATCCTTCCTAACACCACAAAAACTCAGCACCCCAAAACCACAAGCTTTATACCCCTCACCTTTGACAGAGTGCAGCACATGTCTGAAAACCATTCCTGCATGTAAACAGAAGGAAAACTAGCCTTGCTTTGCAGAAGCAGAGAAGGTCTACAACAGTGTCTCAGGATAACATCCTCAACGATTCCTCCTGGTTCATTTCCCTCCCACAGCCAAGCAATGGGTCAACCAACAACTGGGATAGCTGTAGAGTCCTGGAATCAACCAGCCTCAGCCTGGGAGCACAGCAATGCTTATATGCAATTCAAGAACCTACCATGCATTCCACATCATCACTTAAAAACAAAACTAAGCCATGCAGTTTTTATAGAATAGACAAGTAAAAATCAGAAAAAGATTATTTTGGTTGGAAGAAAGAACGCAACAGAGAACACAGAGTGACAAAGGGAACATAATACTGTCTGTTAGTGTTTAATGACTTAAAACCTTAAAAAGCTGCTCTCATCCTGCCAAAGAAAGACCACTTCAGCATCTGTCAATGACCCATTTTACAAGTCATGGTTTTCGTATGACCCACAAAGTTTCTGATGATGTCTGATGGGAAAAAAGAGCCTTAACAGAAGTGGGCTCACACACATTAGTTCAAAAAGCTTCCTGCCTACTTACAAAGATACATACAAAGTGTTCTGGAACTTTTTGGTTTTGTAAACAAATTTTTGGAACACATTAGGGAAAATGTTGTCAGCATTTATTGCTAAAGCAGGAGTTTTTTGCAGATTCTTCCAATCTAGGTAGAATGATAAAACAGCCTGTCTTTTCTTCTGGAGTCAACACGTGTTAAAGCTGTCAGTCCTCTAAAGTTGTGGCACTATCATCAAGTGATCAGCTGCCTCTCAAGGTCCAGGTGATGAGGACAGGCTGATCTCCAGTTTTCAGCAGCCAAAAGAGCTCAGAGGTAGACAGACTGACTGTGGGAGCAAACTATCAGGGAAACCAGGCAAATCTCTGTTCTCCAGGCAGATGGCCTGTGCAAAATAATCCTGAGGAGAGTAAACAAGTCCCTGGCAAGAACTTCAGACTAGGGAGAAGCAATGATTTGTGAACTTGTAAAAGATACTGACATGTAACATCTGGAGAACAATCTCAGGCTGAGGGGAGCCGGCCTATCACTTGGAAAATGGGCAATTCAAATTCTTCACAATTGAAACAGAATATTCCTTTCTTTCATATAGCACTTTTTATGTGTTTACATTAATGCTGTTAATTTCCACAGCAACTGCACAAACATAACCTACTGCCTTTGCCACATTTCCTATTCATGTACACACAGGTATCAGACCACGTTCTGATGGCTCAGCACAGGTGTTCCACACAAACCTGACATCTTTCTTAGGGTTGCCTAGAAAGTCAACATTACAAGAATATTTCCTCACCAGAAGGATCAAAAAAAAAAAAAAAAGGCAACAAGTTTGAGGACAGCCCAACACAAGATATGTGAAACACAGTTCAACATCTAGACATACAGTAAAAATACAATAACTGACTGACCTTTTCCTTCAGTTCTCCCAGGAAAGCTGCATTTTGCCCAAGAATGAATTCTGCTGACTCTTGGAAACAAGTCACCCACTGATACTCGAGACAGTCTGCAATGGTCACCTAAAATACAACAAAAAAACTAAAAGGATATTTTGTCCAGGTGTCTATTTCTTGAGGAAAACTGAAGACAGTACAAAAAAAGTTATTTCACAGCTACAGAGAGTTTTAAATCTCCAAAATCTCCAGTAACTATCAAAGCCCTACCTGTATGTACTTTCAATTACCAAGGGAGAAAGGCAGTGACTACCTTTTTTTAAGTTCCACCGAATATCACAAAACTTAACACAAGTTAATGTTGACAGTAGATTGTGTCACAGGAAAAGGCCAACAAGATCACAGTGGCACACACTGATGGATGTTCAGCTGTGTGCTGCTGTCATTGATGAGCTGTGAGCAAGAACAGGTAAACCAGAACAACCACCAAAGGGGACACTAGTAAGTCTGCAAATTGCATTTACTTTGTACATACCTGAATACTTGAGCATAAATTCATGTAGTACTATGATATGTTATGTTACGTGGAAACTAGCCAAACATTCAAGGACAAGACAGAGCACTAAAGACCAAATACCAGGCTCACATGCATTTCCTGGCTGCTTTGACAACTAGGAATGGGGCAATAGAAGACACACTGTTCTGAAGGCCTTGAGTGTACCCTCAATATCCCCTTCATATTCTACGATCATGGCTCTGCTACGTAAAGTAGTTCCTAGAAGTTATCTGATAGAAATTATTCAGAAGCAGTTTGTGTTTTAGTGAGATTGCAGGGATAGTTCCCTTTTCTCTGCATTGCCACCTGGTACAGCATTTCTAAGAAGCAGATACAACTTTAATTTATTATGTAAAAGAGAAAAAGGTTCAATGCATATGGTGTAAGTGGGCATCACAATAATAATAACAATCCCCAGTCAACTTTCTGAAGCAGACTCCATTAAAGCAGAAGACCGAACAATACCTACCAAAAAAACTGTACTAAATATAGGTAGCAGCTGTAAAAGTGCAATTAACTGCTCTCCAGAAATGCCATTTTACTTCAGTTTATCTTCACTACTGAAGAGGCGGGGGCCATCTGTACTCTGCACTGCATAGTACACTTGGAAACCAGAATCAACTGAGCTAGCATCAACTTTTTGGCAAAGAGAAAAGCTTTTAATTGGAGCACTAGGAAAACAAACTGCTAATCAGCTCAATGAAACATCCCTCACTCAGGTACAGCTTACAAACCATCTAAATAGCCTCTAACCCACAGGCACCATGGACAGAGAAACAGCACCAACACCTCATTTCCAAACAGATTGCTGCTTGGACTGTGCAGGGAACATGGCAAGACACACTCTGCTGTAGCCCATGTACTCACCAGGAGCATCATGCGGTACTTGAAGTTGGGGAATTCACGATCACACTTTTCACAACGATAGAGTCCGTTTTGCTGGTCTATCACTTTCTTGTTGCAATCCTGAGAGGGACATGCCTGGTACATACAGTTCTCCTTGCGCAGATGTACAATTGTGCCCACACAGCTAAAAAAATCTGCCTAGGAGGGTGAGTGTGCAACATTAGCCTCAAAATACTCAATGTTTTCCAATTCTGAATTAACATACACAAGCAAGGAACCCATACTTGGATATTTAGGATTAGAAAGCTTAACAGCTATGGATTACTGGGAAACTGTAAATCAACCCCTCTGTTGCAATAATTTTCAGGCTTCCATTATGTTAATAAAGCCCCTACAGGAAGATTATTTTGTGTTTCCATTGCAGGAAACTCCAATTGCTAGGTTTTTCTTTAGATAAAGCATATTTGATTCTCCATTGTGTCTGTTCAAATCTCTGCTTTTTCACAGGATTAAGATTCTGCACTTTCCTACGCTTCTTTTGGGAACCAATACAAAAAACAGAAAGCCTATTGTGTAGTGTTACAGATAAGCATTTGATTAAACTATAGCCTATAGAACAAATACCCACTCACCACACTAAAATAATCATCATAATGGTTTAAGACTACGGTCAAGTCTTTCAGCAGAAAAATAGAGGTTGCCTAAGAAGCATGTGCAAAAATTGTCACAGAAAATAGCTGAATAACAGGTGAAGTGGAAGTGTTCAAGGCCAGGTTGGATGGGACCCTCAGCAACCTGATCTAAGGGGTGGCATCCCTGCCCATGGTGGGGGAGTTAGAACTAGATGATATTTAAGGTCCCTTCCAACTCAAACCATTCTATTATTTCCAATGGTTTTTTTCCTTGGATAGAAGCTCTTGTGTACCCCGAACAGCTTAGCACTTAAGACTGAAAAAAAAAATTAAAAATAAGTCAAGAAGCAGCATAAGCCTAGAGAGGTTTCCGGATTGGAAAGCCAGAGACCTGGCGTTTATTACCAGCTTTTCTACTGACCAAGGCTGCAATGATATTTAAGGTCTCCTCCTAATGCACCTGTTTCTCCTAGTACACTTTGTGCTGTTTATATGAACATCTTTGGGGTGAAAACATCCCCCCCTCCATTTATACAAGGCTTAGAATTCTCTCACAAACATAGTATCATGTTGCATCATCAACAAGCTTGAATTTATTTGAAAAACAGTAGAATTATTTAATTGCATAAATTCCAAGAGAGTAAACACATATTGCTCAACACCTGGACTACTTCAATAAACAGAATACCTGCATAAAGTCCAGATTTTTATTTTATCCCCAGTACAGATGGCTTGTGTTAACTGGCCACACTTTACCTTATCTCCTTGCCCCAAGTTCTCAGATTTGGCTTCAAACAAAGTTTTCCAGTTGGTATTTGCTCCAGCTCCTGCCCCACCCCTCACATCAGAGATTGAGGCACATTCCAGCAGCTGCCCCTCAGAGTCAAACCTGGAATGACAGAGATGAACTCCTATTTTTGTACCATACCGACTTATCAAAAGCTTACATTTATTTGCATGTATTCGATACATGAGGGATTTTTTATCAATGATTGCAAAGGAAACAATTACAGTAATATGTGTATATTGCAAACAAAAATAGCATTTCAGAATAAGTTAATAGTCTGACTTAATTAGCACTGTATTTTATAAACCCACAAAAGGAGGACAGCTTTGTTCTATATAACTGCAATTTGTTTGCCAGCTAGTGGTCAAACCACGCACTGCACACTTTCTAAGAGGCAGGCAGATAACAAGATTTAAGGGCATCAAGATATTTCCATAATTAAAATTAAATTACATGGTACCATTATCTTCGCAGAAGCTTCGAAAGAAAAAGCAAATAGCATTGAAAAGATTATGCTTCCTCTGTTAAAATAAGAAAGCATAGCTCCTCAGCAAAAGGTTGTACTGCCGAGCCATTGTGATGGGCTTTGTGATTTCAGAAACACACCAACAAGGCTCAAAAATTGAGCTTAATTAAAGTGTGACAGCAATAGCTAAGACCCACAATCAATTTTATCTTCAACAAGCCTCTGAAGCACAGAAGAACCACAGCTCAATGACAAATGGAGAATGCTATTTATTTTATCCATGTTTGGGTGATGTAACCAGAACCGAAAAACCCCAGGATTCACCAATCAGATGCTGCTGGCACTCAACCCTATTCACACACACACCACATCTCACCATACACATAGTTACAGCAGACAATTAAACAACTACCTATAGGAGAAGCAACAAACAAAGAAATCACTTTGTTTTCCTGATGAGAAAAGTGTTACTTTGCTATCTGAAAAATATCTGGTGAGGACTAGACACTGGAAGATGTCAAATAGTCCTTCCATAATAACTGAGCACGTATCAGACTCCACACAATGGAAAAGCCTGTGGAAAAAAATACTGTACTCTCAGATCATTCCTCAGAAAGTAGAGCTGGTCAAGCCTGATTTCATGCTGCCTTCCAAGGCTTTGGGTCAGCATGTACTACTCCGATTTCAATTTTTTAAGGTCTGTCATGGAATTAAAAGTTTTTTGTATTGAATAACTTAAGGAAGGACAGTCTTCCAGGCTTTAATGCTTCCAAGCAAGAGAGGTTTCTATAGCATTGGAAGTCATATCCTCTGCCACTTTTCCTCAGTGCTCTACACACTGCTCAAGTACAGAGAAACAGAGTAAAACAAATACTCTGCAGTAGGTTGAAATAAATCAACATAAACACACTCATACCATCCTCGGAGCTTAAAAGCCTCTGGGCTATCAGGGTTGATGACAACTGTACTCGAGGACAGGACAGACAGGCTTCTGCCACCAAAATCAGAGACTTTGGCTCCTTTGATGGCGATCACAGGTTGTCTGGAACCATCAAACTGTTCAGCCTGCACGTGGGAAAAAAACAGAGCATTAGCAGCACGTTACAGTAAAGGTACTGAACTTGTGATCATAATTCAGAGATCATGACAAGAGATCAAACTTGAATCAAATCATCTCATTGTATCTAAAAGATAAGATTTTGAGTGACGTCATTACAGTTTAAGCAAAGGCAGCTAACAATTAAGGTGTAATTCTAACAGCCTGTTTCCTGGAGAACCAGAGAATCCCCAAGTCACACCACTGGTTTGTTTAAAAGGACTGGTCCTTCCCATTAGCAGTTTTACACGAGGATTTTAGAAAGGGAGATAGGTTATGGGAATGAAAACAGGAGAAATTACTTGGTCCTATTAGACTCCTCAGGAGATCAAACAACTTGCCCAGCTTGACTGAGCCAACTGTGTCCATTCTACTACCACTCAAAGAGGAGAAGTGCAGCTACACTAACCAAATATTTTTCTCAACTTTCCATTTTCTGTTTTTGCTCACAAAGCTGCTTTAATGCTGTTCAACTGGCATCACTCTTATTTGATTAGTCTGACACTACCAAAGAACCTCGTGCAATGAGTAAGGTTTTGAAAGGTATAGATTTTCTGGACCCCACCACCACTTAGCAAGCAAAGGGAGGATCATGTACTTGAAGATAACAAACAAGATGGAGTTGCAGTAGTATTCACTGTAGCCATGAGATGCGAAAAGAACAAAAACATATCCCAGAGCTCATGGCAATGACTGCTATAAAGGACACAGAGATTTTAACCTTAACTGTGCCAGCTGCAAGCCACGTATTGCTCCCCCTCAATGTTTGTTGATGTCTCTATTCTACGAGCAAGCAAACAGATTTAATTCTGTAAAGTGCAGACCCTGATCTCTGTTGGAAGTTATACCAGGAAGTGAATACCAGTAGTCTCTCCTGTAACAACATGGCTCAACCTCAAGACTTTGTGATATCGAACTTCAGGTTTACTTCAGTTACATCAGCAGATGGTTAATGGTGTTTAGGTACCTACAATATCAGTGCACTTGATCATTTAGCCATAAAGCATCACTGTCAAGCTGGCAGGATCACTCCCATTTTATGTACCAGAACATAAATACCTACATATCTATAACAGCAATGGAAAACAAAGTAGCCTGTTAAAAAGATAAGTAAGCAGTTTACTGCAACTATTCAAACTTTCACTTCCAAGGCTCTGACGCTTTAAACTCCTAGTCTGGCACACGGCCTCTCAGTCCCCTTGTTATGCAGCAATTTATGCAGGGTAACATGTATCCCACCCTACAAATAAAATTCATCTCAAATGAGACAGCGATAGCCACCAGGCTTTTCCATAATCAAACTGCAACTCAGACCCTTTCCTAAACCAGGAGCCTGTTACCTTCAGTAGTTTGGCTTGAGATATAATGTCTGCAGTTGTTCAGAACACATTAGTCAGATCATGTCAGCAGTTTGTCAGAGAAAGGTTACGAACATCACACCTGAATGCAACCAGACAGTCTTTCACCTTCTCTCGGCCCCTGATCCTTAAACACCCAGGACTGTGTCAGTACTGTGTCCATCTCGGATGACAACAGCAGTTCCTCACCCTACACAAAGGAACCTTTGCGTAAGGATGGGTAAGAGAGCACATACCTCATTTCCCCACAGTGTAGCTGTCACCAGTTTCCCTGATGTATCCATCAGATGCACATTCCTCTTTGAAACCTCCCTATTGTTAGCTTTCACTGTAATTTTAGTGACATCTTCATAGCTCTTACAAATTCCAATTATATCTGAAAAACAGTTACAATTTACTTAAGAGTTACTCAAAGGTCACAACTGGGGAATACAAAACCACAAGAGAAGCATTCAAACCTACTCTCAGACTTTCACCTTGCATCCTAGCTCCCTATTCAAATGAAATCTGATATGGAAATTAAGTGTATTATGGTAGGAATGCTCCTCTACAGAACTCTTCAGTGCTTTAATTTTGTTGACACATTCATTAAGATATTCATGAATGCAAGCCTCACCACATTAGAGAGATCAAGGCATTGTACTATCTTTTCCCATCAGTCTGTCAAAGGACTTCAGTTGTGATCATGCAACACACTGTTAAAGCACAAGCAAGAGCTTTCAAAGCAACTGTAACACAATGAAGCAACTGGCTCATGCCTTCACATAGCCCAGCAATTTAAACAAGTCTGTCTGTTTGGGTAGCACGAGTTAATCCAAAACCCTCCGCACTCCCTAAAATTACACCATTTTTAATATTACAAATCTACCTTTAAAATTCCCAGCTGAATGTGTCTGAATCACAGGCATTTTGTGCTTCTGAAATCTGAGAGCCCTCATCCCCACCCAAGCCTCTGATTTTTCCAGAGTACTCTGCCCAACAAATTACGGAAAAACAACCTCCAATACTTCACAAAGCAAGCCAAAACAGTCAGCAACTTGGACTCAGATGCAATGAATTATGCCAAAATCACTACAGAGATAATTAGATAGTGAGAGAAAGCAAGACCACAGAAGGTATGAAATATATATGTGCTGAGCAAGGACATTTTTCTTTCAGCCCTTTCCTGTGGAAAACAATGATCATAGTACAATAAACAAGTATCATTTACTGTCTTTAGTTTGAAGGGCAAGTTTAAAGATAAATTATTATACATTGTTAGAGAACAGGGCAAAGACATCCAAACAGGGAAACTGACTGAGGTATTTGTAATAACAACCATCACTGATTAACTTCAACTAAGAGATGACAAAACTCAGACTCAAAGCACCATACGCTCACTACCTGCCCAGTACTCAGGACACAAACATAAAACTTCAAAGCATTAAGAGTTTTCCATTTTGCTATTTAGACTGACCAACAATGGAGTCTTTGGGCATGTTCTCCAAGTCAGAGATGGATACGAAATCATATTGAACAGCTGGAAGATGCTGGGCGTCATCACAGGGCACAACTGAAGTCTCATTAGTGAATGTAATCTCATAGTCATTTTTAACAGCTGTATATTGCTTGTTTGCAGTCTTCAAATTGCCTTTGGTAAAATAATATACCTACAAGAGAAAGCAATGAAAAAGAGGATATTATCAGTAGTCAGAAAATAGATTGTGTTCACCTTTAAAAATCCTTGCTGTGCTGAAGTTCCTCTTTTCTAGCTCCTGTCAGTCTAAGAAAGCACAAAGATACCACACCTTGTTCAATTCAATGAGTGGAAAGAACTTGTCTGCTTGATCGTTGAATGCAGTAGCTCTAATCTCGCCCTGCAGGAAAACAGGAGAGCTGGTCAGGACTGAAATTTGGCATGAAAAAAGATTTAAAAAAAAATAAAATCTTTGCAGTGTTAAGTGGCATCAGTTCTGCAGACACAGTGGGGTCTACCAGGCTTGCTTCAGGCATGTGAGAAACAAACAACATTCTCTTTACATTTGTAGTTATAGCTAAAATGACATATTCTACACCTGACAATCAAATCTGATATTCAAGTCTCATTAGTGTATCTATTGCTTCAGAATAAAAGGCACAAGAACTACATCTATCATATATACACCTCTTGATAAAATAAATTCAAATAGATGCCACAGCTCCACAAGTTAACATGCAGTATATTGTAATGGCTCCCACTCAGACATGATGTCTTTAAGTAAGAATTAATAACAATTATACACTCACTAGATATAAATAGCCATTTTAAAAAAAATTGAATACAGACAGTATGCAGAGAAAACAAATGCCTGGTGACAACACGTTACATTATTAACCTCACATTTTATACTCAATATAATCTAGCAGAATCTTGTTTGTTTTCACGACAGAAGGCTATAATTTGATAAGAGGCTTGACAAACTGCAAGTTTAGTTAGATTAACCAGATACCATTCCCCAAACAAACCACAGTGGAAATTTCTTAGCATTACAATAATTTGTACTCTTGATTTCCTCATGAAAATTGAAAGCTTGTAACTTGGAGGCAATGTTCCTCTCACTCCCCATTTTGTAAGGTGTAGCTCAGCAAGGATGAAACATCACTCTCAATCTACAAGAAACTACGGCAACCCTCAGTATTAGATTGTCAGTTTGCATAAACAACTATATTTTGAAGCTGCAAAAATCCAGTCACACGCAATAGACTTTGATGAAAAATAATCAGTAATGCTGCACATTTAAGACTTCATTCTGGATAAAAACTGGCACACTGATGTGCAACTTAATGAATGCAGGAATACAAGTTTCAGTTGCAATAAGAAAAAATCATTTCCTATAATACACTTTATTTCCTCTGTTCTGTCTTTATGAAGGGTTCATCAGCATCTGGCATACATTATCTTTGTCTCAACATACAACACTTACGCTTTCATCAACCAGCTCTATAGAAAAGAGCTTTCCTTCACCACGGGAGTTGCTCCACGTGCGAATCTGGCCTTTTTGGGTAACACGAGCACAAATGGTCCACCTGAAATTGTGCAAGAAATCACTATTCCGTATCTTTATTTTTTTTTTTAAAAAAGATTGAATTGATAAACCTTTGGAACTCTATCTAAAAGCCAGAATCTTCCCACTGCACCTCAGCAACTCTACCTGCTTTTCCTCTGCTTTCTATTTTAATGGCCTAGACCATTAAAGGCAGAATGTTGCAGAGAAGGCAACAAAGCAGCCATAAAGTATGATAATAATAGTGAACAATCCTTCTGCATAGAAGCAGGCCTCAAATCTTTTACTCTTCTAGCATACATTTCTCACACAGCAGTTTGCCTGTTCTGAAAAGCCATGCTAGAACTCAAGAGCTCAATTATAGGATTCACATTTAACTTGAGTAATCAAATCAGTTTGCATAACTTAAAAATGTCATTCACTAAATAATTACATCCTCATGCTTTTCAACAGCACAGTAGCCAAAGTGAATAGCTTACTGAGCTGTTTTGTCATTAATTTACCCAAAAGAAGGTTGCTTTGGGGGGAAAAAAAACCAGAGAATTCAATCAATTTTCAACGAAAATATTAAAAACCTATCAAGCTCAGCACGGCAGCTGCACCAAGACAATGCCAAGGCAAATCTCAGATTGTTGGAGTGTCGATGTAATTTTAAAAGATTAAAAAACCCCAAAAATCCCTCAAAAAACCACTACACCCTCCCCCCCCAAAAACCAAAAGAAAACCAAATCTCAAACAAGAAACCAAACCAAAACCCATCAGCTGTTTCTATGGAGGGGTTTTTTATTGCTCTGGGTGGTCTTCTGGCTACTGTTGGGTTTGTTTGAACTTAATGAATAAAATCAAAGTAACTCAATGAATAATCCGACTGAGATTCATACATGAAAAAGCAAAAAGAAGCTATTGTTCCTTCATGCCTGTGACATGAGCAATGCCTGGCAGACCAGGAGAACTCACTTGGATTGGTATGGATTCAAGCTGGCAATCGGCACCACTTTGGCCTGGGACAACCCTGGTGTCTTCACTGTGCTGGGAGCACTTGCTTTTCCAAACTGGTTGGAGGGAGCATGGTACTTGGGAGCAGCAGGACCTTCCAAAAACCACAACAAAGCAAAAGAATTCCAGCCTTGCACACAAAAGCTGGGCTAAAACCAACTCACAGCACAAAGTCAAGCAGAACTTTTCCCACCATGCCACAAGATGCTGCACAGATGCTAAAGTTCCACAGAACACTCTGCTCTTGGCCACAAGTATTTTCTAGGCTGCAAAATGCTGCAGAAGAGACACACTCAGACCTTTGGAGCACTTGTACTGGAAATGGAGACGTGTCCAGTAACCACTTAAACACAGTTTAAGTGGGAAACAACTATTTAGCAAAATAAGATTCACAGAACAGTTTGGGTTGAAAGGGACCTTAAAGATCATCTTGTTCCAACCCCCTACCACAGGCAACCTAGACCAGGTTGCCCAGAGCCCCATCCAACCTCGCCTTGAAAACCTCCAAGGATGGCACATTAAATTTGAGATCTATATGACTTGATGGAATAACTAAGGAATGGTACTCCACAATCACATAGTTTTCTGACATGAAGTGATACTGCTAGTTCCAAATTCAATCTTGTCAGTATATAAGCACAAAACTCTTATAATCAGCTTTAAGTAAGGAAGGAGAAGCTTGTTTTCTGCTGCAAGTTTCTAAGCAAATGTCAAAATTTTACTATTTAAAAATACTTCTTGAACACAGGAGTAAAGAATGAAGACAAGGTAAAGCAAGAGTTAGGATTGACAACTTTTTAGCACAAAAAAACAGTCTACAGGCTGACATTTAAACTGACTGCTTCTTTCAGTATCACACTAAAATCTTGATCAAAAAAACCATCAACCACCAACTTCTAGATATACTTTTAGTCCTGTACCACCTAAACTGTTTGGCCTCTATATCAGAGCATCAATAACAGACTTGTTGGCCAGCGCCAAACTGCAGCCTAATTTAGGTGACCACAGGATGAAGCAGTGTAAACTGAATAAAGTTGGCTCCTATTTTTTTTTCCCCTTGGGGAAGAAGCAAGTGGGACAATTCCCACCCTCACCCCCCACCACCCGTCTTAAATCCAAGCAGAGAGTAGCCTCTTGAGAGAATTCCCCCTGCCAAGCTAGAGGTTACTCTTCAATGGAGTATTTCTTGTGCAACATCACAGAAAGGATTGTATTTACATTTAAGCTGTAGCTTCTCACTGAACAAATGGAAACCAGAATTTGTGTCCAGAATTAGTCTTACCTGCTACTGACAAATTGCCATTTTGTTGCTGTGGTTTACTGGGTGCTGGGTTTGCTGCTGGAGCTGCAGAACGTTGCTGTCCTTGTCCTAGTAATCAAATGAAAAAAGACCATAGAGTAGGGAGCATAGTAATAATAGCCTTTTAGGAAATAAGACTTGCATGAAAAAAAATAATTTAAAACCTAGAAAATGCCAAAATTCAAGCGTTGTAAGACCCAGGAGCAGCCAACTATCTGTTGAATGTTACCAAGGAGGAGTTTCAGTCAGATCTTTTTCCTCAAGCAACTGCTTTCTACTTGGAAAGAATTCAGGGCTGACGGTGATTTAAAAGGACAGCCCTGAAGTAATCGTGACAACTTTTCAGTGTTTATTGGCTGCTATTGCTCTGACAGGTAGTTTCTGCTACTACCTAACAGCTAAGATAAAAACTGTAGAGAATTCTGCCTTAAAACTCAGAAAGGGCCAAAAATCCACTGGGTAAAGTAAAGCCTGAAGTTAACAGAGGACAAAGAAAACACCTGCTGTATTTTATTTCCAAAATATGAAGATACTTAACATGGAGGTGATAGAGTCATCACTTCAGCATTCACCAGGGTCCCTCTTGGCACACAGCAGTACATTGCTTAGGGAGCAAAGTGATGCCATAGTAGGTATGGATCATCCATTTTTTTTTTAGATTTCAGGACTTTTGCTTGCTTTAAATTGATGATAAATTACAAGAGAAAAAGCAGACTGACATATCCGGAGAAAAAGTACATTAAAAGACTAATGTACCATTCAAAAGATTGAATTCCTTTACAGAATAATTTGTCTCTAGATGAGAAAATATCCAACATTTTTGCCCTTTTAGACACAACTAATTCCTAAGCCATAGGTTTGCGAGACCTACACCTGAGCAGGCAAAGCCTCCCTAATCTGAGATGTCAGGAGAAAGATGGTCAGAGAAAGTGGAAAAAGTCAGACCAAGCCTGTAAACATGACAAGGAACAAAAGCAGAGAATCCCATGACAGAAGGATGACACAAAACTATGGTAAAGGAGTGGAAGCAACAGAAGGAGACCCTGATGTGGCGTTGCCTGATGTGGTACAGTCTACAGAGGTAACCTTCTGGTTATTTTTAATCGAAAACAAGGTCCTTGCACAAAACCCAATCTGGTCCTCTAACATGCCGCAGTAGAGTCACATCGGTGAACTGGTGACAGAAATCTCCCTGGCAACAGCATGACGTCAAACAGCAAAATGTGTATTTACTGCAGGTTCCACTAGATGGAGGAGCCAGGTCTCACCCTCTCTCAGTGGCCTCAGGTGTTCAGAGGGTCAACACTCAACACCCAAATTCATTTTGTGCAAGAGAAGGCAGAAAAAAACCCAACAAAACACATTAAGAGAAAATTATGTTTGGTTGGGGAATGAATAGTCAGGAAGAACAGCAATGTGCATATGAAATAGCAAGACGCTTCCTTGCTACTTTTGTGCCAAGTGTGTTTTTTCTCTAGGAATTTATAATTTAAAAAAAAAGACACCACCAAAAACCAAACCAAAGGCCAACACATACATTAGAACACTTCTGTGTTATGAAACTCAAATTCGCATTTTAATGGCTGCCTACCCACAGCCGAGTGTTTCTCAACAGAGTAAGAATAAATTCACACATCTGTGCATGTGTTCAAATACAGAAGTAGCAGAAATATCTCTCCAATTTTCTCTCTTGTAGAGCCTAGGGACTCCTAAACTGTGATTTTTGGTGGCTGGTGGCCTACAGATCACTTGAAGTGCTCAGAAAACCAACGTGACTGCCGGGTTTTCGCAGCTAGTTTTTATTAGCAGGAGGTGAAAAAAACACTTGAAATACCTGATCACATTTCTGCTGTATATACAGGGTTAGGCAAAGCCAAGACCTTTAGTACAAGCTGCCCCACAGCCCACTCAAATGTAATAACCACGTAACAGGGGTCCTCTGCCTCCAATAATGTGTTACAATGAGTTTCTGCCTCAGTGCCATGACACAAGACCTGCCCTAGAACCAAGCAGCAGAACAGCAGCGAAGGGAGAGAAAGGATGAAAACAGGCTTTGAAAGCACACACACCTAATTGCAGTGGTGGGAAGGACAAGGATAAAGAGTTCAAGTGAAAGTAGACTTAAATAAACATTTCAACATTGAAAGATTAATGACGTGAGTTAAACATAAGTAGCAAGTAATTGTCATAGTGAAAAGAAAGTCCAGCATCGGAGTAACTTGAATGAGATTAACAACAGTAATAACACAACCATCTAGTTTTCAACAAGAACTAAACTGCTCAGTCTTAATTTTCAATACTACTATGAAATGCTGCCTGAAAAGTTTTTATGATTTGCAATAAGAAGACTGTGTCTCCTGCTTCCTTGTTAGGTAGATTAACCACCTACTGCTCCCGCATAAAGTGGCCAGAAGCCAGCTTCTCACCCCCTGGGTCCCACTGTGCTCTTACAGTCAGGGAAAGAATATTCCTTAATCCTAGGTCTGGCATTTTAAGATTTATTTTTCCAGTAAAATCAAAAGGAGGACTAGAGACATATTTTTTAAATACCTGAACTTTTTTAAATGGAAACGATAAAGTACATTCCAGATACTCATTCAGCATTAGCTGAGTGTTCCTCAAAAATACAATTTCCCAATATACACAGGAACTTAAAGAATCTGCAACTTGAAATACACCTCTGCCATTTTATCAAGACCTTCATGACAAATCTGGCAGCCTGTAGAGCAGCAAAGCTGGGTTAAGCAGACTTAATATAAACTATTACCATCTTCTGTAACAGAATCCTTATTTAGTATCAAATAAAAAGTTGACATCTGCAGAATAACATCAGTATTACAATTAAATACACATCACATCAATTTTGGCATCTCTTAACTATCTCGTGCAAGCCCATACTTACTATGACTACAAACCTATGACATCTCCAAAAGCTTTTAGATTTGAAACCTTCATTGCCAACTACTTTTGTAGGCCTAAATAAGGTAGACAACTTTGATCAGAGTAACGATAATTGTACCAGATTTTATAGTCTTAGAAGTGTATTTTCAGCTCAGTTCTGTCAGATACCACGTTCTCAGTCGTTTCTAAGCAACAATATAACTGAAAAACACTATAGTTCACAAGCTCTTGTATCACATAAGCAGGGAAATGGAAGAAAGGTACAAAACAGTCTGCTCAGTAGCTATTCTGAAAATCTTGGTCTCTACAGCAACTGTGGGATTAAACCATAAAATCTGAGATGTCAACACATTTTTTAAACAGCAATTAGCTAAGTAACTATCAAAGGAACAAAGGATTCTTTAGACTCATTTAACAAACGCCCCTCTAATTCCCTTGGAAAAAGAAAAGTTAATGAAGAAAGATGTCTTTGCCTTTGCAATAAAGCCTAATTTCTACTTCCATTAGTAAAGTAGATTTTTAACCAGATCAGCAGTGTACCTACCACCATGTTGGTCCAAACTATCCTACAGAAAACTCTTGCCACTAATATGCGGTCCCTTAGTAATAAAAATGTATTAATTCACATCTACTAGGAAAATAAAAATCTTCATGAAGAGTTATTTGGTATTAAATTTCAGACAGTATCTGTATATACCTTCCTGGCAGAGCTATTCAAATATTTTCTTTAAGTGCTTTTTATTCTCCCTCTTTTTTAAAGTTCAGAACTGGAAGAACAGAAGAGACCTTTGAATGTATCTCAGAGGGAAAAAGTGTTTTAATTTAAAAAACATTTGCATGAGGAAAGTTCAGAACATAAAAAATGAAGAAATCTTGCGTAACATAAAATTAAATAGATCAAGCAGGTCAGACTAAGGTCAACCCAGTGCATCATCCTTTTTTTGGGATGGCAGGGCAGGAATGGGTGCTTAGGCAAGTCTGTGCTGGCCGTGTTTTTATACCAGTTGCTCATCTATGTACTTGGAGCAGCCTAAGTTTTAGTGCTTCCTGCACCTAACATTCATGCAGAGGATGTATTGTTATGTTTAACAGCCTTTAATGGATTTCTCTTTCACATCTAATTGCTTCTTGAACCTGTGCCAATTTTTGGCACCTACTTCAACAAATTCCATAATTTAACTGTGCAGTTTGGGGGTGCAGTGCAGCCTTTGTTTTAAAACCACTGCCTGACAATATGGGAACTAAAGAGCATCAAATGAATGTAGAAAACAGAGAGAGAGATATTCATCATTCTTTATTCATCCCCTCCATGCCATCTTATACTTTTATAGATCATTATTCCATCTTCCTCCTGCTGTTTTCTTTCCAGACAGAAGAAATTATAATCTATTTGATTACTCATTATGAGGAGACATAAAATAGCTTCCGCTTACTTACTGGAACTCAAGGCAGAGACCACTAACATATAATAAAACCTTGTCAATGTTGTAATGTATAGATACCCCAATACCATGGGGAGACTGAAGTCTTCAGCAATAGTGTAGAGTTTATTAAAATATGAGCAAAACCCATCTTGTGTCACACAAATAGGAAGAATTTTCAAGATCTGGACATCACTGCTCCAGGCATAAGAAAACTGAGCATGTCTGTCTGCTTTTTTTAAGTGAAAGAAACAAGACAGCTGAAAGGCTCTCAGAGGAGACAGAAAGGTATTTGATTACTGACACTCACCTTCATTGTACGGCTGTGGATTGCCAATATTCCCACCAACCTCATCAGCAGTTTTCAGAACATTTAAATCCATCAGTATAACCACTCTCCTACAACACAGAATAAACAGCAATAAAGACTTTCACTCCCTCTGGAAGTCCATCAGAGTCTGAACATCCTTTGCAGCAGGTAAGAGAATGAAAGATTAGGGGCAGATTCCTTGGATGAAGGATCTGGAAGACAAAAGCTCTCCACTGTAAACTTAGCCCTCTCTTGAGGAATAAGTAGTTTGAAACAGTATTACACTCCATCAAGGACAGATGATGACAGGTACATAAAACATATTTTAAAACATGATGTTGTTTCAAGCATCAAAATCACATTAAATTTTACAAGAGAATATATATTCCCTGCCTCAATAGTTGTTGTACTCTCCCCACAAAAAACACTGAATAAAAAGAATACAAACCTCAGTTCATAGCCTGGTAAACATGTACATAGCTTTTCGGTAATAACTTCACCTGGATCCCTTCTCATTTTACAGTATCCTACCCTCTCAAAATTTTCCTCCTATCCTATTCCGTCAAATTTTAATAAAAATCCAGATTCCACAACACCAAAATAATAAGATACCTCCACTGTTTCTTTTCCACAACAGATAATTTTAAGTGAATTTTAGTGAAGCCTTATACAAGTATTTGGAGCATTCCAGCTGGAGGTGGTGTATGGCAACTGGAAACTTTAAATTACTAAACCACCACACCAAACATCTCTGGTCCCACTAGAGCCATATTCTGCAATTTGTTTTATTTCTTCTATTACTTGTGCTGTGTACTTTCCCTCTTGCACCCTAAAGCCTGAGTATTTCAGATAATCCCAACTAAAAGCATTTGGCCTCTGTCCAATCACAAAGGGCAGAGCTCCCACTAATGCAGCTGCCTTTCTGTAGACCTGTACTCAAAGAAACCCAAATACCTTCCATCTTTCAGGCTGTTGACAATGAATTTGTTAACCTGGCAAATACATCGGGCTGACAAGCGCTCCTCTTCCACCAGGGGGTTCAGCTGTGTTGCCAACATGAACGCTGCAGGAACAGAAGGAGAACACTGAAACAACTTGCACATGCTGGCCCTAAAAGGGGCTGCCATGGCTGGACACAACTCTTCCAGCCAGACAAGTATTCCCCTGGATCTGCAACTTGCTCAGTTGTAGACACAGAAAACAGTGCAACTGCTAATAAGTCACCAAAACTGAGCATAAACTTCACTATATTTATTATTCTCCACACTTCTGATTTCAGCAGTAGCTAGAATGATTACATATTGAAGAAGTGAGAAAAAGATTAAGCTAAATCACCTTAAAATCACTGTTATAGGTTTCTATATTTTCACTATGTCCTTAGTAAGTTAATTGCTTAAAGCTCACAAAGAAAGTTCTAGCAGAAAAAAGATTTCACCTAAACGATAAAATACAGCCACACACTTTGGAGCCTGTGACCCAGTATAAGCCACATTCTCCTTCAATATTCATTTCATCACTTTACACCTGATCACTGGACTGGAAACTTCATCACCTGCATTAGCACCTGCACCCTTACAAAACCTCACTGCAGCTTGCCATACTCACAGGACAGGGTGTTAACCCCATCACTCATCAGCACTCGGTAACGTGGGGGCCCAGTTCCTGTAGCAATAGCCCGTGTGTTCTGTGGGGAAAGGAACCAAACGATTTTTTTATCATTTCAAAAACAGAAAGTGACACCATCAGCAAATAGACTTATCTACTCAGCTTCTTTTTTTGATTACTAATATGAACAGCACAGCCCAAGTAACATAAACCAAAACTAAAATAATTACAAAGACAACAGCCTTCCTTGGCTCCTCTGCAGAGGAAGTTTGGCTGCACTCAGAAGCCCTCGGGAACCACACGCAGACACTGAGGGCCGGGCACGGGAGGGAATGGGCAGGACTCACCATGACTTGCAGCACGGGCTTGGAGACGCTCTCCCCCTGCATCATGGCCTGGAGAATGAAATGAAACAGACCTTCAGAAAGGTGCCACCACTTCTCCTGGGAACGCCTCAAGACCCACAGCTACAGAACTGCAGAATCCAGGAGCCTAGAAAAGACCTCTGATCACCGAGTCCAACCTATGATGGGCTATACCAATGGAGTTGAGGGGGAACGGCCGTGGAAGGGCCAGACACACCGGTATGGCCGTCACCGCTGGACTCGGCCGGTCCCTCCGGCCTCTGGCACCAGGGCCCCCGCCAGGCCTGGTTCTCCCCTCAGGACCGGGCTGGACTCAGTGCCCAGGCCCGGTATTACCTCCCAGACCCTCCCAAGACCAAGCCCACCGCGATCCCCCTCACCGCGATGGCCCCTTCGCTCAGCCGCACGGTCATGGTGCCGATGGCGCCGCTGCCGCCAAATCCTCCCGCCGCCACTACTGCGCTCCCTCCTTCCGGCGCGTTTTACGTCAACCCGCCGCGCGTCACCTGCCAGCACAGCGCTTCTATTGGTTGTCTGGGGCTGTACGGCGGAAGTGTTACCTGTATTCACTGAGCCAGTGCTGGTGGACGCCGCCATGGTGGTGGCGGCGGCGGGACCGGTGATGGCGCTGACGGTGCCCGAGTGCCTTGGCCGGTGATGGCGCTGCCGGTGCCCGAGTGGCGCGGCTATGCCGCCCGGCGCTGGGCCGCGCTGGCCCCGGCGCTGCGGGAGCGGCTGGCGGCGGCTTCGCTTCACGACGCGGTGCGGCTGGGCTGCCACATGTTCCGGTGAGCCGCGGGCCGGGCGGGTGCGAAAGAGACGGGGAGCTCCTGGAGCGGGCCCAGCGCAGGGAGTGACTGCGGGGCTGGATCATCTCCCGTGTGGGGAAAGGCTTGGAGTGCTGGGTCTGTTCAGTGTGGAGACGGCTGAGAGGACCTCGTTAGTGTTTATGAATGTCGACAGAGGGGACGTCAGAGGATGGACCGGGCTCTGCCCGGCGGAGCCGAGCAGTAGCACCAGAGGGGTCGGGCAGAAACTGATGTCTGGGAAGTTCCAAACTAGGGAAATTCCACCTTTCTACCTGGAAGGACGGTGTGGCCCGGTGGGAATCGGCCTCCTCTCCCAGGCAGCTAGAGACAGGATAAGAGGACATAGTTTCAAGCTGTGCCAGGGGAAGTTTAGGCTGGACATTAGGAAGAATTTCACGTAAAGGGTGATTAGGTACTGGAATGAGTTGGTGGAGTCTCCGTCCCTGCAGGTAACCGGGCGTGGCTCTTGGTGCCATGGTGTAGTTGACGAGGTGGTGATGGGTCATGGGTTGGGCTCTGACATCTCTGGGGGCTTTTCCAACCTTACTGACTCTCTGAATACGAGGCAGAACTACTTTCCTCTGCAGTGACTGAGCAAGAACAGGCTGCCCAGAGGGCTTGTTGGGCCTCCCTCACTGGAGATGCTCCAGAACCCTCTGGGCACAATCCTGTGCCGTTGCCCCGGCATGGCCCAGTTTCCGGGGGAAGGCGGCCCGGGTGACCCGCGCTGGCCCCTTCCAGCCGGCCCCGTTCCGCCGTTCTGAGGTGCCGCCTGTCCCGCAGGAGCGAGGAGGAGGCGGCCCTGGCGCGGCTCTGCCGCGGGGTGCGCACGGACAAGG
Source organism: Grallaria varia (assembly GCA_013396735.1). Taxonomy (NCBI): domain Eukaryota; kingdom Metazoa; phylum Chordata; class Aves; order Passeriformes; family Formicariidae; genus Grallaria; species Grallaria varia. Next base: position 274,656 of record VWZG01004227.1, on the reverse strand, counting down.
AGGCGGCGGCCGCGGGCCGCTACCGGCACCGGGGGAACCGGGCCTTCGGCCGCGGCCACTACCGGGCGGCCCTGAGCCTCTACTCGAAGGTGAGTGCGGCGGGACAGCCCCTCAGCCGTGGCTGAAGGGGTCCCGTGGGGGCATCCCCGGGAAGGGGTCCCACAGCCCCTCATGGCTGAAGGGGTCCCGTGAGGGGGTCCCACAGCCCCTCATGGTCAAAGGGGTCCTGTGGGGGGATCCCAGGAAGGGGGTCCTGCAGCCCCCATGGGGAGGGTCTCCTGAGGGACCCCTGAGGCAGCAGTGGTTCTCTGATCCCCACAGGCCGCATCCCACGAGCCCCCTGGCAGCCCCGAGGTGTCCATCTGCTTTGCCAACCGCTCTGCCGCCCTCTTCCACCTGGGGCACTTTGAGGTAAGCGGTGGGAAGCACCCGTGCACCGTGTTCCTGGGTGCCCCGAGCAAGGCCAAACACCCACAGGGTAGACTGAGCCCTCCTGTGCAGCTCGGGGTATGTAGAAACATGCCCAGGGAAGGGCAGCATTGCTGGGAAAGGGTCTGGAGCACAAGTCTGATGAGGAGCATCTGCAGGGGCTCTGGCTGGAGAAAAGGAGGCCCCGGGGGGACCTTCTTGCTCTCTGTAAATCCCTGAAAGGAGGTTGTAGCCACATGACGGTCAGTCTCTTCTTCCCAGAAGCAAGGGACAGGACAAAAGGAAATGGCCTCAAGTTGCTCCAGGGAGGTTTATGGTGACTGTTCGGAACAATTACCTCCCCAAAAGGCTTGTCAAGCCCTGGAACAGGCTACCCAGGGTAGTGGTGGCATCACCATCCCAGGAGGTGTTCAGAAACTGTGTAGATGTTGCCCTTGGGAACATGGGTTAGTGGTGGGCTTGGAAGTGCTGGATTAATGGTTGGACTCAATGATCTTAGAGGTTTTTTCCAGCCTTAATGATTTTGTGATTCTATAAGAGAAGGGACTAGGGCAAGGAAGGGGCCAGACACCATCTGAGGTATTGCAGCACAATGTTTGCACTCAGGATTCAGGTGGGTGCTCTGCAAACAACCCAAGAACACATATTTGATTGTGAGAACAAGAGACTGTAGGTCATATGTACTTCCCAAGCTATGCTTGAAGCATCCATCAATATTTCAACTTTCTGAAGGGTTCCTCCTTTCCTTCATCTATGTCAGGAGCCTTTATTTGGGCAACAGATTGGCTGTGCATATGGAATTTGCTTATTAACATACATAATATTTTAATGAGAATATCTTAGGTGCAGTAAAAGAGCACAAGTCTCAGCTGGTTTTCAAGTACATGTAAAAGGCCTTGTCTTTGTTCCTAGGTTTGTTTGGAAGATATTGCCAGGGCTGAAAGCCATGGCTATCCAGACAGGCTGCTACCCAAGGTCTTACTGCGGAAAGTTGAATGTCTGCTGTGCCTTGGGAGGTTACAGGACGCAGCAGATGCCTTCAGTGTGGTGGAGAGTAGAATTCATGTGGATGGGGTCATGGCTAGTCCCACAAACCAGACACTACTAAAAAAGTTAAGTCAACTGAAGATTAAAATACATGAGAAAGAGAGGTGTCCAGAGCCTGCACAAGAAGCATGTGGTGACATGCAAGGAAAGTCAGAGATATGGGAAGAGAACGACAGTATTTCAGGTGCATCTTCATCTTTGAGCTTGAATTTTGATGCAGAGAGAGGACGTCACTTGGTGGCCTCCCAGGACATCACGCCTGGACAGAGACTGTTGAAAGAGGAGGCCTTTGTAAGTGTGCTCTGCCCTGGGGAGAGCCTTCTTCTGCAGGACGGTGAAACAGCGTGGGACACTCAAGTCACTAATGCAGATCTTTATTGCCACCGTTGTCTGAGGCAGCTCTTGGCCTCAGTGCCTTGTCAGGGGTGCAGTTATGCAAAGTACTGCAGCCAGGACTGTGCAGACATGGCATGGGAGCAGTACCACAGGACAGAGTGTTCCCTGGGAGCGCTGCTTCTCACACTGGGGGTCTTCTGCCATGTGGCCTTGAGGACTGTTCTACTGGCAGGATTTGCAGAGGTTAACAGGCTGGTGAAGTGGTCGCATAGTGGGGACAAGGACCCTCATAACCCCACAGCAAGATGCAAATGTCTCAGTGAGGCACCAGACATGGAAGCTGGTACCAGAGGTATCCCTGGTTGTAATGACACTGGTCAGTATCAGAATTCTTACCAAGCTGTGTTCCACCTTTTGCCCCACACGGAGCAGCACAGCCCTGAACACAAGTTCCTCTGCATGCTGAGTATAGTAGCTATATGCAAACATCTGCAAGAAGCTGGCCTACACTCTGCTGTTTTGAATCAGGAATCATCTGAGCAGTGGTCCAAAACAAAGACATCTGAAAAATCCTCGGATGAATTGTCTCCAGAGCTGAAGACTGTGGCAGAAGCAATGTTGAGACATGTGTTGCAGCTGCAATGTAATGCACAAGCGATCACTGTAATGCAGGAGTTGGGTAAGATAAAAACTTTTAAGTCCTTCTCTGTTGCCACAGAATCACTGAACCATTAAAGTTGGAAGGGCCATCTGGAGATCCTCCAGTCCAGCCCCCCTGCCAAGGCCAAGTCACCTGGAGCAGGTGATACAGGAATGTTTTCAGGTGGGTTTGGAATGTCTCCACACTCTTCCTGGGCAGCTATTCCAGGGCTCTGCTACCCTCCATGGAAAGAAGTTCTTCCTCATGTGGAACTTCTTGTGTTTTGGTTTATGGTGATTGCTCCTTGTTGCTGGGCACCAATGAACAGTCTGGCACCATCCTCCTGACATCCACCTCTGAGATATTTAATGTCCCCTCTCAGTCTTCTCTGAACTAACCAGGCCCAGCTTCCTCAGTCTCTCCTCATAAGAAAGATGTTCCAGACCCCTCAGCATTTGCTGGACCCTCTCCAGTAGCTTCTTGTCTTTCTTGTACTGAGGAGCGCAGAACCATCCAGTCCTTGCTCATCTAGCTTGTGTGAAGAGATTGAATTATCAGCAGTAAAAGGCTCCTACTGCAGATGAAAATGACTTGTTTAAAATTTAATGGTCTGTCCCATGCTGGCCTGTTCTTTGGTGCTCATGCAGAGTGTGTTTAACTATTATTTATTGCAACAATATACCAGAAACCTTTCTGCAGTGGTCTGTGATCAGTCACAGTGCTTGTTGTAGAAGTTGCATGGGTTTGTGAGCATCCATTCTCAACCTGCCTTTTTTTCTTCTGACTCCAGGGCCCAGCAGTGGTCCTGTTGTAAATAAGAAGCCCACGCGCCTGGCGACAGCCTTCTTTCCTGTCCTCAGCCTCCTGAACCATTCTTGCTGTCCCAATACCAGTGTGTCATTTAGTGGGACAGCTGCCACTGTCAGGGCATCGCAGCCAATCCCAAGGGGCCAAGAGATTTTCCATTGCTATGGTAAGCATTAACCCCATGTTTGTATCAAGGCACAGATGTTATTCACCTCTCCTTGATATGCTGGTGGCTGTTCGTATCATAATTCTCAGAATAGTGTTGCTGGAATCTGTCTTTATGTATCAGCCTGGACCAAAGATATCAACACAACATTTATCTCTTGAGTCCACTGTTAGACTTTCAGTCTCCAGCTGTGTCTTCTCCAAAATATATGTAGTCTCAGTTATAGCAAAGATCCATTTACTCTGATATTAAGAACTGTACCTGTTTAGAGATTTCTACCCTTGCCATTGCTTTTCAGGGCCTCACCAATGTAGAATGAGGGTTGCTGAGAGACAACAGCTTCTCAGTCAGTATTTCTTTGAGTGTCGCTGTTGGGTGTGCCTCGATGAGTTAGAGTCTGATGTCAAGAGTGTGGTGTCCATGAGAAACTCATTCTGCTGTCCCAGCTGCCGAGCTCCATTGCAGGTAGTTCTTCCGTAGTTATGATCGTGGAACTTAATGGGGTGTGTTAGGTTTGGGTCTCTGGGAAAGCCAAGAGTTAAAGACGTCAGTTCAATCCCTGCTCAGAAGGACAAAAGCCACTGTAGGGTCATGACAGTATCTCACTGTTTCTTATAAAATCAAGTAAGCTAATAGCAGTTTACAAAACAGTCGCTTTGTTTAATGAATGCAACTGAAAAACAATTTAGCATCTCTAGAACACAATACAGAGCTAATGGAGATGGAAAGTAAAGGGTGAATTGAACATGAGTGGGAATGATCATGGAAGTGATTTCCACAGGGGAAAGAAGAAGACCTGCTTTGTTGTTCAGATGAAGCTTGTGCAACCTCAGTCAGCAGAGAGAACCTGTCACACCGTTTAAGGGACCTTCAGCAACAGATCAAGAAAGCTTTAGACCTGCTAAGAGACAGGAAGACTGGTAAGGCTCGCAGCTTTCTGCTCTCAGGTCAGGAGCTGAGGAGCACGGGACATGAAGGTGTAGCCATGAGATGGCACTGTTGCTCATGCCGCTGGGGTCTTACTATGTGTGGCCTGGTGTCTCTGGGGACTTCAGCTTTAGGTTTTATATACCCTGATCTGGGTATTAATCTAAGCCACACATTGTTCCATAGTAAAGTAATTAAATAAAAAGAACTCAGGGTAACATTGGAGTTAGGCATTCCCAGGCATTGCTTTCCTGGAGTGAGTTGGGCCTACACTGGTGTAGATGAAGTCAATGTTGAATCACAACAAAATCCCAGTTACCCATGTAAGATGTAAAGATGAGATTGGATTGATTCTTCTTCATGGATCATGGAAGGCTGGAGACTAGCCATAGGATAAATTTTATAACCTGTTTTGTTATAGATCAGGCTATCAAAATTCTCCTGAAGTGTCAGATGGATGCTGAAAACTTTTTATCTCCAGAGCATTTGCTGATGGGAGAGATGGAGGATCACCTGGCACAGGCCTATGCTACTCTTGGTATGGTACAGTCTTCTCATTATCCCATGTTTTCTGAACTTTGAATTGAACATGACTAGCCTTTTCTCAGACTGGCTCTTACATTTTCCCCCTAGTTTTGACAGCAGGGCTCTCAGAAAGACCAAAACTATGTTCCCAGCAGCCAGTGAACAACAATGTGATCTCATTTCTTCTACATTGCCTGTCCTGATTCTGAGGTCAGCAGCACCTCAAGAATGCTGTGGACATAGTTCATCACATTATGCATAATGCTGTCAGATTCTTTGGGTGGAAGTAGCTCTAGAAAATATTTATTAATTTCTCATTTCTTGTTTTATTTTGTTTTTCCATCAGGGAAGTGGCAGGAAGCAGCCAGACACCTGAAAAAGAGTATTGAGATTGTGAAAATGCATCATGGGCCATCAAGTGAAGAAATAGGTCATGAACTTTTCAAGCTGGCACAAATTCTTTTCAATGGGTAAGTTTGGTTTCATCCTCTGTACCTTCCCTGCACTGGTCCTGTGTGTCTGATAACAGTGTCATGGCAGGTGGTCCTTGGTACCTTGAGAGTCTCTCACAGGACACTGGGCAATCTGGCACAGGTACCAAGGTTGGCCATTACACAAGTGCAAATTTCTTAACCCCATGGGGTTCCCTTATTTCTCATTACTCTCTTTGGACGTGTTTTCTCTGCTTTGTGCTTGTCTATTTTTTGCTTCTCCCTGGCTCAATTTATTTGCTGTCCAATCATTTTATTCTGACAACTTGTCACCCTTGGTGTTTATACCTCAGTTGTATAATGTTGCTGACACCTTCTCAAATGTTGCTGACATCTTCTCTCTCCTCAAAGGAGGGAATGAAATCCTCTTGCTTTATTGTCAAGGAAATCCTCAGACTGCTTCTAAAAAGCTTCTCACAACACTTTCCTTTAACAGAATTAATTTTAGTGGGAGCCACAGTGAAGAAATAGTGGGTACCTATACTCAAAGATAATGTTTTCAGTTTTTGTCCATCTCCTTACCTTTTCCTCCCCTGCATCCTCCCTTCACTGCTGATGTTGCACACAATTTGCCTGGTGCTGAAAGGCAGGGAAGGGTGAGATCTGTACCCATGAACAGGTTTAGGTTTTTGTTAGGGAGGGATTAAAGGTTGTGTAAGTCAAAAAGCTGAATTAAGTGTTTTGCGTACTCTGTTATTATCTTTCTATTTCAGATTTGCGGTTTCTGAAGCTCTGAACACAATTCAAAGAGCAGAGGAGATTTTGTCAATGCACTGTGGTCCTCAGAGTGCTCAGATCCAGGAACTACAAGAGATGAAGACCTGCCTGTCAGAGCTTCCCAGAAGCATCCTTCAAAGGACTTAATTTCCCTGTCAAAGGAAGCTGCAATGTGGTCTTTCATCAAAGATAAGTGTCATGTGGTAAGGTAGTCATGTAGTACAAGCTGGAAAATCATGTGTAACAGCAACTTGAATGAAATCTGAAATTCTCTTTAGTGAGGCTGTTGTAAATAAAATGACCAGTTCTATCACGAGAGGTCTGTATGTGGTATGGTGGGAATGGAGGCTGTTATATAATTTCTATGTGTGGGTTGGAAGCAAATGTTGTAGTTGCTTATGTATGCATTGTGACACTCCCTGGTGTGGTACCCTGAGCATTATGAACATACAGTCATCCAGAGCACACTCCTTTCTATTTTTAATACCGTGAAGAACTTTTCTTCTTGTCAGTGTCAAAAGTAAATGGTTGAAAGGGTGAGGCAGCAGGCTGGGAAGTGCAAACTTGCAATCTATAAGAGGGGGCACTGCAGAACCTGGAGGGCTCAGCATAGGTCTGTCAGTAATGAGGGATTCAGTATCAACAACAGCTGTGAGGTTGGAAAACAAGATAGAGAAGAATGCAGTATACACCAGATATTTCTTGCTTTCAGGACACAGAATTGCACTGTGGCTCATCTGGGGAAATTGGGAGTGAAGGCATAGGATGTAGGCAGTCAATCTTTCAAGGGAGAATACTGGGCCTTGCTGAGATTAATAGCAAAAGCTCTTTTATTGCAGCATGAAGGCATAAGATTTGCAAGTTGTGTCTTTGTGCAGCAGAGCAGGGAGTCAGTATCCCTCCCAATAGCACCCTTTCCATTTGGGCCCTACCATTGCAGATTACTGTGATGGGATTTAAATACCCCTGGGATCCAGGATTTTGCCAATAAAGAGGAGGGCTCCAGTGGTATCATCTCGCAGTACAAGAAGGAAAGGTCTGTCCACGTGATATTCTATGGGGAAGGTCAGACGAGCAGCATTCGCCCCAGGATTTGGTATGGATCTTTCCCCGTCTTCACTAAGCTCCAGCATTGCCTTGTGTTGCACGTGAGATAATTTAAGAGGCTTGGCAGAAATCTTGGTGAAATCAGGTGATGTGAAAAGAGATTGGAGCCCTGGAGGAAAGAAAGATAATTCCATTAGCTGAAAGCATGGATTGCAGATGGGAGAGCAGTACTGCTAATACTGTCATCCAGGAGGACATGGAGCTGCTCTGACAGTGTTTACTGGGGGTACAGAGAGAAGCAGCTTACACCTGTTTGTACTGAGCTTCACCCTCTCACAGTCAGAGGCATGGTATGTGTGTGGTGGAGAGATGTCATAAAAACTTGAGGAGTCCTGAACCAAGGTGATTTAGTTGCTGGTGAAATCTCTACACACTGACCTAACTAATAACCCACCAGCTTCATGTTCTGAGAGCAGGAAGCAACTTGCTGGCTGCTTCAAGCCCTGGCACTCTGTAAAGGAGGTGTGATGTACATACTTGTCTCCTTTAGTGTGCTGCTGAGTGCCTCTTCATAGTTCAGCTTTAGTTTGGGCAAGCTTAGCACAGCATGGACTGTCTTCAACTCCTTGTCTACATCATGGACAAACTCTGAAGTAAGACTTTCCTCAATCAGAGTCATATTCTGGGTCACCTTTGTAGGCAGGAAGAACATTGCACTGATTCCCTCTGTCAGTGGCAGCTGGGCAATCTGCAGAGCCAGAGATAAGAGAGAAATAAGAAAGGGTCACAACAACATTTTACCCCTCCTATCCCAGGCACAGTCCTCAATCTTGAGTGGTCAGTCTTTCCAGTTAACATTTGTTCTTCCTCCCTGCTTGCTTTTATCTGACATGATGCTTCCTGACCCCCTCTGGCTTTTCCCCAGGCTTCCATCCACCCATGGTGCACTTTTCCTGCTATTACATGGCAAGTGTTCTCTCAGCGGTTGAATCCTACAGGATTGCTTTGGGGGATTCTCAGCTGAAACACCTTTCAGCTCATGCTACAGTGAAAGATTGGTTGAAAGAGGTAGAGATGGAAAAGTTTTAAGGGGTGTGCCCTGCTTTTCTTGACCAACTTTAAGTCAATGAATACAGGCTAGTAGGACCTCGGCATTCTGTAAACTATGCACTTCTTGTCACATAGCCAATGTAGAAGCAAGATATTCTAAGAATCAACATACTGCCTTTCAAAACATTGATTGCAAAACTAGCTGATGGAAGGAACAATGCTGTCTTTTGGAATGGGTTTACAGGTAGGTGTAGCTGAACCTGCTCCTTAGTAGGTTTAGGAGCTCTTATGCAATATTTGCTCTCTGACCTTGCAGTTGAGTTCTGAGTCAAAACCGTATCGCAGTATGGCTTTGGGGTCTGACATCACAGACACCTTCACAGTTCTGTCCTCATCCAGATGGAAGTCCTTCAGGGCAGTCTTCTTGGTGTCAAACTTGGTTTTCCATGTCCCTATGTTTTAAAAGATAAAATGGAGGATTTTCTGAAATAATAGTATATGAAACCAGGCTTATGACTGTGGCTGAATAATTTTGTGCTTTAATATACAGTTTTTGTGCTTTAAATGTTGAGGCATAACAGGGATAGAAATAAACTGATTTGAGCTACTGATTTACTGCCATCTTTGGCCCCTCCTTTTCATCTGAGAATTGGCTAAATGGCAAATAAATAATCAAGCCAGTGTGTGGGTGGAGTAGCTATTGTGAAGTTGATGTCTACTTATGTAATTGCAAAACTATTTTAAAGGGTAACAATTGTGTCAATACATATAAAGTGCTTCTCTCCCCATCCTTTATTTTGCTCCTTGTCTCTAAACAATAATTCTCCAGGACACTGGCTTACAGCTCTCTAGTATCAACCTCCGTTCCCTCTACAGTGGTAAAAAGGCTCAGAACACTCTGAGCTGTGCCTTCCCTAAATGGTAATATTCTGTCTCTGAATGGGGTTTTGTGAGCTTAAACTTTGTTCTCTTGCAACCAGGTCAAGATTCAGCTTCCCAAGAGTAATAATTCCTCCCTCAGGACTAATTCTGTTCAGGTAGTGTGTGTTTTTTCTTCTTTACTAAATGTTCTCAAACACTTCTTCTTGCACTCTGTCTCTCGGGCAGTCTGTTTGCTTTATTGGAAGTGAGAGCATTCCTTTACATCTTTTCTAAGACATGCTTAATGGACTCTCTCTGTATCCAAGTACACAGCATTCTTACCCTTGAAGTAAGCAGCTCCAGCAAGGAGAATGCTGACATCTGAGGGCATGTCCTTCATGAACCGCATAATCCTTCCCTTTGTCTGCTGCCGGACCCAGTTGTTGATTTCTTGCAGGTCTAACTGGGTATTGCCACTTAGTGCCCTCAGACGCATCTTGTAGGACTTCTCTAGTTGGCTGTAAAACCCAGGCTTTGCCCTGAGTCCTGGGGAACAAAAACAGGGATATTGCGGTTAGCTCCTTTACCAAAACAATCTCAAGGCAGCAGATTGCAATCCAAAACCCAGCAGCAGGTCTCTCATAAAATATCTGTGGCTGTGTGTATACAGAAACCTGCTTTGAAGAAGAATGATTGAAGGCCCGTCGAGGACACTGAGTCCAATCCTCTAGCCACCCATGCTGGAGTGGGGGATAACTCTTCTGAAAAGTGAAAAAAGGAGATAAGAACCAAAGCTTGGACACAGCTATTCCAACATCAGCCTTTCTTTTCTCTCCAGCCTGCTTTAGGAGTACAGCTTACTCAACCTGTTGGATTCTTGGAACCAGCAGGTTTAAAAAGATAGCTCTTAGCTTTCTCAACAGATGTTTGTTGCATGCCAAAAGCAGACATTTCAAATAGTTCTGCAAGGAATTAAACAAAGGAATGTGGCTGAATGTTATCACAAATAGAAAATGTGATCTGTGGTTCCTGGAAGCCAGCAACACCTGCCAGACAGCCTGGAGTGATGGCAAAATTCTCAGCAAGTTTCTTTTTAGGACTTTTGCATATTTACTGCTCTGTCACCAGTATCTTTGTGCATGTCTGGTCTTTTATTTAAGTGCACACAAACTTTCCAGGCCTTTTCTGAAGCAGCTAGAGCATTCCATGCATCCTGGCTTAGCAGGATGTCAGAGCCAAAGTTGTTAGTGCCGTGTTATTTAGTGTGTGTATGTGTGTGTGTGTGTATATATATATATATATATACACACCACCCCCCCCCAAATAACTACCTGCTGCTAGTTATTTAGGTAACATTTAAGAGATGGGAAGAAGGACTTTTACTTTTCTCCAGGATGATCCGGGAGGCACTTTTCATGCTCTTCTCTGGTCCTGTCACACTGCTCAGGAGGTCCTTGTAAGTGTCATGGACCTCAGCCTTGTTGAGTAGATCATAGAAGAGAGCACGAGAAATTACATCTTCGGTTCGTTCTCCAGCCCCTGCCAAGAGCAACAGCAACATGAGGGAAGGCCTGTCAAGCCACACAGTGGGTGAGGAAATGGGGCAAGAACTCACCAAGTGAGAGACCAGAAAGTGCAGTAGCCAGACTGAAGGGAGACAGGAGCACGTTGGCGGTGGCTGTCCGGGTGGACTGCTGGCGGTACAGGTCATAGCCAAAGTTGGAGACTGCAGCTGCCAGCTTGTTTATAGGGGTCTTGTAGAATGGATCTTCCTCTTCCTCTCCAGCATTGGCTCCATCAGTGGTGGCAGAGTTCTAGCAGGTACAGGGAGTGCTTTGGTTAGACTTGCAGTTGGCAAGGACAGGTGCAGTTGTGATAAACATGTCAGACAACCTACAGATTCTCTCCTTTGATTTACAGAAATTCTGGCTTAATCGTAGAGATGAGTGTAGGAACAGTTACTTTAAGGTGTCCCAGTAAAGGCAAAGGCAGCACTGAATTTGGAATCCACTGTTTCTGCCTCATGGTCATCCCCTGATGTAACTACTGTGGTTTTATCTACGTAAAGCAGGAGTTAGTCTCATTATGCTGCTAAATAAAATCTTAGTAACTTAGGAGGGTAGTGCTTAATCCCTCCATAAGATTCCCTAAAATTAAATTGCCTGCTTCAGGTATGTCTCCCTCACTCTTTGCCTATTGTATCCTACTCACCTGCTCAGTAGCTGAGTTCTGAGTTCTGCTTGGGACAGTTAAGAGACCCAGGAAAATGAGAACCACTGGAATCCGCATGCCTGGACCTACAGAGTAAGAACACGGCAGAGATAGTTTGAGCAACCAAGCAAATATACCTCTACAGCTACTATTCACTGTACCTTGTGACAGGAACTGCAGTGACACTGCTGCTGCTGCTGCTTGTCCTTCTAATTGTGAAACATACACCTGATCTTAGCCAAGTTTTCTTCTCTAGTTGGAAGTATCCAGCCAGCCTGGCCCCAGTGACTTTAAAGTTGGGCAAGCATACAGTGTGAGTGTGCCTGAGCACAAAAGCAGATGTGTGTGGCCCAGACCACACTGATGTTGGCAGTTACAGAGTGCCAAGGTCCAGAGAAGCACCAAATAATGTCTTCTGAGTTTTAGACTTAAAAAAATTAAGGACTTCATTTATAAAAGGTACCAAATCTGTATTGTTGAACAGGGCAGAAGACAACACTGACTCGTTACTGCTCTGCTATACAAGCTACCTGCCTCAGGCACAAGTTTGCCATGTTTCTTGTGTCTGCATATATCTGAAAGGCAGCACAGCCTGTGTGCATCCTTTGCTTCTTATTTGCAATTTGATCAAATAAAATAGAAGAATTTTCTTAGAATACAATGAGGAGAGGAGGTGAGAGTAAATACATAATGCTGAGCCAGATCTAAAGAAGAAGCTTGGCTTATTCAACTTTTTTAATGGAGGTGGGGGAAAAGTACCAAACTCTCCAAAGCTGTTACTTCTTTACATTTTTCATTACTCCAGTACTGGTATATGTAGCCCTTCCAGACAAATTTGTCTGGTCCAAAGGGCAGTGAGTAAGCCAGGGTTTTGCTGTGGGTAAACCAGAGCTACTGCAGCGTCATGCTCCCGAGAACAGACGCCACTGAGACTGGTCTCAAGCAATGTTTAGATAGATTCCCAGAAATTAAAGGAAGAGGGTTGTATTTAACTAACCGCTGTCATCCAGGCATCTAGAGAAATCAGAGAAAGAACATGTGTTTCAGATTAACTTCAGTTGTAAAGAAAACATGCCTGCTGCTAGAAATACACGTGGCTACAACAACCCCAGTTCAGGACCCAGTTCAGGCAGTGAAAGACAATGTTTCCCCTTCCTTTCTTTTTTTCTGGAGGCAGCTCTCCCATAGAAAAAAAGGCACCACAGTTAAGATTTTAAGTTTTTGTCTGTGTTCATCCAGTGTAACACAGAAGTGGTACCCGTTTTCTTCTGTGCACTTGCATCCTGCAACGTACTATCCCAGCTGCCAAGTAGATGAGGTTTCTGGTGCAGATGATGTGGATCAAGAGGATTTACTATCTGGAACAACCCAATGCGTTTGCTGGTATGATAGTGGATATGATGTTGAGATTGTTTCTATCACTGAAGAGTTTTACAGTGAACAGTCACCACGGTGGAAGCACCATGACAAGCCCCTTGTGAGACTAAGTTAAACAGGCCTTAACAAGGGCTCTGGGAGGATGCCTGCACCAAGCTGTACTCTGGCATGCTGAGAGTGAGAGACTTGGCCCAGTCTAGTTTAGAGATGAAGGTTTTCCATGGAGCATAACCTTTTCTCTGAAGAAAAAAAAATAACCTCAACACAACTTCTGCTTCCAACTACACTGAGCTCCTGGGAGCATGACAGTGGAGATCAGTTTTGCAGATGGTATTGTTTTTGCCAGTACTGTCACCAGCTTCATATTTCTCAAACTTTGCCAGAAAGCAATTTCCATTTTAGAAAGACAAAGCCTTTTGCGTTTGAATTGGCCTGAACATCTGGATTCTATTTCTCTTAGCACACAGCCAGAAATGCAGAGAAAAGAATTTGGTTGGAGAGAGGTGGGATGTTTAATGATATTAAAATCTGTGGAAGAGAAGAGAAGAGAAGAGAAGAGAAGAGAAGAGAAGAGAAGAGAAGAGAAGAGAAGAGAAGAGAAGAGAAGAGAAGAGAAGAGAAGAGAAGAGAAGAGAAGAGAAGAGAAGAGAAGAGAAGAGAAGAGAAGCAATAACATCTGATGTTACAGAAAGGTACAGGAACAAAACTTTGAGAAATGAGCTGAGAAGGAACTTTGTGTTTGGGAGTTGTCGATTTGTGAAGGCCTGCAGATGCAAAGGAAATACTTTCCATCTACAATGTCACAAGTCTTACATAATTTATAAACACTTCTGACTTTAGAGATGCTGCGAAACATAACCCATGAGTTCAGACTGCTCATTCCGCTCATTCCACCCCACAGTGCCAACTCCTGCAGCATCCTGCAACTACCAGCTCTAGCTCTAGCGGAATTACCTGTCACCAAACTTGTTACCATCACAGAGGAAAAGCACGTTCCCAGCTGCAAGGCAGGTGCACGAAAAGCAGAAAACCCCCTCCTCCCAGTTTCCAGGGACAGTTCAGCCCCAGAGGCAAAGCCGGTGCTCATGGCTCCCAGTCGCTGGTGAGGTTCTCTTGGTGGGAATCACACCCTGTAACACCTGCACAAGAACTATTCTTCCCATTCCCCAGGTCCTCTGAGAGCTCCGCAGCCTCAGCCCCTGCCCTGTGCTCCCCTCACCGCTGGCAGTGGGCACAGGGGAGCTTCCCTGAGCTGTCCCTTACCTCGGGCTCCTCTCTGCCGATGCTGTCAGGGCTCCCAGCTGGTACAAGTCGAGGACAGTGTGGGTTTGGTGCAGCCACATCTGCTTTTTGCTGCTGCCCCAGCCCAGCCTTCGGCAGGCTTCAGGTTACAGCTTCCCAGGGCTCTCTTAAAGTGCTCTGCTCCCATTTTCCACTGCTGCCACCCTCCCACTGAATTGCACTACTTTTTTAACCCTTTTTTTTTTTTATGAAACAAATGTGCTCCCTCTGCTAAGGGCAGTGTAGTGGGTAAAGTAAAAGTTGGAGAGGCAATCGCTCCCTGCCCTGTTTGAGCAAGTCTTTTATCCCAGTAGTTTTGCCATGTGTACCATCAGGGAATTTCTTCTGTCTCAGAGATATGGTTAATGCAGCAGTGTTTAATGGATTTATGGATTTATGTCCAAGATCTAATGGAGAGACTTACAAAGTGGAATCAGGATTCTGTTGCTGTTTCAAGCAGTTAAGGTGAAGATGCTCCGAACTGCTTATATCAAGTGATAGTTACTAGTTAACAAGAAGCCATTAACATAACTGGCTTAAAGTTTCTGGCCAAAAGAAAGAGGCTAAAAAGCCAAGGACTCTTGTTACAAAAAGATGAATTAAGAGAATCTTGTAAGAGCTTACAGAATGACAAGTTATCTGGAGAAAGGAAAGGGGCAGAGGGGTTTCATTATTATTTTTCAAAAGAAGACTTAAAGGGAGCACACATCAGTGCACATTTAAATCAAGGGAGCGTATTTTTTAATAAGTATTAATTTGTAAAACTCATTGTAATTAGATACTGCAGAATATGAAAGATAAACAGGTTTGAGGGTACTAAAACCAATCCTAATGGAAGTCAGGTCCTCTGAAGGCTAACAATGGTCAGATGTAACATCAGAATCAGCAGCTGGGCAATACAACCAGAGAAGAGTTGATTTTCCTTGTCTGTAGTCATTCTTGGCTTTCTTCTCCCCAGTCATTTGTTACTGGCTACTGGGAGAGCGAGGATACTGGGCTAACTGGGCACATAGCTAACCTGATCCAGTTGTTTGTCCGCTTGGAAATTCTGGAAGTAAATTGTAGGCAGTACTGTCAGTGGCCCCAGTCTTGCACTGGGATATCTCTTCGGGCTGCCAGGCTTGCTGCTGGCCGGTAATGCGGAATTCCTCATGTGTGCTGCACTCAGCAAAGGGGAAAGGATGGGTTTAGAAATGCATTAGCTGCTGGTTTTGCAAGTTGGAAAAGCAAACGAGGTCATCTGCCTTGTGATTAGTCAGTACTTCAAAGGTGACCCTTTCTAACAAGAAGGGCAACAGCTCTGCTTTCAGGTGCTTCTCAGCTTGTTCTGTGAGAAATCATCTGCAGAGAGGTGTTTGTACTTGTTAGTGTTCCATCCTCAGCCCAGGAATGGGGTTGTTGGCTGTGGAGATATTTTCTGGTGGTTTTCATCTCTTTTTTAAACCTTATTTGTGGTATAAAATGCCTTTTATGGAAGGACCACTATAGAATTTTTTATGTCTCATCTCTATCTTCAAATGAAAACCCATCTGTTTAAATACAGGTTTCATTTTAAATCATTTAAATCAGGGTGGCAGTTGCATGGAATGTTATTATAGACCAAAGCCAGCTTTATTCCTGTAGGTGAAGGGTATCCCTGAAATGGTGCATTAAGCTCATCTAACAAAATCAGTTTTGTTACATCAATACAAACATTTTACTGTTGTTCTGGTTTGGGTTCACTGTGCTGTCTGAACAGGGCTCACCTCTGCTGTGGAAGTACTGATGATATGAATTTGCTCTAGTAAGGAAAAAATACATCTAATATTAAAGATATTGAGACTTATTTGATATTCTGAGCCAGTGGCGCAGATGGATAGAGCAGACATTCTGTGCAAGTCATGTCTTTTCAGAATACAGCTCAGTCAGAATGAGAGCTTTAGCAATGCAAAGTGGAAATTCCTGAGCAGAGACATTAATATTACTTTGGATTTTGCAAACTGCCTCTTCTGGAAAGCCGTTGGAGTGAAAAAGAGTCTTATGGTTGGTGTAACTGATAATTTGTTGAGTGAAGCACAGTCACGGAGGGCTGCTGTACTGTCAAATAAGATGAAATTAATAGTTTGACAAGAATAGCTTGGAGGAGGAGTGATGGCAGCAAGACAGAAAATAGGAAATAAGAACTAAGCTGTTCAGGAAACTGAGAACAAGGTAAAAAACTTTATAGAAGGGGAAGCTGGAGGGCAGAGGCGTCAAAAGGAAGAGTTGAGTTTCCACCTGTGCAGAGGTTGCAGTACAACAGTGTGGTGTTCAGGGAGGTTACAGTAGCCAAAGCAAGACTTACCCAAGGCGCAGAATGGTATTTCTGAATGTTAGGAATGAATCTGTATAAATAAATAAGCTAAAACGTTCCCTGTGGGCTAGAGCTGTGCCCTTGTAGTAGGGCTGAATTCTTGTGGCTTTACTTGTTAAAATTGCATGGCCTGGTAATTACAGCCTCTTTTTGAAGGGTATGTATCATTACATTGGTTAGAGGAGTAGATATTATCTTCAGCAATTCTTCCCCTTTTAGACTGAGAGAAATGTCTAATTGCAGGTTGGAGCCAGGACTTTTTATTCCCCAAAGTCGCCTGCATCCCCAAAATTCATGGTTAGTGAGTCAGTCCTTCTCTCATGCCAGCAGATGGGGCAGATTATTCAGGGAAGGAGGCTCCCAGAAGCATTCTGCTCCTTCCTTTGAGGGAAGGCAGACTTCCCGGGTAGGGAAAACACTGCCAGAAGGATGGCCCCTGGGCTCTGTAACTGCTGTTGTACAAAAACAGAGCACCATCCTTTTTAGCCAGAATCTGAGGGGGTTTGGAAGCAGAATCTACTATGGACAGGAGTTTTTTTGTACAGAAATAGCTACAGCATGACAGGCTTTGCTGAGTTAGGACCATAGTTTTAAGTGGTAGGATGACTTGGTTGGGTGGAGGGTTCCCAAGATTCTTTCATAGAATCACAGAACTGTTTGAGTTGAAAGGGACCTTAAAAATCATCTTGCTCCAAGTACCCTGCCATGGGCAGGGACATTTTTCAGTAGCTCAGGTTGCTCCAAGCCTCATCCAAGCTTGAACACTTCCAGGGATGGGGCAGCCACAGCTACTTTGGGCAACCTGTGCCAGGGCCTCATGAGCTTTCTCTGAGTAGATTCCAGCAATTGTCAGGTTTTACCCAAGAGAAAGGTTAAGGCCTGTCACATCCCTGCTTATACCTGCATTGCTGCTCACAGGCAAAACACCCTCTTGATCCCGTGCCACTGAGTTCATGCCCTAGTTCAGGGAATTTTGCCATCTCACAAAGCCAGCTCTGACCCAGAGAGCATCCCCTGCACACTTGGCAGGTGAGATGCCCAAAACTTGTTGGATTCAGTCCTTGGAGAGACTTTACAGATTTGCCATTTCACCTCACAGCCCCTGTTGTCCTCTGTGATGAGGTGTAGCAAAAAGCAGGTCCTTTGCCAGAGCCTCTCCTATCTTTCCTTCTCTCATGCCCAAATTTTTTCCTCCCAAACTTTGCCATTATTCAATTTCTATGCCTTTTTCCCTTCTCAGCTGGGTCCTTCAATGCAACACCTTCAACAAATACATTCTGCTTTATTCTTTATTATTCTACCAACATAAAAATTACTAAAAAACACTTTATAAAATATGACTTGAAAAATCCAGCAACCTTACCCAATATCTAGAGTTTCCTAGGAAGAGGGCTGGAGATAAGGATCCAAAGTGGTTTCTCACTGCAGAGCCTCCTACATCAGATCCAAATAGCCAAGGAGTGGGAAAAGGGAATCTTTTAAAAGAGCCTGTGCCTGGAAGTGGCTGTGACTTATCCTAGAGAAGACAACTGGTTACTAGTCCAGTTGCTCTAGAGGTCGTTTTCTAGGTGGGCACAGATGGTTTTCAGAGGAACATTGAGGGAGACATGTTCCCAGGAACTGCAGAAGGAAGAGTCATTAATATATCTCTGGCTGTTGTCCAGGTTGCCAGATGCTAGTGATGATTCCAGGCTACAGGGGACTCTAATAAGATCTTAATAAAAACTCTAATAACTGTCGGGGGACAAAAAAGCCTCCCTTCCATGACTGAGAACCCTGGAAGGGAAATCCAGGCCGAACAAGCTTTTCAGGTTCAACAGAGGAGAACCTCAGCCTGGAGAAGCTTGTCAAGGCTGGAATGGGCTATCCCGGGGCTGGTCTCTAGGGATCTGTGAAGGAAAACAGTAAGGAATTGTCTCCTATGGCCTCAGAGGGAGGTCTCTGAGGGCAGGAGGCCTCTCAGCTGGTCCAGAAGGTTGGGTCACAGTCCCAGAACACTTAGGTTCCACTCCTCTCTTATTTGGGCATGTGATGCTTATTGGCATCTGTGGCTTCACGTGAGTCCCGTGGGTCTTGCATCTGGGGAGCAGCATTGGGGTTGGGGTTCTGGACGCTGCCTATGAAAAGTGGGATGCCTGTTTCATCTTCAAAGATAATGAAAACAAAGGGCCGGTCAAGGCTGAAGGCAGAGACTGAGCGTGACAGCACAACGCTGGTAGCAGCAGATGCTTCCACTCCATCTTCTTTAAGCTCCAGGGTAGACTGATGCTGTACACTGGATACAAAGAGAGGCTCATCTGTGATCTTCTGGAGATTTGGGCTTGTGAACAGCTCCTGGAGGCCTGCAGAGAAAGGAGATGAAGTTAACCTTCCCCAGCTGGTACCACTAGCTCTGATTTTTCTCAAAGCTGTCTGAAAAGAACAATTCCCTGATCTGTTCCTACATGTGTTGTCCACTGTGAAGGCCTGGAGAACTGACAGGCAAGAGAAACAAAAACTGCAGTCCAGCCAGGTTTCCCAAGCTCTTTCTGTATGAAGAATTGAGGGTGCCAAAACTAGAACAGTTCGCACAAGCTTTGTCCACTTCATTTAGAATAGAAGTATAAGACCTATAGTTGTGCTAAAAAAGCAGCAGCAAGTCTGAAGGCTTTCTTGCTAGGCCAGAAATACTTTTACAGAGATTGTTTTTTTAGGTAATTCTGCAAAACAAAATGAACTTTTTAATTATTCTCATGTGGAAAGGCAGTGCCTGGCATTTTGTGCCAAGTTTTGTGATCTGCATTTTCTCTGTTGGCAATTTCCATGTCCTAGACACTGTATTAAATGACAAAGTAAGAGATAAAGACTGATGCACAGGAGGAAGTTCGTCTTGGCTACAAGGAGGGGAATAGAGAAACTGTGAACATTGCCTTCTTTGTAGTATAATGTTGTTGGAGCAAAACATTTGGTGCTAGGCAAGCAAAGAGTAAGGAGGAGGAGAGGAAGAAGGGATGGGAGAGTTTGAAGTTCTGGAGCAAGCTGTGAGGCACAGCTTTAGAAACAAGGGTGCCAGTTTTTAGTGTCAGTGAACAGATGCCATAGACTGAACAGCTTGACTTGTCGTTCTGTGCAAGGAGGCCTTACCCATTTGACTGAGAACCTTGTTGAGTTCCAGCTGGTAGTTCAGTTTTATTTTTGGGATCTTCACTGTGGTGGGCACCTCTCTGGGGAAAAGCCTGCACAGTTGTTTGTAAGGGAAGTTCTCCAGCACATGCGAGGGATTCCAAGTATACTGATTTGGTACAATGACCACAAAACTCATGTTACTCTTAAAGGGAAACTTGGCCACCTGGAAATAAAACCAACCAGAATTTATGGAAAAGGAAGGAAAGTCCAGAAAGTGATGCTTTTAATTTAGTCTTTTTCTGACTGGTCTATAGAACTAGTCTTGCTATTGGATGAAAACAACTTGATGAGACAGAGAGATCTGGTTTCCCCAGAGGAGAATGTTTGTTGGAATAACACCATTAGATTTTAATATCAGCCACTGACTGGTAAAGATTGAGCACATGGCAGAGTGGAAGCCCATGTGCACAAACATTGTACCCACTCTGGCTGTATTCTGAAGACCTCCAACAGTACATTGTCCGAGGGAATTCCTTTCTGTATTTCCTAATTAAGCTTTAACTCAGGGCTTTAAAACTCTATTAATTCCCACTTAGTGGAAGTATCTCTTAGTGTTTTTCCTAGAGATTGAGAGCAGAGATTCAATATTCTTGCTAGAAGCAAGGATCAGGGATGATTATTAAATTTTTGAGTGTTATGCCTGTTAAAATAACATTTGGGGGTTTTTGAGAGAATACTTGCAGTCAGTAAAATACCACAGGGAGAGGAAATTCCAATCAAAACTTGCAATGCTCCTGAGAGAGCCCTACCTGAATGTCCTGGGACTCCAGTGTAAACCAGCTCAGGGGGTACTGGTGGGCTTTCATCATCTCAACTGGCACCACGAACTTATTGTCGAGGTGGAATACATCTGGCCCAGTGGAGCTGGCATTAAACTTATTCCTCCAAAACCCTGTCAAAATAAAGGTTTTGAAATCAACAAAGTTAAATTTGGGTAGAAAAATAGAAACTGCTGAGCTGAGTTCTCTAACAAGGCAGATAGTGACCAGGCAAGTAGAAATACAGCAAAGAGAAGTTGGTACCAAGGCTAGAAGAGACCTAGCAGCAGGAAACTCTTATCATCCAGAGAGGGACTATGGAATAACAAAAAGAACAAGGATTAATTCTCATGCCTCAGCGTGGGAGACTAGTGAAGGCTATGGAGATAAAAGAAAAATGTTTGTGCTTTGAAAAATGAGGAGTATTGCCTTTGTGCTCCTCCAAGACCAAGGTAAAATGTTTGTAGATTTATACTGGAGGTGTTTGGTCTGTGCACAACTCTCAAGAAATTAAGAGGATGACGTGCCTGACCACTGTGCTTTAGTCAGAAGAGACCTTTAAGATCATTGAGTTAGGACTAGATGAGCAGGGATGTGCCACTGCCTGGGATCCTAACCAGGAGGCAAAATACTGCAGGCCCCACTTGCTGCATTATGGCTCTGCTGTCAAGTAACATTTTTAGCACATGTGAAGCAGTTGGGAATCATCACTCTAGAGAAATCTAAGCAAGAGGAACAGCAGATGTACCAGAACAGGCAGATTGACTAGCAGGAAGCAAGGAAAGGAGATATTGTTCAGCTACAGGGCTTGCAGAAAACTAGATTTCTAACTATTTCTCTTGGAAAATAAGGAAAGCCTGTGGAGCTCACCATGGAAATGAATTGCATTGAGCAGGATCATCACCATGTTTTCAGGCAGCTGCTCTAGGAAGGTGGGTATTTGCCCATTAGTTGCTTCCTTTACCCAGTTGTTTATGGCTACGAGGTCATTCTCACTGATCCCAGAAAGAGTCTTGGGCTTTGCTCCATAGAATCTCGCAGAATCCTCCAGGAACTTCTCTTTCACCTCAAATCCTGGCAGAGGGGAAGGATTCCACATAAGCCATCGAACATGGAAAAGGTTTGCTCAGTGGCTCACACAGTAGCATGACATGAAGAGTGCTCAGGGAAACAGAGATGTCTCCGAGTACGGCACATGCTTCCATCACTCTCTGTCACTAGGAGTTTTATCCTACACCAGTACAGACCCCCTGTGCCAGCTCTCACCTTTCTGCAGGAACAGACACGATGCCAGGCTGAGGGTGGACTCTGTGAGTCTTCTGCGAAGGGTGCCCAGCATGTGGTGGAGACAGGGCACCAACTCCAGGTGCATCACCTCCAGCAAATGCTTCTCTGTCTGATTTACTGCTCCTGAAAATCAAACTCCTGTTAGGTCATGCCCATGTAGTGAAAAACAGGGATGTTACTCTGGCTGCCTCCTGTTAGAAACATGCTGTGCCTTACAAAAGAGGCTGGAGAAATCTGAGAGTCAGAGCCTCAGAGGCCAGCATCAATTGTAATCATACCTAATTAAAGCTGCAGGAGTAAGGATAAGTGGAAGGGAGCATATTTAATTTGCATTTTGCACACTGGTTGCTAGTACCTCCAGGAGAGGGTATGAGGGTATGAGGAAGGGCATGTTTTAGCTAAGAAGTTACCCAATGCCAGGTGAGACAAGGAGAGGGCGATGCTGAAGGGCGACAGGATCACATTGGTTCTGTTGGACTCCGGCTGGACCTCTCTCAGGAGATCAATGCTGAATCTCACCAAGCCATCTGCCAGCCTCTGGCTTTTCTTCCAAGTCATCTCGCAGCTTTTAACTTCAGCCTCTCCTTCTTCAGAGGAGGCAATTTCACCAGGTAGTTTCTTTCCATGACAGCCCCCAGCCCCAGCTATGGGTTCATCTTCTACATTCCAGTCATCTCTTGTGTCTGGAAGGATGGTGGCAAATGGTGACATAGATCTATCAATCTCCTGGAAGCTGTCATAAGTGAATTCTTCCAGCTTTGCATCTGGCAGGGTTGGGTTGACTTCCAGCAGATCAGACTGTACAATTCCATCACTTTTCATGTCCTGAGGAGAAACATGAAGGATAGCACTGGGAAAGCAGGAGCACAGTGACATCTTCCCTTCATGGGCCTTACTGCACACCTAAATGGGTAGAGAAAACTCTCCAGCTTCCCTACTTTGGTGGGGTTTGCTTCAGTTTGCCTTTAACCTTGAGGTTAAAAGCACCTGAATGAGTTTGGAAAAGAGAAGGTCTTGTATCCTGTGAAAATGGACTGAGTGAGGGTCTGACAGTGGTTCCTCCTCCACTTGCTCTTGGGGCCTGCTGTAGGCAAGCTTGAAGGCAAGACCCCCCCACCTGCTCTGCACACACTCTGTGCCTTCAGTGTTTATAGTGTCCTCAGCCTTCATTTCACCTCCTCCCCTCACAAGTTTTGAGTGCCCATCTGCCTCATTGACTGGTCAGCACCCTCTGCTGCTGTCACAGCCTCAGTCCAGTTTGGCTCAACTCCTCCTTCAGATGTCTGTGTTTTCTTGACCTGTCTGTTCTATTCCATCCCTCTTCTTTCCAAGTTTCCTTATTTTCCACTTTTCTATGCTTTAGCCTGTAGCAGTGCCACTACTCTCCTCATATTTGCCTGGTGTTAAACATCCCAAGCTGAATGGGTTGTAATTGCTATGGGTCTTTCTCCCTGTCATCCTCACAGCTGGATGTTTTCCTCACCTTTCCATATCAAACAGAAATTAAATCCACCACCTTCCAGCCCCTGTACATGCCAGTACTGATGTTAACTCCATACTCTGCCCTGTTATTTAGGCTGGAGCTTCCACTGTGAGGGAGCACAGCATTGGTCACGGCAGGGAATGAAGCCTGCAGAAAGATGGACTTTTTCATGGCACTGACACTGGTGGATTTCACTGCCTAGGCTCATCTCAGGACAAACTGGAAAACCATTGCAAACACGACAGCATAACTTCAGTCCATTTGAGTGAACACTGCTTACCTTCAGCTTCCCATCTTTGTCTAGGAAGAGATGCTTTTGGTTAATGGCATGTGCCGAAGAAAACTGCACGAAAAAAATCAATAAAGAAACAAAGTCAGTCCCTGATAATTCCCTCTGAATTTCCACAGTCCCACTCCTACTCCTGGCTGTAACAGTCCCCACAAGGCAACAGCACAGGCAGGGCTCGAGGATGAAGACCCAGAGGCAGTGGGGTCCACCATCAGGAGGCAGAAGGGAGCAGAAGCTGGGAGAGATTGCAGGCACTGGATTTGTTTAGAAAGGGGTCAGGCCAGATTGGTACAAAATAAAGTATTCTCTAGAGAGTGAGCAGTGTGGTTTTGCAACACCTGATCTGACAGGGATCCAGATTTAAAAGGGGGGGAGGGGACTAGGTGTTATTAAACAACCTTCTGTTAATTCCTGAAAGTCATGATCACTAAATACAGTTGAAGCCAAGTTTCCAGAGATTTTTCTACAGAAACACAAATAATGACAATATCCATAGCTATTTCAGCTGGGTAAAAGATTAGACACCATGCTGGTTAACCCCAGAGCAGAGAAGCACCTCCAAGAATCTGCCTTCCAGGGCTTCTGATGCAGCAGCACCAGGTGGTATTTGCCCCGTGGTCTGATGCAGGGACCCACCGTGCTGCATTTGCCCTTTGCTGGTGTGGAGAGGCTGTGCTCACACCCCCACCCTGCTGGAGTGAGAACTTACCCTTAGGAGGCTGTGCAGAGCAGATAGGCAGAGCAGACCCCAGAAGAACAGCATATTTCTGGAACAGAAGGACCAGCCGAGAGAGAAGTTATTTCCAGTTGCCTGGCAAGCAGCAAGCTGAGCCTGTTCAGGTCTACAGGGAGAAAATTATCAACCTGGCCAAACAGGTTGGCACAGGAGCTCACAGAAGGCAATAGGCACAATGCTGCAAAGAACCAACACAGGGCTCCTGGGTCTGACGCCAAGGCAGTGAAATCAGAGAGGAGCAGGGACCCCACTGGAGCAGAGCAGCAACCACAGCCTACTTGGATCCTGCATGTCTGACCCCATTGCCCTCATTTCTCTGGCTTGAAAATGGTATTTCCCTAATCAGTGCTGTACAAACTGTGCCTCTGGAAGGAGACAGGAGCCTCTGCTTCTTTCCCATGGAAACCACGGAGATACGAGTACAGCATCCTCAGCTGTGCCCTGGGCTCTTGGGAGAAGGGATACTGACCTGCTGTGGTGGGGCTGCAGGCATTCAGCAAAGGATTTTGCAGGTAGAAAATTGCAGAGCAGTTTCTCAACAATACGTCCTGAAATGGAGAGTCCTCCCCTTCCTGGCACTTGCCTTCCCCCTTTACTGGCAAACCCAGCCTCTCCCACCCCTGCTGTCCAGTTCCTGTATTGGGACAGTGGGAGCAGGGCTTCCAGGGTCACAGACAAACCACTCCACCCATTCCCTGGCCACTACTTCACCCAGCCACTTTTCCCTTTCAAACAAAAAGCCCAGCCCTCAGCACAACTGCCACACTTAATTCCTGGGGCTGCTCTCCACTCTCCAAGCAGTCCTTACTTCATCCAAAACTGCTGGGCTAAGATCCCAGTTGTCAAGTAGAAGCAGCAAAACTTGAGGCCATTTCATTTCCCCTCCTCCCTCACCCCAAATCCTGCAGCCACATATAACCCTGAATACCCTGTTCTTCCCTGGTGGTGCCCTTCCTTTAACCTTCTGCCAAATTCACTCCAGACTCCCAGAGGAGCACTACTGCTCATTGGAGAAGCACTCATTTATATCAAATCCTCTTTTATTTGCCCCTTACCTGAGGTTGTTCATGTCCATGTTAGAGGTGGCACTTGCTTTAGCCCGGCCAACAACTCTGCACAGGGCACACACAGCTCCTGTCCAGCCCAACCAGGCAGCGACCTTCAGCACCACCCCCTGTTTGAGAATCTGGCAGGCAAATATTGACCTACAGCATCCAGTTAAACATTTGTTTGGGGGAGAAGAGTGAATTTGTGGTGCACTTGGAGATTGGGAGACACTTTGGGCTGCTGTATCAAGACAACATTAATGCTGAGTTTACCAGCTCTGAAACTCCCATCAGCAAAGAAGTCAGTTGTCCCTAGTGGCAGCTCCACTTTCCATACACGCCCTGTGCAGGGAATGTGCTCTTTTATTAATAACCTTCAGTGAAAATGCAGGGCTCGGTATTTATTGTCACAGGGCTCTCATTTTGGGATTTTTTTTTGCAGAAAACCCCAGTTATTCACTCCTCGCATGCCAGCTGCTTCTGCTGCAGCCGGCACGAGGCACCAGTTTAACAGATGGCAGGTGCCCAGGGCCCCACGGCCACGCATGGGGTGGGAGGCTGTGATGTCGAGGCTGGGCTGAGCCAAGAGCAGCTGGTCCCTCCCCTGGGGCACAGCACGCTCCAGAGCTCTGCCAGGGCAGCTGGCCTGAGTTCCAGGCTCCACAGCACGCACACACTGCTGGGGCTTGGAGGAAGAGTCTCGGGATGGGCAGAATTCCAGCAGTCTTGTCCTGTGTAGTTTTGTGCCTAATGCAGAAGAGATTGTGATCCTTCTCACCTCTGTCTGTGTCCTCAGTGGGAGAGGAGTCACTAAGGAGCAGTGGGGAATGCTAATGGGATCACAGTGCTTCCAGTCATCCATTCCTCACAGTAAGTCTTTGTTCCCAAACTCACACCAGACACTGGGAAGGGAGTAGAGATGAGACGGGTTCAAGGTCTGCAACCACAAACTACTTTGGGACATTCTGCTTCAACACGAGGAGCTACTTTCCCTTGGAAAGCAAATCCTTGTGCAGCAGACTCCTACCTTACATCCAGGACATCTTCACAGCATCCCTCCTCCAGCTCCCCCAGAGCACAAGAGGTGCCCGAATGAGGAGCTTTAGCTCTGGCTGAAGAGCAGAAGAGCTGCAGCCAGCATACCCAGCCCCTCCAGCACAGAGCTTACACACACCTGGCTCTGCAGCTCTTTCAAAGAGTTTATTAGAAGTAAATATTTACATCTATTGCAAATGGTTAATAGGCAACATGAGACTGAGAGCTCCTCTTGGACAGGGAAGGATAGCACTGGCCAACCACTCACCTCCCCAGCTGCAGGTGGCTTAGATGAACCAGCAGCTGGATCAGAGCCCTTTTCCCTCCCAGAACAACCCACAGCAGGCTCCTCCTCTGTCTATGATAAGAGCTTCCTGGTCCCTTGATACTGGTTCTGGCTAGGCTGAAGGATGGATGGGAAAAGGTCTGCAACAGAAGTGAGGCAACTGCTCCCACTGCTGGGTCAAAGAGCACACTTGTTTCTTTTGAGGTGGGAACAGATGGTGCCTCCTGGCTCTCACCCTACAAGGGCAGGAGGGGACAAAACTGAGCACCTTTGTGCTGTCCTGTCTTCTCCAGGAATATGACCAGCACAAAGGAGAGGATTAGAGATATTTCTTGAGGATCCCTGCCAGTGCATGGCACGCTGGGCATTCCTCACCCCTTACATCATCACTGGATGCTGGGACAGGAACCAACAACAGCCCTACCCTACTGCTCCAGACACCAAGCTCCTTATGGAAGCATCTTGTTCTGGCCTCCCTAGAGGGTCACATTCCCATCCCAAACTGCTGCTCTGCAGCAGCCCATTCCTGAATGAACTGGCAGAGCAGATGGAGTTTGTGCCTCGGCTGACTTGCATTCCAGGCTTTGCTCTGGAGACAGTATAGCAGCAGAAAGGCTCTAGTTAGCATCTCCTCCTCCTGTGCAGGCTCTAACTCTGCTGGCAGAACCTGAAGTTCATAGAGTACCTCCCCTGGGCATGGAGCACTGACCGGAAGAGGAGGAGGTACCTGGCACCATGCAGCTCTGAAGGCAGCAGTTTCCAGGCCCAGCTTAGGCTATCCTAGTGAGACTGTTCAGTGGTTCAGGAGTGGAAGTCAAGGGTAAGTGCAGATGGCAGTAGCTAAACTGTTGGTTTTGTCAAGGGGCACCTCTTACCCCTTAACTGAAGGAGGGAGGGTATCTGTGGTCCCTCTTATTCCAGAGGGCAGCTCACAGTCCCCTGGCATCAGGCACACATGGTAAGGAAAGCTCCAGGCCTCTCTGCAGGGGTGACAGTGACCTACAACGCCCAATATCTCTCCCAGCAGCAGTGGAGGTTTCTCAGTTATGGCTTTTTTCTCTTTAAAGATACAGAAAGAGGTCAGAAATGCTTTACCGAGTGCTCACTAACAAGTACACCTCCTCCTGCACCTTCAGATGTTCAGAAACATCTAACTCTGCCTCCTCCAAAAGCCATGCTGCTGGCTTCCAGCTCCACCACCAGCACTGCGGGAGCCACAGGCTCCTGGGCTGGGGGTCACTATGCCAGGAGGCGGATGATGCCATTGTCTGAGCCCAGCAGGAGATGGCACTTTGTGGGCAGCACTGCCAGGCTGGTCAGTGTACCCCGAAAATTCTCGGAGCTCAGCTTGGTCGTGCTGATGGGCAGAGCTGAGGACTCCAGCATGGAGTAGACCCCGATCTTGTTGGCCACAGTGCCAGTGACCACTTCGTTACCATAGAGGTCGAATGTGTGGATGGGTTCGGATGCAGACTTGTAGTGGTGCAAAGGTTTCTGTTCCAGTTCCTTCCAGACAGTCAGGGAATGATCTGAAGAGGAGCTGATTAGTACATTGCCATCTGCAGCCTGCAGGAAAGGAAAGGCCAGTGAGCCAACATTCCTGCTGTAAAAACTCCCAGTCACAGGGCAATCCCTTGGGACAGACATTTTCAAGCAACTGATGGTACTGAGAAGTAATAGCAAGGCATCAGGATGCTCTGGTAGCTGGCAACCTCCTCTAGAGCTATCCTCCAAGGGACAGGCTGTGCCTCTTCTCAACAATATCCTGATACCCAACACAACTCATTCATCATCTGTTTTTACTGCAGTGGGTAAAGGGATTACCATGCAGTCTCCCTCTCCACTAAATCACCTGCTAAACTATTTTCCTTTTCAGGAAAAGGAATCAGGAGGCTCTCACACAGTGGAAAATACTGCTGAGGGTAGAAGCCTGGAGCTGCTTATTAGCAGAGCTAGTGAGAGGGTAAACAACCCATACTGCTGAACTTTGTTTAACCTGCATTTGGGTCGAGGGCACCAGAGCCCTAGCACTGCTCCCTGAGGGTGGGTAAACACGGACAAGAGTTATTCATTAGAGCTACGCTCTCCCGGGGAACCTGAGAGCCCCATGGAGAAAGCAACACATTTGCTTCTTCATGGGAGCCATAGCTCCTCCCTGCCCCTGATGCAGACCTGATCGGCAGGGACTGACACCCAGGAGGGCTGATGTCTGTTCAGTATGGGTTGGACCAAGAACAGCCACTGGCAGCACTAACCATTGTGCAGGAGAGCTTGAACAGACTCTTAGGGACACAGCAAAGGTGGAGGAATGCTCCAGGATGGAGCAGACAAGCCCTGCTGGAAGGATGCTCCATGCAGCCTCAGAGGATCAACAGGCCCCACACTGATCCCAGCTGAAGCTCTCACCCTGATCTGCAGGATGTCTCCCTCATGGGCAGGCCACCCCCGCATGATGAGCCCTGTCCTGGTGTCCAGCAGCACGATGAAGCCGGAGGAGAAGCCAGCCATGACACTGCGCCCGTTGGGACTGACAGCCAGGCAGCGGATGAGCCCAGCGCTCACCCCGCTGGCCAGGCGGAACTCGTGCTGCAAGAGAGACAGTCCAGCTAGGGGGGATGAAGGTCAGGAGAGCCGGCATCTCACAGACAGGAGACGCTGGGCTCCAGCTGACTTCCACAGAGTCATCTCAGCTGGTTGTGAGCCAGCCAGGATCCCATCACTAAGCACACAGATGGAGAAGGGAGGCTTGCAGAGCTCCAGAGTCCCTACCTGTAGCCCTGGCTTCCTGTGGTCGATGAAACGCAGCACAGAGTCTGCGCTGGCCACAGAAATGCTGTGATAGGGAGGTGGCATGGTGGTCACAGCAGTGATGGGCACTTTGCTGTCTAATTCATCAAAAGTCCGGAGAAGTTTGCCTGTGAAAACATGATGGAGATACTATGGCAGCAGATGAACAGAGAAGGTACACAGCAAATCTCCAGTTCTCCAGTTCTGTGCTGGGTTTTAATGGGAGCCATCCAAACTCAATATGGCTCCTCTGTCTGTAAGGACTGGATCAGTTCCCTCCAGCCAGCTCTAGCACTTTCCCTTCTTACCTGTGAACTGGTCCCAGATGTGCACAGTCCCATCACAGCTCACCACGTGCTGTGGTGCCTCCAGCTGGCTCACAAAGTAAACAGACTTCTTGTGCTCAGTGTAGGTGAACCGTGGTGGCACCTCTCTGGTGCCATCCCCATAGTTGTACAGGGGCCAAAGGCGGACAGTCTTGTCCTTGCTGCCGCTCAGAAAGAAATCCTCACTGCCAAGTGGTGCCACACATTTGATGGCCCCCGAATGCCCTGAGAAACTCTGCAGCTTGATCTGGTGAAAGTGGAAGCGGGGATCGTGCTGGCTCACCCCAATCTCATACTGCCAGTAGGCCAGCCAGTTCCCACACAGCATGTGGGTGCTGCGAGGCAGGTCGTGCTTCAGGGCATTCTCCTCACTGGATGAGCTGGGAATAAAGCCATCAGTGCTAGCAGTGAGGTGAAGCAAGCCAAGACCCTCACACTGTGTGTCCACAGGGACCTGGATGCGGTTCCCTACCAGCACGCTCCCAAAAGTCCCAGAGTGACTGTCCTCATGGGGGCTGGAGAAGGGCTCAGCCCACCGTGTGTCTTGGTCTGAGCCCACCACACTTGGTGTTTGTTCCAGGCCAACAACCTTCAGGTTCTTGGGGTTCACGTTCTCCAGGTAGAGGCTGGCCAGCTTCTCCACCAGGGAGTGGTTGGGCACAACTGTCCGGATAACATCACCTGCAGAGAGAGAACATGGCTTCAGGGCAACGAATTTCCCCATCATCACCCCCAGAACAGCGTCAGCACAGGGCTGTGAACACAGCACCCCCACAAGCCAGCCACATGCTGCTCCCAGCCAAAGCTACCTGAAGCCCAGGGGGCTCCCAATGCAACAAGCAGACCAAGCCACAGCGTAGAAGCTGTGGGTTTCCTCCAGGAGCTCTAGGACCTCTGATTTCCCTTGAATTCAGGCCCAGCACACATGCACAGACCACAGAGCTCTCTCACGGATCCCTGGCGCTGGTGGCCAAGCCATACCTAGCAAGCAGGAGAAGGGGATGTAGGTGATGTAGGCCATCTCAGGGTTAAACACCTTCTGTAACTCCACCAGCACGGATGGATCCAGAGCCAGCAGCTTCCCATCTGAAAGGGGCACCTCCATAACTGGCACCTCACAGCTGCTCAGCAGCTCTGCTGTCAATCCCTGACAGGAGAAAACAGGAAGATGCCCAAAATTGGATGCTTTCATCACACAAATAATTACACAAACACGATCTGGGTGGACACTGCTGATACCAGCAGTGGTGTGTGCAGGTATGCCCACCACATTCCTGCATTTGGGTACTGGGGAATGGCTCCTCTCTCATATCACTGACCTGGTCCTGCAGCTCCTGCAGCAGTGAGAATGCCCCAAAGAAGTTCCTCACTGTGTCACTCAAATGTTGCTGCACCATCTCCTGCCCAATCCGCAGGCAGATCAAGGCAATTAGGCTGATTGTCTTAACACACAGGACAACACGGGCCTGGGCACCACTGGGGAAACTGAAGAGGACATCCATTACCAGCTTGCCCCCACAAATCCCTTTTTCCTCTGCGTCACACTTCCTGCCTTTTTCAGAATTCTTTGAGCATCTGTCTACCAGTCTACCAGTGCAAGGAGGTGCACACCAGGCAGGAGCATTAAGAACCATTTCCAAATACCTGATTTTGTGCCAATCCTGGCTGAAGGCACAGCAGACTGCAGTGCTTACCTGACAGTTGGTGAAGTGAGGAAGCCCAGCACTGGGAGCAGCACCTCCTGACTGATCTTGGGGAGAATGTCCATCAGTGTGGTGTCAGAGAGAGACACCACAATCTTCTGAGTCAGTGTCACGGCAGCCAGGAGCCCGGCCTCCTTCCGACTGTTCAGCCGGACACCACCTGACCCGCTGCCAGGCACAACCTGCAAAAGAAATCCCTTGGTTCCTGGGCCACCATCTGCCAGCAGGACACAGCAGGGTAATGCCAGGATCACCCAACCTCAGCATCAAAACCCAGCATAGTAGTGCTGGTCACAGCTCCTGAAAGAGGAACCTGAGCACCAAGTCTCAACAGCAACTCGAGCCTTACACTCGAGGGACAAGCCTAAAAAATGATGGAAAGGTGAGCCTGGAGAAAATGGAATGACATCCCCGAGATCACAGGACACCTCTGGAGAGCATCTCCCTACAGGAAGCCCCCACAGCTGGGAAACTCAGAAGGGAGAGCAACAACACCATAGTGGCCCATACCATCTTGGACACCCCAGAGCATCATATGCCAACACAGAAAGAGGGGAAACGTTTACATACACACAGTTTAAAAGCAAGAATCAGTGTCTTCATCCCATGCCATGTTGAGCCTGGATGTGCAGTCTGCAGAGGAACAGTCCTTGCATGACATATCCAGGCACAAATTATGGGCAAATCTGCTGATGAATTCTAAAAATCCAGCTGCTAATAACTTCATGAGGCAGAACAACACATCCTTTTTTGCTGACAACATACCAATGCTGTTAAGGCAGTGCCAAAGAGTTAATAACATCAGCACCAATACTAAAAGATTTCTTCTAGATTGTGCTATTTCCTAACTACCAGACATACCAAACACCCAGGAAAAGAGAGCCAATAACAAAACCCACAGACAATTCCCAGCTTCCGCTATATTTCTTGTACACTTGCCATCTTCCAGCTCATCAGAGAGGCTCTTCCTCTCACAGAATAGCCACCCTGCCAAATTCTGCAAAAAGGATTGACTTTATCCTATTTGTGACCCGCAAGTTCCATCGCTTTAATATCAGGTTGCCAAATGCTGTTTCACAGGGGTATTAATCCCCTGCGTGTCTCCAAGCAATAACCTTAGTAAAGCAAAGCACAACAGCTGGAGCTGTGATTGCAACTGGGTGGAGAATGATTTTGCTGAAAAATGGGGGTTTTTTCCCCCAGAAAAATCTCCCCTTCAACACTGGAAAAACTGACAATGCCTTTTTGTTTTCTTTAAATGAACAGCTGTGGCCTCTTTTCCTCTATGTTCAAACTATCAAAAAGCTACTGAAGTTTTCCATTTAAATGAGAATCCATAACTGAAGTGTTTATAATCCATTAAAAAGGGAGCAATATGAAAAATAAGACTGTTTAAAACATTCAAAACCTTTTCTTTATGAAAAATTAGTTTTTCAACCAGCTGCATTATACATTTTCCTCTTGCTTTTCAGCTATGAATTTCAAGCTGAAATGTTGGTGAGTCTTGCCAGTACTTTTTATCCAGTTCAAAACTCTTCAGCCTCTCCCCAGCTCATCCCTATCTGCACATACAGACCTCTAAGAACACTCGCTCCAACAACCCCACAGCAGCTCAAGCTGCTACTCCTGCCTGTTATCACAATCCCACCCTTCTGCCAGCTCTGTTTGGGCACACCTGCCCAGCAAAGCAAAAGAAAAGCTTTTTCTCTGGCTTAACATGTGTCAGAGATGGGTCTGACAGGGAAAGCCTCTGGCTGAAATGGGGGAAAAGGGGTATGTACACAGCTATATGCTTCGCTGGAAGCAGTCTGGAGCTTGTGGCAGGGGGTGAAAGTGCCTCTGCTGCCTTTGTCAGCCAACACAGCCAGAGCTGCTCAGCCCACACTGACCAAGACAGAGCTCAGCCAAGCTCAATTTTTTTCTGCAGAAGGTTCCTGGTGAAGTCAAACTATTTATTGTGCATCCTCCTTCCATGCCTGGACATACATCTCACCCCAACACGCAAGAGAAGAGGAGAAAAGGCAATACTAACCAGGTAGCTGATGTAGGGCAGGTACTGGTAGGTGAGGACGGGCTCTCCATACAGGTAGGCCACGTGCACAAGGCAGGCCAGCACTGGCCTGGACACCTGATCTCCCAGCACTGGCCGCTGCTGGTAGATGTTTCCTGTACTCAGGGGACTGTTCTCATCGTTGCTTGGTACAAACTGCTGCCTGGTGGGGCCTATCCAGAGAACACACTGTGAGCTGGGGGAGCAGCTACACCCGAGCCGCCAGCAGACAGAGTTGGGGCACAGCCCCCCCTGAGGTGCAAGGAGCAGCCCTTACCGATGTAGCAGGACGTGAGCAGACGGAGCAGGGTCCTGGCGATGAAGCGGGACGTGACGGTTGGGCCCAGCTTGGCTGAGAGCCACCTCACCATTTTACAGGCTGTGTCTGCAAAACAGAAACAGTTGCAAGGACAGAGCCTGGCACAGCACAGATTACTTATCGCCTGCCTGCTGCCCTGAGCCTGCTGGCCCCAGTGGCAGCGCCCTGGGTCTCAGATCCACATGAAGACCTAGCTTTTTATGCTAGTTTCATCACTGTTCCCAAGCTGGGACCATAGACACCCCAAAATCTGGACCCACTTCTTCCCAGGCTCTGCCCTTTAGTGGATGTTTACCATGCTTGGCAGCAGACAGGATCTTACCCATCAGTATTGTCTGCTCTTTGTCATCAGAGTGATCTGGCAGCTCCTCTCCCTCCCCATCCTCTGGCTCACTGCTATCATCAGCCAGGGTGACATCCACGGAGGCACCAGCATCCACAACCACTGTCAGCTCTGCATCAACCACAGGCTCATCATTCTCCTCTTCATCGTGCTCTTCTTCCTCCTCCTCTGAGTCCTCACTTTGTTTCAGGTCCTGGCTGCTGTCCATTGATTTCAAGCTACTCTTGTCCTTCTGGGAATCCCCATCAGCAGGTCTGTCCTCTCCCAGGGACACCTCGCTGGCACTGCTCTTGTCACTCAACCGGCCAAGGCTGAGAGATTCCTGCTCCTGAGGCTGCAGAGATTCTCCAACATAGAGGCCACCCTGGAATTCCTCCCCCTCGGGCAGGTAGCCCTGGTCACAGAAGCTGACACCGGAGGTGTAGTCAAGGAGGTCGAGTGCAGCAGAGCTGTGCTCCACGTCCATTTTGATCTCCTCCCCAAACACACATGACACTGGGCTTTCCCCTCCACTCTCATCATCCTCAGCCGCGCCAAGCAGGGATTTGCTTTCCTCCCGCGAGCTCTCGATGCCAACGAGGATCTGCAGGATGTGGGGCAGCAGGTTAAGGAGGAAGGACTGCAGCCCCAGGCGCACAATCAGCTGGGCCACAAAGCAGTCTGTGTACAGGTAGAACCTGCCATGGCGGTGGCAGAGGATCTCGTATGCTCCGATCAGTGGCTTCAGCAAGTATTTATTGGCATTCTTCGGACCAAGGGATTTAGCTATGGGTTCAAAGAGGTACCACGATGCATAGACAGCGGTGTTCTCCTCAGACATCAGAGATAAGATGAAGGGCAGAAGAATCTCCAAGCCTTCAGGGGTGATTTCAGAAAGGATCCCCTCCAGCTGCTGCCACAGCTGGAAAACAAGCTCCCGGCCTTGACCTTCATCCTCTATCTTCTTTGCCTGATAGGTGAAAATGAACTTGTGCAGAGCTGGGAAGTACACTGGGAAGGGGACAATGGAGCTGAAGGGACTGAGGAGCTGTGTGGGACAGGGTGGGGGGAGGCCCTGGGAGATGGGTTTGTATTCAAACAACTGTGCTGAGGCTTTGCCTGGCCTGGTCTTCAGAAGCTTCTCCACTGGCACGTTCAGCTGCAGCAGGACATGCAACACATGCTGGAGTGGGGCTGGGACCTCCTTGGGATGGTAACAACACAGATTACGCACCATCAGGAACCGCTCCAACAGGGATGCATCAGGCTTTGAAGGACGAATCCTTGGTGCAAATATAATCTCAGCTACCAGAACGCCCAAAGCTTGCATGTCCCTCTGGAAGAGATCCAAGAGACCCAGGGATGGCTCTTCCCATGCCTGCTCCATTAGCTGCATCTCACTGCTTAAACCTTTAGCCAAGAAATTGTCCAGTTTCTCCAGTTCTTCCAGGGCCTGGAGTGGATTGAAGCCTTCAGGAAGTGTGATTTTCATGTCAACCTGATCCCTGGCACCTGCCTTACTCCGATGGAGAGGTCGGACACCTGAGGATTTGACATCAGTGGTGTAAGTAGGGAGGGTGGACGGCTGTGCTGAAGGCACAGTGGCAGAGGGCTGGTCAACAGCTCTACCAGTAGCAGAAATTGAATCCAGGGCTTCCATGCCTTGCTCTAAATCATCCTCAGCAGCGACAGATTTCTCTCCAGACCAGGTGGTTTCACTGGGCGTGGCCTCCAGGACTAGCCCATTAACTGCATCCATCACTGGGCCTTGGATATCCTCCAAAAACACGGTCTCCCGGATGTTCTGGAGAAGAGGCCGGGCAATGGCTGGAGCTTCAGCAGGAGCGTAGGCAGGTCCCACCATGCGCCTGGGATGCGGCTGGTCGAACAGCTGCACAACTCCATAGGTCGTCAGATGCGTGTGGTTGTCGACTAGATGGAGGCAGACGTTCTTCTCCTTGACTGCATCCTTTCCCAGCAGCTTGTACCCAAAGGTGAGGTCAATCCAGTGGTGGAGGTCCTGGGAGACCTCGCTGCTCTCAAGCAGCATGCGGTGAACTTCAATGAACTCCTCGTAGGAACTACACCAGGATGGCACATCCAGGTCAGGCATGTCTGGGTGGATGGATCGGAAGATGGAAGGGTCCGTATAAAACTCAGGGATGCACTCATCTGGGGTCCAGCTCTGCATGCGCTCCATGCTGGCCGGGTACTCGTTGGGCTCCCACTGGGACCTCACGTGGCAGCACAGCACTGCCTTGGGTGTCCTCCGAGCCGTGTACACGTAGTAGGTGATATCCGAAAGGACATCAGAGATGTGATGGGGGACATGGAGCTGCTCCCCACTCGAGCCCCCAGCAACAAATGCCTGCTTGGTCATCTCGTAGGTGAAGTCCAGCTGCTTGTCTCCCTTGTTGAGACGGAACTTGGATTTTCTTAGGTCCCTGAACTTCCCGTTCTTGGTAGTGAAGTCCACCACCCATGGAAGAACCGGGTGATAATTAGGGTCTCCCATTCTCCTCCCAGCCAAACTGTTTAGATGCATAAGGTAGTCGAAGTTGCTGACCTGCCCATGCACCCACTGCAACACCAGGTCTCGGAGGTCCTTCTGGCAGGTGGTGCATCTCACCTCCTGCCCAGCATGTCTTTCCTCACTCACTTTTTCCACACCAGCCTCCGGATTCACTTCCTCCACCCTCGGTTTCTCATACTCTCTGAAGTTCACACGGAGGTGGCTGCACAGCTTCTCATCCACAGCCACATCCCGAAGGGAAAAGGCACCACAAGCCAGACCTGCCTGGTGACAAGCCCTCATGGCCTGCAGCACGTGGAAAAGGAGGAAGAGGATTTTGGCGTGGCTGTTGGTGAGCTTGGCCGGGCTGAACATTACGATGTCATGCAGACAGTACTGCATGTACGGGTAGACAATGTACAGCATGCTGGCCGACTCGAGCAGGGCTTCAGCCTGCAGCACGTTGGGGCAGGGGGGCACCCCTTTGGCAGCTGCCAGGCTCTCCTTGGCGGGGGAAGCACTGGGCACATTCCTGCCCACCTGCAGGATGGGGCAGCCATAAGCCTTCTGCAGGGCAGCCCGCAGCAGGTCCAGGGCGGGCACGGTGGGCGGCACATCCAGGTGCCGGTACGGCCGCACGTGCCGGGAGTGGGCACGGCACCAGAGGTTGCGGTAGTTCTGAGCGGCGACGCTCTGCATGAAGCTGTGCAGGGTGTCCGGCTGGTCGGGCGCCGGGGGCTGTGCTCGCAGTCGGTACGCCAGCCGGTCCTTGCGCAGCCCGTGGATCTCCACACGGGTCCAGCCCGTGGGCAGCTTCTGCACCGAGTGCTGCAGGAACGTCCTGACCTCCACGTCGCTCAGCCCCTCCGGTCGCGGGCACAGGGCAGGCAGCACCCGCCGCTCCTTGAGGCTGGAGAGCCATTTGAGCGAGACAAAGGCGGTGATGTGGGTCCTGTCGGCGGCCGTGGCCAGCTGCCGGCGGTCGATGTTCAGGTCCTTCTCCACGCTCTGCAGGAAGCTGTCCATGTTGGCTCCTGCCAGGACAAAGGCAACCCAGAGAGGCCGTGAGTGAGCAGAGCTCACCGTCCTGCCCTCCCTGCTGAGTGACAAGTCTCACTTCCCCATTGGCACCTTTGAAGAGCTTGGTCACTGTATAAGGGGGTGGGGGTTGAGAAGGGACTAGCCCTGGTCACACAAAGTGTGACCTCTGCAGCCAGGAGGGGCTGCTCACACAGCCCCGGGCCCACCGAGTGATACATGATGGGACCTGCAGGGTCTGAGTGCTGAGGGAGGGGATATGATGTCACCTCTGCACGTGGTGGGGGCACCAGGTGGAGCTGGCTGGGGGGGACACAGAGTGGCACCTCCACAACCAGGACAAGGGACACGATAGCACCCCTGCAGGGAGTGGGGGCCACAACGGCATCTGCACAGCCCAGCCTTGGGAGAGGGACGCGATGGGACATCCGGAGCCACCAGGGCTGGCGGGGGGAACTTGCTGAGATGGGGCGGGGCGAGAGAGGGGCGAGACGCGTCACCTGCGGCGCCAGGACCGGCGAGGGGAACACAAGAGCCCCTGGGCAGCGCCGGGGCCGACACAGAACACGGCCACGGCAAGGAGCAGCTCCCCAGCACCGACGCACGGCCGGGGGTGCGGCCGCGGCCCCGCAGGGCCCGAGCCACGGGAGGGGGAGC
>VWZG01004227.1:175521-234780 GCA_013396735.1 Grallaria varia | reverse complement strand
GCCGGGACCGGCTCGCTGGAATCCGGACCAGATGTACCCGGCACGCCCGGAATGCTCGGCATCCCCGCCGGCCCCGCCGCTGCGCCCCGGCCGCCCGCCCCGCACCGAGAGCCCCCCGCGCCCGCCGCCCCACCGGGGCCGGCCCCAGCCTCTGGTGGCGCCAGCGGGAGCCTGCTATCATGTCCCCCGGGGCATTTCCCGGTGCTGTCTGGCCCGCCCGCCAGGCCCAGTTGCCTGGGGGTTTCCCGGTACTCAATCCCCAGCAGCCGGAATGCGGGCTGCCCGGGGAAGGGGACTTTCCCTGGGCCCAGGGGGAAGCGGTGGCGTCCCACGCCAGCCCTGGGGTTGGCGTCCCTGCCCTCCAGCAAAGTGACTCAGAGTAAAAGGCTGCACTCCCCACAATTTCCCTGCTGGTGGCTGGGCAGTGACAAAGTGTGTTCCCTGTCAGGAGGCAGCTGGGATGCTGCCAGTACGGATGGATGCCCAAGGTGAGCTGCTGGGAATGCTGTAACCCCTACGTGCAGTGGCCTCCCTGCCCTGCCGGAGCAGGTTCCCTTATCTCTTATTTTCCAGCAAAAATGGCCTTGGATTTCCTGTCGTTCGTGGTTTAGGGCTGGCTGCAGGTGCTGGAGCTCATGCACCACCTGCTTTGGGAGAGGGGAGGGATGGGAGGAGTTGAGACTGGAGCTGCCTCTGAATTCCCTGTGGAGGGGGGATTTCAGCCCTGAGGAGCTTCCCTGGGTGGGGAAGACAAGGTGGTGGATCAGGACCCGGTGCTGGGGTGGGGCGGAGGAGCTGTCCTGGCCGTTGTGGGTGCCGGCTCAGCTCGATGCGGTTCCATCCCAGCTCTGATCCATGTGTTCCCTTCCCAGGTGTTGCTGCGCCACCCCGCTCCTGGCTAACCAGCACCAGTTCTTCAGTGGCAAGCTTTATGTCCTTCTCCAATAGCTAAAGCTGCCAGTTGAAGAACTGTTGAATGTAGCCACTCTCTTCTTGTCACTGGGACCTTGGATGCCAGCCAGACCTGTGCCCAGAGCAGCTGGGATGAGCCAGTCTGCAGCATCCCGTGGATCTGAGGGCTGAGGATGAGTCCAACCACGATGAAGAAGTCCCCTCCCAGCCTCCAGACAGAGCCTTGGCTGGAGGATTGCCAAGCAGCCTTGCCAGCGTGGCTGTCGGCAGGGTCCCCCTGCAGTGGGTGACACTGAGCTGAGGGGAGACTGAAAGTGGCATTAAACTTTCTGTTTTGCTCAATGGTTCAGTTTTAGGAAGTTTGTTGTCCGTGGGGTACCCAGACCTGCCTGGTGGGAGGATGGTGGGGGCTACAGACCCTGTGGGATGCTGTGGGGGCCCACAGCCCCAGAGTTCAGTCTCCAGCCAATGCCACCTTGGGGTCTGCAGGTGGAGCATTGTTCAGGTCCCCTGGGTTTGCCCCAAGCCAAGGAGGTGAGCCAAGGCTGGGCGTAACCCACAGGTCTGACCTGCTGCTGAGCTCTGGAGCTGGATTAATCCTGCAACATGCCAGGCAGTGGGATGGAGCCTGGGGAGAGGGCTGGCTCCACACCCACGGTGTCCTGGTGCAGGTTGGGGCTGGGTGGGGTGGGGTAGGCCGCTGGGAGAGGGTGACTCAGGGCCAAGTCACGAGTGGCTCTGGAGCCTCTGGACGTCTCTTCCCAGAACCACCGTCCGTCCTTCAGGGCTGGGCAGCCCTGACTGTGGCTGGCCCTAGGCCAGCACCAGGATTTCAGGTATTTTGGAGTCACCTGCACTGAGAGGGACCCAGGTGAATCTCACTGGACTCCTCCATGGTCTGGGCTCTGCCTTGTTGGTGGACAGAAGCAGAAGACTGCCTTGAAAAGAACTTGGAAGCTGTTTTCCAGGAACGGAGACCCCTCTGCCTCGCACTGAGAGATAGAGGAGCTCTGTGTGAGGACAGCAAGGGCTCCAGGGAGCCTCTGCACTCCAGGAGGTGCCTTTCCCATGAGTCTGCCAGGACCACCACCTCCCAGACTGCCTTGGTGGCTGGAAATCAAGGGAGTGTCCAGGCACTGCTGCTCAGAGCCTGCCAGGAAGAGCACAGCTCATCCCAGCTCCGAGGGCGGGCAGGGAGGAACGGCCTGTGCTGAAATGTCTGCACAATCTCAGCTGAATCTGCCTGCCTGGGCTCCAGCTGCCCAAAGCAGAGCTGTTCCCAAACTTTGGCACCTGGTAAAGCAAGTGGTCTGGTGTCCATTAAGTGGTAGAAGTGGAGCAAATCTGTTGGCTGGGGGTCTTTCCTTGTTATATAAAGCTGTTCTTCTTGATGTATGTTTGCTAATGGCTACAAGAAGTGGAATTTCTTTGGGCTGATTGTCACCCAGAGGGAGTGGGGCTACTGAACCCCCTTGGGGTTAGTTCCTCCAGCCTGGGGCAGAACCTGCCGTGTTGCAAGTCCACACTGGCACCTGCTCAGTGGCCAACCCTTCCTGGAGTGCACTGTGGGGTCAGAAAGGTGTGTGTGTGCCCAAGGTGTCTAAGAGCAGGGAGGAACAGCTTCCCAGGCTGTTTTCCCCTTCCCATATGGCACAGCTTGTTATGGATGGGAGCTGCTGCTCCAGCCACCAGCCCCCCTGCCTTTGTGTGCCTTGGTGTACAGAGAATGGGCAGATTGGTTGTGAAGGAATGACCTGCACTGCTGAAAACCAGCTCTTTCCAATGTAAGATGTGGCTATTTCAGGGCAGAGAGTTGCCTTGAGCAGGAGCACCAAGCCCATGGGGTCAGGAAATGCAAAACCTTGCATTTCAGGTCAAATTCATATGAAGGTGCCAGAGGGCAAGTTTGTGTATTTAACACAAACCTGCACTCTGGTGTCTCACCTGCTGAGCAGAAGACTCAGGCTCTGGCTGTCCTGCAGCTCATGAGTAGCTTTCGGCTTGACAGTAAGTGTCCCTGTGGGAACTTGCCCAGCTCCTGGGACTTACCCTTCCTCCTGCAAACCCCCATGTGACTGCTGAGTAAGTTCAGGGTTTCCTGTAGAAAGCACAGCTTTGCTCACTGTTGCCTTGCAAAGACCTAATAACTCTCTCCTCCAGCCTCTGTCCACTTCCTTGAAGCACCCAGCATGCAGGGACGTGGCAGGAGAGGGGATGCTCACTGGAACTGGGATTTCTCCACGGGAGACTGGCTGCTCTCGGGGTGGGAAGTGCTCACTGCAGCAGACAATGCAATACTCAAGATGGCAATGACAATGCCAACAGGTGCTGCTGGCTCGGAGGTTGGGGGGCATCCCTCTGTCCTTAGGGGACATGTGAGTTCCTGCACAGAGACCACCAGCCTCCCTGCTGGGAGAACAGCTTGTCTGGGTCACAGCCCCCCTTGCTGGGGAAGTGTGCTTTTGCAGAAGAGAAGGTCAGCATGACCAGTGTGCTGGATGAAAGCTCCCTGCCAACAGGGAAGGAACTGGAGGAGCTGGTTTGTCTGTGGTGGCTCCTGCCTGCTCAGACCCTCAGCTGAGCCCCAGGCCATGGGCAACCTCCTCTTCTCCAGCCCAGCAGATCGCTAGAAGGAGAGGGAAAGCTCTGCTATGCTTTGCCCCAGCACACAAGCGAGCAGTGTGTCTGCAAACACAATGCAGGCACTGGGTTTGCTGATGGTTTTATTTCTCCAGGACGGGAGGATGTGGAGCTGTTAACACTTGGCTCTGTGCCCCTCACAGAGGCAGGTACCAAGCTCACGTCTGTGCCAGTGAGGGTATATTGCTGATGTCACAGGCCCTGCAAACGAGCAGAAGGTTGGGGATTTGCAGTAGCTCATCTCGACTTTGTGTCTCTGGTGTGGGGAACAGCACAGAACCACCCACCAGCTAGGT
Source organism: Grallaria varia (assembly GCA_013396735.1). Taxonomy (NCBI): domain Eukaryota; kingdom Metazoa; phylum Chordata; class Aves; order Passeriformes; family Formicariidae; genus Grallaria; species Grallaria varia. Next base: position 230,932 of record VWZG01004227.1, on the reverse strand, counting down.
CAGGGTGTCACTTACTCTGCTTCTTCTTTGGAGATTTGTTTCCCCAAGTATAAAACTTCCGCAATGAGAGACACCATGGGGTCGCAGTTCAGGCTGGCAGCTGCAGTCACATGGCCATCCCTGAAAAGGAAAGCAGAAGAATGTGGATCTCCTCGGTGCACGCAGCTCAGCAGGGCAGAGTCCTCGTGGCACCCTGACTGGAGGTCAGCTGTATTTCACAGGGCTCAGGGCAGAGTGGCTGGGGCTGCAGGAGGCACAGGGACTTGTGGCAGATCGCCTGGCACTGCTGGGAGCTGGGCACAGAGCCTGGGAGCAGCAGGGCAGAGGGAGAGGAGATGTGTCCCAGGCTCCCTACCGAGCTGGTGTCTTCGCTGAAGCTCATCCTCTCCTCCTTCCCTGCCCTGCTTTGGTTTGCTCTGAAACCATTTCACTGCTGGGTCAGTGCCCAGCAGCTGCCCGTGGTGTGCAATCACAGGAGGTGATGTGGAGCCTCTGTGGGATCTCTGTAGGCTCTAAGGGAGAGGGCCTTCCCCTGTTACCAGGCCACTGCCATGTCAGGGCATGGTCTGGCCATGGATTCACTCACCTGATGTAAAAGATCAGGAACTTCTGTTGTTCCAGGCTGCCCTTCACAACAGTGTCCGTGTATCCCTTTCCACAGCCTGTGAGAGAGAGCGTTGCAGCCTGCGTGGGGAGCCTGGCACAGCAGCACGGGCAGGGACAGAGAGGACAGTGACTGGCTGGGTCAGAGCACTGGGCAGGGCTGGGGAGCAGGCATGGACACCCTGGGCAAGCAGAACTGATCCAGAGGTGCAGAATTGCACCTTGGGCCTTTCGTTGGCTTGGAGAGGGAGGTTCTTTCTCCTTCATGACCTCTAAGGTGCTCGAGATGAGCAAAGAATGAGCTCTGGGTAATGTTCAGGCCCATGGCTCAAATTTGCCATGGCAGCAAGTCCAAAACTTGAGCTGCCTCAGGTGAGCTCTGCCTGGTGGGTGAGCAGATGGGCAGGGAAGCAGTTCTGCTGTTCCCACCTCTCTGCCCCTCCTACCTGTGTAGCGGATACTTTTCCCAAACAATGTGGTCCAGAAGAAAGGAACAGTGTGCAACTCCTTCTCTTTTTTCAGCATGTTTAAGGCAGCACAATGACCTGTGACCAACCAACAGAAAAATATTTTTCTCTTGAAGTAGCTCAAAGAAGTGTTCTCTGCCTCTGGTTATCCTGCTGTCCCTTCTGCCCCATTCCTTCTGTGCCTGTTTTCAGGGGAGCTGCAATGTGAGGTTCTCACCATGGGCTTCAGCCACTTGTTGGTGATGGATGCTGGACCGGTCCCCACGGAGCAGCGCTACTGGAAAGGAGACCACATCCCCCGCAGCAAAGACATTTGGGATGTTGGTTTGCATGTGCTAGTGGGACAAAAAGCAATTAGTGCAAGGATGAGAGAGAAAGGATCAGGTTGGACCTGGGATAATCAGGTGGCACTCACCAGATCCACCAGGATGGCACCTTTGTCATCTCTAGCAATGGAGGTGCCCTTCAGAAATGCCGAGTTAGGGGCTGACCCTGCAGGGAGAGGAGCAGGGACAAAAGGCAGGGAGGACATTTGGTCCCACAGCAAACACGTGCCTGTGGTGCCTGTTCAGCCTGCTCAGAGCAGAGCACTTGCAGCTGTGACCTGTGCTTGGGCTGGTGCTAAGCTAATTCAGGGGCAATAAAACCAGGGCCCAGGACATGGCATGCTCCAGGAGCACAGCAGTGACCTGTGGAGCTCAGCAAGTGAGCCAAAGCCACTCTTAGAGTGTAACTGGCTCCTTTCCCCCAGCCAAGGGTTTGCTCGTGAGCTGCTGACTTTCTCCAGGTGTTTGGGGCCAAGAGGAAGAGCTGGATGATAACAGAGTGGGAAAGAGACTGCAGGTAATGGGGTGCTGGGAATGAACTGTGGTGCCCTGGGCTTGCTGGCTGTTCTCTCCGTCCCCAAAGTGCCTCACTTGTCCAACTGGGCTCTCTTACCTATTCCCACCACTACCACATCTGCAGGTAATTTCTCTCCATTGGCAAGAACAGCCTCTGCGACCTAGGAAGGAAGAGTTGTTAATAAAGGGTTAAAAATACTGTCCTAATTCCCACAGCCTCCCTGCTGCTTCATTCTTTGCTGTTTTTTTTTTTCTTCCCCGTGTTCAGATCACCTTGTCCAACTAATGTGTGTTGCTGGGAATGTAAAAGAAAATCACTCTGTTGTCCTTGAAATAGGAACACTTACTGGTGCCCTTTGAGCCCAGAGCTGTGCTCAGTGAAAAGAAAGGGAGGTCTAGACATGGGAGAGGAGAGCCTAGATGTAGACACTGTGTTATACCTCAGTTTGGGACTTTCCCCCCTAAAATAAGCAGTTCAGGGATCACAAAGGCATGACTGACCTTTCCATCCTTTCCTTTCAGCTCACAGAGTTCTGATTTCATGTGGAACTTCACCCCTTTATTTTGCAGCATCTGAAAAGGACTGGTTTGAGTATTCATGAGGAAATGCCAGGCTGTACTGTTACAAAAACATCTGCACCCAGCCAAAGTGCAGGCAGGCAGCTCAGCTGCTGCTCCAGGCTGCAGAGAGGTGCCATTTGTGCCCCTGGCCGGTGCAGGACCCTGGGAGCCTGGCTGTGCTCTGCAGTCCTGTTTGGGACTGGTGTCTGAGGGGGTTTGGGATGCAGCAGGACTGGGCAGGGTGACCTGTGGGGAGGTTGGGAGCAGCTGTGTGTGAAGCCAGAGCTGGGCACGCAGGGAGGGCTCTGACTCAGCACAGGGTTCCTGGGCTGTGTGCAGAATGAGTGTTCTCTGTCCCAGAAGTTAGCACCAGGCTTTCCTAACCTTCATGGCAACACCTCCAACCTGTGGACCCAGAGTGTGCTGGAAAGGGAATTCCTCTCTTTCCACCACTGAGATGGTACCAGCCTTGTCTGAGAGGAAGGCAGCCACCTCCATTCCTGCAAGGGAAAGGCATGCCCAAGGTAAGCCTGCTGCAAGCATCGACCTGTACCCTCCTGCTTGGAAGCCTTTTCCCCTTACAGGAGAACAAATCTGACATGTTGCCAGTGCTTAACTGCTTTGCTATGCATTTCTGGGCTGAGGTATTTAGCTCCCCCCATTCTTTGTTCTTGTGCACTACAGACTTGGAAATTTGGAAATGCAAAGAACAGCTCCTGGTTTTGTGCAAAACAGTTCCCTTTCTGTGCCTTACCCCCTGGCTTTCCCAATGCTTCTAGGGAATGAAGCTCCTCTGAAGGACAGTGACCTTTCCAGAGCGCTCATTTCCCTCTGTCCATGTGCAGGAATTGTTTATATCTCTCAAAGTTTCTGGCTATCAGAGGAGAGAGTGAGTGGGTGCTGTGTAACACGCACCCCAGGAGCTAAAGGGCTCCAGGGAGGATCCCAGCTGGGCAGAAAATGAACATTCCTTCCCTAAGGGCCTCTAGTTAATCTGCACAGGCAACAGAAGGGGGTTTCAAGGCCCACTGATAGCTTGATACCCACTCCAGCCTGGTACCTATGAATGAAGCTCCTACAATCACCAGATTCTTCCCAGTTGCCAGCTTTAAGATCTTGCTGGAGTCTTCTGGGGTTTGGAGTACACACACGTTCTGCAGGTCTGCACCTGGGACCTTGAGGAAGCTGGAGCTGAGAGAGAATGCAGATGAACCTCATGATCAGAAATCAAACAGAAAGAATGAGGAGGAAGTCCAAGCCCATGGCTGTGTCACCCTGTTCTGCCCTTTTATCTCGTTTCCCACCACCTCCCTCACACAATTCCACCTCCACATCCTGGTGCTGACCCATCTTGTCCCACCTAAAATTCCATGTGTGGCGAATGCTTTGCACACTCACTGGCTGCCTGTTGCAATGAGCAGCTGGTGGTATTTCTGAGAGGACCCATCCACGAAGCGGACCTTCTGCTTCTGGAAATCCACAGACACTGCCTGCAGGAGCGAGGGGACAGGGATCAGACAGGCCCTCTCATCCACTGGTGTCCTGCCTGGCCTGCCTGTGGCTGTGTGCCTTGTTTGGGGACACTCGGGTGAGATGAAGAATTCTGGTGTCCTCTCTCCTGCTCCCTAAAGGTCCATCCACGGGCTGCACAGATCAGTGTTATACCCAGATCCGTGTTACACCCAGTGCAGTCCCAGAAGATAATATGTGTATTTAGGAGAGCCCTAATTTATACAGATGTATCATTATGCCTGCAGGCGTGGGAATAGAATCATAGAATGGTTTGGATTGGAAAGGACCTTGAAGACCACCTTGCTCCCCCCCCTGCTATGGGCAGGGACACTTTCCACTGGACGAGGTTTCTCCAAGCCCTGTCCAGCCTGGCCTTGGACACTTCCAGGGATGAGGCAACCACAGCTTTTCTGGGAAACCTGTTGCAGCATTTCACCACCCTTATAATAAAGAAGTTTTTCCCTTCCCCACAGCAGGAACAGGACCACCCATTGAGGACGAAGCTCAGCTGCTCTGGTACCTCTTTCTCTGTCCAGAACTCTATGCCCTGAGCATTGAGGAATTCAGGTTTCCTCAGATAGATATCCTCAGCTTTCAAGTCCATTTCCTGGAAACACAATAGAAATGTGAAATAAAGCACTTCTGAGAGACAGCAATTCTCCTGCAGTGTTTACTGTAAGCCAGTTTGCATAAGAGGTAAATTTCATATTAGTAAACCACAGCTTCCCACACTGCCCAAGCCCCAGCATCTTGTCCCTCCTCAGAAAAACCGTCAACTCAAACTCTAGTGGGAAGAACTCAGTAAAAGGAGTTAAAACCATCACCTTGTGGTGGACTCTGATCAAAGACTTTCTGGGAGGGAGAAGCGAGATGTTTTCTGGAAATTGTACCCCCCTTTCCTTGTGAGTGTCTCAGCACTCCTGCTCTGCAGAACTGCTCACACAGTTGCTCAGCCTGGCCCCCAGAGTGGGCCGTGTCTCACAGTCCTTGCCCTTGTCACACACGCACCTTGCTCAGCTTGGACTTGTCGTATGGAACGTGTTTCTCTCTGGTGGCCATGATGATCCTGCCAGTAAAACCTTCCTGGCGAAGCGTCTCTGCACACACCAGGGCAGCCACACCTACAAGAGGTGCTCATCTCAGCCCTCTTATGCATCACCAGGAGCAGGAGGAGCAGGTGAGTCCTCCCTGGAGATGACAGTGGCAGCTTACAGCGTGTTTGGAGAGGGCAGAGCACAGACCCCTTCACTGACCTCCCCCCAGCAGCAGCATCGTGTTGTGGTTGACAAGGCACCGCCTGCTTGTATCCTTCATCCTCAGACTGTTTTCAAGATCCTAGGGAAAAATGAGAAATGCTGAAGCCGTACCCAGCCCAAGATGCTGCCCGTGCTCATTGACAGCAGGTAAGGTCAGTACCTTCTTTTTCGCTGTAACGAACACCTTTCCATCTTCCACTGTTACCTGAAGGAGGTAAGGAGAGGACATTTAAGTGCTGCATCCTGGGAGGTCCTGGTCCAGTGGGCCATCTAACTCTGATCTTGGATGTCAAATGACGCTGAGGAGCTCATGAGATTTTATCCTCATCCCAAGAGCACTCAGGAAAAGGTGTAAATCCTTTTTTCTTCCCTAAAGAGCTGTGCTGGGTATGAGTGATACCAGGATGTATGGCATCACCTTTCATTGAGCTTTAGGGCAGGGAGTTACATGATCCCAAGAAATCATCCCTTGTGTTGTAGCTCTGTGTGACCTGGACCACAGAGTGGTGGCCAGGGCAGGGAGTTTGTGAGAGAGAATAAATGTGAGAACTACAGAGGACATGACCCACAAAGAGAGGAGAAAAGCCAATAAGTCACCTTAAAGCAGGAGATACAGTCCAGAGAAGGGTATTCCTCGATGTCTCCAGTTCTGATGTTAAAGCAGGCACCGTGCCAGGGGCAGCGCAGCCTCTGCCCTCTCAAGACCCCTGCAAGAGAACCACCCCCAGTTGGGCAGTGAGAACCCACCACCACAGCACGGCTCCTTCCCTGCCCTGGGCTGGGGATACCTTTGCTGAGCGGGGCACCGTAGTGGGGACATTTGCTGCCCAGGGCACTGAATTCCTTCCTGTTCCTCACCAGTAGCACTGGATAACCAGCCACCATCACCTCCAGGAGCCTGTGGGAGAGGTGGAGAGGTGGGCACACGACCACCTAACTCACCACCACCACCAGCAGGTACTCACTCTCCATCCCCAACGTCGTCCTCCTTGCAGACCTCAGCGGTGACAGTGTCATCGCTGTCCATGCCAGTGGCTGCTGGGAGCAGGTCACTAAAGGGGTCCCAAATTCCTGATGCAGCAGGAAAAATCCCTTCAGCCCCATGTCCCATTAAACTCAACTGCAGCACAGGGTTAGTCAGGAGATACGACTAAAGACTATTGTAAATAAACGCAATTATTTATGTGGAGGTGCTGCTGCCATAGCTCACTCTCCCACAAACTGGGTCTAAAGGGCCGGTTCCGAAACCTCTCCAATATTTGTGCAGAGAAGTTATTCATCCTAATTGCCATGGAAGCACTAATCCCTGCCCAAAATACCTCCTGGGCTAGAAAAGGAACAAAACCCCGGGTCCTTAGTACTCTCCCTGCCTTGACAATCAGTTGAGTGGCTGATTAGGAACCTCCCTCTCTGTTTTGGAGAAAAAAAAACAAGAAATGGAGCAGAGTGGGGACATTTGAAACAGGTTTCAGTGGAGGGTGGTGACTTGCTCCTGCAAATCCCCATTGCAACACTGCCCTGCTCCCAGGCCCCTTAGGAGAAGCATCAGTGGGTACTCACCTGGTCCTGCTGTGAGGGTTCAGCCACCTGTGCCTGGGCTCAGAGAGCCACCACCACTGCCCTCTGCGACTTTCTCCTCTGAGGTGACACCCTTGTGTCTCACCACAAGCCCTTTGCCCACTGCCAGCCCACGCCTGGTGATGCTCTCCCCAGGTTGCACAACATCCCCATCTATCAGGAGATGCAGCTCTTGGAATTGTCAGCTTGCCAGGGCGTTCTATCTGATTTCTGCAACTGGTCTGTGCCTAATTAAGTGCATTTTGCTTGGGTTTAGAGTTGCAAAAGAACTGAGGGCACATAGGATTTATGGCACAGGTGTGGTGTAAAGACAGGGTGCGTCATGGGCAGCATGAACAGAAACTCAAGTGGATGCAGTGACATCCCATTGCAACTTCCCACTGTCCCTTTTCCAGATGGAAAGCACTCTAGCTCAACACAACGTATTTTTGCAGTGTTTCAGAATGATATTACTGCTTTTTACATATTTCAATAACATTTAAAGTTCTTTAATTTGATCTTTTTCTCCACTGATTTTAAGGCACATGGAGTGTTCAGCACCTTTGCGTGTGCATTCCATCTCTGCTCCTGGTTCAGTCACCAGTGTTCAGGCATACGATTCCATCCGTGCTTGGAGCAGGAAGGATGGCACAGAGCAGGATGCTGCTTTCTGTACTATTTTTACAACAGAGTGGGAGTTGCAAAAAACCAGGAGTAACACCTACGCTGTTTGTGTCTACTCTCGTTCTTATCTCTATTTCACAGTCAATATGTTTCAAAACTCTAAAATATGCCTTAAAAATTAAGGGGGAAAAAGTTACCAGTGGTGTGCTTGCAGCATCTCCCTTGCAGAACAGGAGATTCACAGAGATCAGGTTCCTGCATGTGGCACGTTCCCAAATTCAGTGGCAGGGAGGATAAAAAATCCTTTGGTGGGCATGGTCTGGAGAAGAGGGCACGCACAGGGCTGCTGGGTAAGTGCAAGCTGGCTCAACTGGGAAGCAGGTCACTTTGTTGGACCCACCGAGCCGTGATCACCCTTCCTTCAGATCCAGGCACTGTGTGTGGATGATCCCAGCCCACGGGTGATGCACGCCCTTGATGGGCACAGGTACAAGGTATTTTCTCACAGCACCAATGAGCAGCTTTTGGGCTCTGCCCTCCTGGACAAGAGCCTGAATGTGAAGCAATTTGGCTGCCAAACATCCGTATTTCATCTCTCTGTAATTATTCCCCCAGAAGCACATTCCCATGTGGAGAAGCAGCAGCCCTTGTGGAGGCATTCTCTGACTCAGCAGAAATCTCTGGAAAATGTCTGCTTGGGGATGGAAGCTGCAGCACACCAGCAAAGGGGCAGGTACAGAGGTGTGCAGCTTGGGGAGGCTTTGGGATGAGCCAGGTGGAGCTTGATCCTATATGGTGACATTCTCATGGCAGGTTGCTGGATGCCTATGGATGCCGATGGATGTGATGGATGTGGCTGGATGCAGCTGAGCACCTGGGGAAGGGCTTTTGTGAAATGCAGAGGAATAAAGGCAAAACAAAACACCCATCTCTGATGCAGGCAAAGATGACGACAAAGGACAGAGAGTGGCCAAGGGCATTGGATGTCAGAGGGAAGGTTTGGGTTGGCTGCAGGGCTGCAGGGTTAGTGTGCCTCTGAGAGCCAGCACTCAGGAACATGCAATATGCCCTTGAGGCATTCAGGCAATGGGATGGGATTGCAGGCAGATTTTTGGGAAGATGCTCTGTAGGCATCTTTTGGCCCTTCGTTAGGTAACCCAGAGATAATTGCTCAGAGCCGCTTAGACCTCTGCTTGTAACACACATCAGGATTAAACACAGGAAGGGAGAGAACAAAAGGAAGGTGGTGCCCTCAACCCCAAACAGAGCCCAGGTGGGCATCGAATGTCTCCGACCAGACCTGACACCCACATCGATGCTGACTCCCATGAGCTGCTGAGCTGACCTTGTATTTTATTAAATATCTTCGCTTTTGCTCTCCAGTGTTGTTGGCACTCCAGAAATTCAAGTTTATCGGTGAAGATTTAAGAGCTGTAACTCTTCTACCTTCAAGTCCCCACTACCATCAGTCGGCGTAGCACATTTTTTTCATGCCATAATGCAGCCAAAGCTGCGTGGATGTGTCCCTGTCCCACCTTTACCTGCCCTCAGCTTGCCCAGCTTAGGGCCCTTCCCTGCCATGGCAGACCCACTGATTTTAACAAGCAGTACCCACAGAGTTGGATCATATGGGAACTGTTCAGTCTCAGGAAGAGGAAGCGAGATGAAACCTGCAGCAGAGCTAAAATGATTAATGGGACACTGCCCTCAGAACAGCTTGGTTTGTGATATTAATAACGAGAGAATTCAGGAGGGAACCTAACCTGCTCCGAGCTGCAGAGGCAGCTGCAGCTGGAGATGCAGTTTGGAAGCTCCTGTGCTTATCCTTGTAAGACTGGAGGAGTTGAGTGGGCTCAGCAAGGTGTAATGCTGCATGAAGTGGGTGTAGGGGCTGGGACATGCTTCCACTTTGCAGGACTCATTCTGAACCTGTCTGAGCTGCAAAAAAATCCATATAAACATGAATACATCATGATGTAACCATAAAGCACATATATATTCATCTAAAATTACTTAAGCTTGAGACTGGTGAACAGGGAAAAAAATGTTTATCCCACAAGGGAAGAAGACAAGGAAAAAGAAATATTTATTGTGAACAAATTTGCTCATAGGATAAAAATAATTCTATGTGGTGTTCCACATTTTATTCCTAAGCATTCATGTCTGGCAATGGTGGGAGATGGGGTACAGGCCTCCAGACACCTGGCCCCACATTTCGCTGTTCACCACAAGAAAAGAAGGAACCTGAAACCTTACTAGTGGCAGAAGATAAACAGTTCAGAAAGTAAACAAATTTGGGGCATATCATCTACTGAATGCAGAGGAGGACTATAAGGTACTGCCCATGCTGCTGTGCTGGGAGGGGTTTTGCCAGTCAATGTATCTGTCAATCGAATTGTTTTTATCCCGTGGCACACCTGGAGTGAGAAGGAGACAGCACATCCTTTGTGCTACTGGATCATGACAGCTGGTCCTGTCCAAGCCCTTGAGAAACAGCTGAGCCTGCAGCAGCCTCAGGGATGTGCTGTTGACAGAGGTTTCTTCTACAGGTTCCTCATGTTCTGAGGGGAAAAAACGAAAAAACAACAAGAGTTTCCGCCCTGGAAAAAAGGAAGAAGGCCAAATGCAAGAGCATCCAGAGCAACCTGCCATGGGGTTGTTTATCACGTGGGCAAAGCAGGGTCTGCACGGGTGGTTTGGGGGTCATTCCTACATGTCAGTCTGCAGGAAGCAGCTGCTGTGCTCAGTGTGCAGCTGGTATCTGGCACCAGAGCACCCCAGCGTTGCAAAGCTGCCAGGGGACACTGTACTATTCAAGGAATGCTCTTGGGAAGGATGACTAGCCTGGGCAGTTGTACACCTGCAGAGCTGGCCACAGCACAGGGAAATGGAAGGGAAAAGCCTTCCCTCGGGATTTTGAGCTCACAGACTTGAGCAGGGCAAATGCACAGGCTGTTGTGCAAGGCCAGGTGATTTCTTCTGCCAGACATGTTCAAGTCCTGAGGTCAGTGGTAAAGTGATGCACATCTCGGTATTTCTTGCATTAAATCCTGGAGCTGCTCACCACACTCACACTGAAATTCCTCTCTTCTGTGTCTATGTCAAATATACCTCCAGTTCCACATGGAGAATATCCAGCTTCCACATCAGGAAGGTGTTGCTGGCAGGAAGGAGTGGATGCTCAAGTTTGCATTGATTTCAACGCCCTTCACAGCTGCCTCTGCAATGCCTGGGCATGCTTTGCCATGCAGAACATGCATTTTGCACGGTAGATGCTTTCATAAGTGTGGAGTTACAGACTTCCTGAATGAAGATGTGGATACATCAAGAAAATCATTCCTATCTTATCTGACTTCCTATGGCCTAGCAGACTGAGTGATGACACAATTTAGAGAGGGATGGAGACAGCAGCTAAAGTTTGGAAGATAAGCTGCTCGATTTGTTTTGAGCTCTTGGACTCCCAGATTATTTCAGGTGTTAGTCAGGTCTGGCATTAGATGAGCAGATGGGCTTTATGACTCCCTGGATGCAGAGAGGCAGACTAAGAGAAGGAGGTTTTCCAAAAACAGGAGCATAATTTTTGCCTTGTCAGAAGCTCTCACAACTGCTGGCTGTGGAGAATCCTGGACAACCTTTGGGAGCAGAGTGGGCTCCTCCTTGGGTAAGGGATGATGGAGCTGCAAAAGCAGAGCCAAACCCCCATTTAGGAGCAATGGGAAGCATCGGGGCAAGGGGTGAGGGGGACAGACACAGTTTGTGTGGAAGAATTAATATGGTGGATTATCACTAAACTGCAGGGTTTTTATTGTGGAAAATGGGTTCTGTCTCTCATGTGTGCTGCAGAGAAACTGCAGCCTGGGAGAGATAGACAAAACCTACTGCCCGGCTATTGCTGTAGCTCGATTTGCCCCTCGGCTGCCGCTGGAGCCCCGCTATGGGCCGAGCTGCGGTGCCCGCAGTGTCGGGATGGACGGGGCGCGGCGGGGCCGGCGCCACCGAGAGGTGCCCTGTCCCGCCGGGAGCCGGCGGCAGCAGCGACCTGTCACCGGGCTGAGCTGGCTGCCGACAGAAAACGGGGTCGTTTGGCGACGATCGGAAAACTTCTCGAAATGTGGGTGAAAAAGGCAGTATCTCCAAATACGGTGGGAATGAAGAATCCCGTCGGATCGGACTGCCAGCTCTTCAGCGGGCGTGCGGGGACCTCTCGTGGCAGCTCCCGCTCCCGGCTCTGCTCGGCGGGTTCCTCGGGGACCAGCTTGGCCGACAAGCCTGTGGCATGTGGCTGAATATTTGGCCCGATTTGGTGTCAAGGGACCTGTTTGTAACTGGGCTTGGAAGTCTCCAGTTCCAAAACCGCCCCCGGTTAATGCCATTGCTGCAGAGGGAAGGAGACAAGGAGAAAAGACTGGAAACGGCTTGCACAAAACCACAGCTCAGTGGGAAGTCCTGGTAAAATTACGTAAAATCTGGGCTAAAATGATTCAAAAAGTAGTTTGCGTGTAGCTGTTGCCAGTGCTCCAGCACTGGGATCAAAGTCCCTGAACTAGAGGCTTAATTAACCATGGCTTAAATTCCTCCCATGCAGAAGTGGCAGGAAAAAGTACTCCAGTCTCCAGAAACATTTTAACTATTTCTATTCCTGCTTCAAGACTGGCCAAATGTTCATCTTCACAATAACAATACCACAAGTGAAGGAGCCCATGGGGCAAACAGGGCTGGACTTTCAGATGTTCCATGATCTGGGATTTTGCCTGCAGGGAGGTGAAGGACAGGGTTGTCTCCATGGCAGTCAAGGTTTTTGAGGCTTAAACACTGTAGATGACTTCTTATTCAGAAGTCAGCTCCCTGCAATTTTATACTCAACTAATTGTTAAATGATTTTTCTCCTTGGTGCCCTGAGCAGCCCAGCACGCCTCCAAGGCATGTCTCTTTTTCCTCAGCATATCTTATGCTAAACAGAAATGTCTTTGCATTTGGCTTTCTCAGTAACAGATTAGCCTATGTGATCCTTCAAGTCCTAATACATGAGATTATTTATAATCCCCTGATCACTCAAGGCTGCAGATTACTTCAGGCAGTGTCTCCCTGCCATATAACTATTATGAAATTACACTGTCTTGCCTGGCTTTTAAGCAAATTTCTGCAGCACGAACAGATGCTTTTCTGTCAGTTGAGACTATCATAGAATCATTTAGGTTGGAAATGAACCTCACCCCTCTCCTGATCTGATTTAATCACTCCTCTCCTCAGTGTCCCTTCCATCAGCAATTACTTGCAGATGTTTTAGTGTCCATCACCCCAGAGCCAGGACAGCGACTGAGAGCTCAGGCACTGCATGTTTCTCTTTCAGCAAAGAGGAAGGTAGAAGATTTCATCCAAAATTAATATCTCACAGGAGAGTCAGAGTTTGACATTAATCGGTGTGTACACAGTGACTCATCCAGCCGGCAGAAGGGAAGCAAGGGCTGTGCAGCAGCTTCTGGTGGAGACATCAAAAAGCAACAAGGGAGCGATCAAATTATGGGAAGAGGGGAAAGCAACATAAATGTCGGGTAGAACTAAAATTGTGGCTACGGGATTGTGAGTTCCCACAGTCCCCAGAGAGCAGAGTTGGGGTATCCCAGACATTGAGGAGCTCCTCTCGGGACCTGACATGGGACAGGAGGACGGGGGATAACAGGGCTGTGGGCAGAGCATTTTTTTGGCACGGCAATCAGATCTTTCGCCTTGACTTACGTGTGATCAGCCGCGGTAGTGTGGTCTGGGGGGTCCTGACCCAGGCGGAGAGGTTTGCAGAGCTCCAGCCCAAGGGAACGATGACGATGGTAGGGAATGCTTTGAGCTGAAGGGCCCGGCCGCAGCATCTCATGGGTGTCATGTCACCACCCAGTGCCACCGGGGCGGAGGAGGGACCTCAGGGCAAGGAGGAAAGTGTCCCCAGCTCCCGCATGGCGACAGGACGCTCGTGCCACGCTCCGTGGGACGCTCTCAGCCGGCTTTGGGGCTGGGGCCGCTTCTGCCGTGCGATGCCAGGCAGGCTGGCGCAGCCGCCGGGGGTTCATTCCCCGTTCCCCGTCCCCGTGTCCCGCGCCCCGGGGGGAAGCGCTGCCGCTCCGCGTCCGCATCTCTGCGTGGGGAGATGCGGGAACTGCCGGCCCAGCGGCGGCGCGGCCCCCGCAGCCCCCGGCCCTGCCCGGGGGTGACGCCCGCTATGCCCCCGCCCCGGGGCCGCGCATCCCGGCGGAGCAGGGCGGCACCGGCGGGGCGGTGCCGGTGCCCGAGGCGGGTCCCGGCACCGGGCGAGGCGGAGCCCGTCGAGCAGCGGAGCCGGTCCCATGGGAGCCCGGGAGGGGCAGCGGGCCAGCGGATGCCCATGGCTTTCAGCCCGGGGCTGCTGGTGGTGGCCGGTTCCTTCGCCGCTTTCCGGCTGCTGAACCGGGGGCTGGAGCGCCTGGTGCCGCCGCCGCCCTCGGCCCGGCGCAACCGCTGGAAGTGGCGCAACATCTGGACATCGCTGGCGCACAGCGTGCTCAGCGGCGCGGGGGCTCTGGCCGGGTGAGTGGCACCGGGCTGGGCACCGGGCTGCAGAGGGCACTGGGGCACTAGAGGGGAACGGGGACGTCGAGGGAGCCCGACGAGAACCTGCGCCCACAGCGGCACCGAGGGAGGCTGAGCCCAGGGGGGAGAATAGAGGGTGTTGGGGGACCCTGGGGAGCGTGGGGACCCGGAGACTGCGGGCACTGAGAGATGGAGAGACAGGGAGGCACCAGGAGACAAGGAGACCCCAGGAAAAACAGGAGGAGGGGGGTGCCTATGGGTGGACCAGCGGGAAGGAAGGGCTCCGGGGCGGGATCTGCAGCACAAGGTGGGCACGGAGGACACTGGGAGGGAATGGAGGAAGCAGAGGCATTGCCCATCGTTCACAACTCCTCCGCAGGTTCTACCTCCACCCCGAGCTGTCCGAGGACCTAGTGGGCACACCCCCGCCCGGGGCACACAGCCTGGTCGCCGTGTCTGTAGGTGAGGTGGGCGCAGTGGGCTTCCCCCTGTTCTGGCCCACGGGGGGCTCTCCGTGGGCTCGTCGGTGCCTGACACCAGCCCCTGGAGCCACGTCGCGCACAGCAGTGCCCTCAGGCACCTCAGACAATCGCCCTATTCTTGGCAAAGGACAGTGGCTCCTTTCTGTCCCGTGGTACCCGCAGCCAGGAGGTACTGGGCACCAGGCTGCTCACACTGCCCTCGGCGGGGCAGCCAGGGCTTGGGGCATCTCAAAAGTACCCACATGGGATTGGTGGAGTTAGTTGATGCCTCTTTCTAGGAGCATGTCCTACAGAGCGATTGCAAGAGGGACCTGAACCACCCCAATTTTCTTCTCCTGCTGTGTGTAATCCTGCTCTGTGTGTGACTCACCACCCACACAGCTGTGGCCAACACTTCCCCAGAGGGGCTGCCCAGCCCAGCCAGGTGCAGAGCCCACTGGGGCATGGATGTCCCTTGACAGGGCCCTTCCTGGCCCCCTTCTTTGCTCATGGCTTCTCTGATCCTAGGTTATTTCCTTGAAGACTTTGTGGACATGTTGTGGAATCAGAAACTTCACCAATCCTGGGAGCTGCTCTTCCATCACTCTGTGGTGAGTCCACCAGCACACGTACCACCAGGGAGACTGGGGCTGGGGAACATGAGTGGGGCTCCTGGTGTTGTTATTGTGAGTGTCTGCTGCCTGTTACAAAAGTCTGACACATTTTTCTGCCTGGGGAGAGGAGCCTAGACTGCAGGATGCATGGACTCTTTGAGGATCTGTAGAAAGGCACCCAAGGATTGGGTAGTATACAGCATAAGGGGAAGAGGGCTGGGCTGGGGGACTGATCCTTAACAGTGATGTGGTCAGGCAGTGGCACAGGTGAGCAGCTCAGCTCCTGTTGGCTCTTGGCCACTTGAGCAGCTGCCAGGAAGGGCTGCACAGCCCCTCCTTCCACCTCCTGCTCTCCAGGGTGCTTTCCCGTCATCTGGGGCTGGGGTGGCTGGAGCAGCTGTGGTCCAGGACCCCCACACCAGTGCCTTCTTCCTGCCATGCTGCACCCAGCATGGGTTTCTCTTTGATCACCTCTGATGTCCAGATGCTGGAGTGTTTTTTCCAACCTAAACAATTTTATGCTTCTAAAACTGTGGATGGTGTGGGGCAGGGAGGTGGCACAGCCTGGAGCTGAGCAGCAGAGATGCTGGGTGGTGCAGGGGAGGCACGTGGGTGTGCAAGGCCTTGGCAGGGGAGGGGGGACAGGGACAGTGCTGAGACCTACCTGGGATGAGAGTGGGGAGGTGGTGGTCAGACCTGCTCTCTTACAGAGCCCAGTGAGACAGAAGTTCATCTCCCCAATAGAGGTAATTCGAGGCAAGACAGTGACTTACTGAGCAGAGACTAGATAATCTCATTACAGAGCCCATACAGAGAACAGCAGTAATGGTGTAAACCAAAGAAAGGACTGAGTATGCTGAAGCATGGGAAGGCAGAGCCCCTGTCTCCCTGCCTGGCAGAGGGTGCAGGGCATGGTTTGGCACCTGCTCTGCCCCCAAGAGCCCTGTCCTCTGCTGCTGCACTCAGCAGCCACAGGGTTCTTCAGGCCACACTGAGGGCATCCCACGGGGCTCTGATACACCAAAGCCTCTTAATCACTGCAGCCCTGGAGAATCCTGGAACCAGCACCAACTGTAGCCCTGAGCTACAGGTCTTCCTTCCTGCCCATTCACTGTTTGTGGAAGAACCTGCTGGGCCACACTGGACTGCATTCCCTAGGCCACAAAAAGCAGCATTAGGCCAGGCTGCTTTGTCTCCTCTGCCAACCTGGAGCTTATAGAATTGTTTTCCTTCTCCTCCCACCCGAACAAAAAGCCCACTCAGGTTTCATACAACAGTGGGAAGGTTTTATCTCCTGCCGATGCTGCAGCACTGGCTGGAGGCTGTGATGCTGCAGAGATGTGTGGGGTGATGACCAGTGGCTTGCTACTGCTGTGATAATGTTTTCACCTCTGCTACGTGCTGTGCCCCATCATGGAAGGTTCCAGCTGACAGCAGCTGAGAATAACCAGGCTCTCTTCTTCCCCCTTCCCAGGTGATTGTTTGCTTTGGAATTGCCGTGCTGCTCCATCAGTACGTCGGGTTTGCCCTTGTGGCTTTACTGGTGGAGATCAACTCCATATTCCTCCACCTGCGGCAGATCCTGCTCATGGCCAACCTGGTGCACACCACCTGCTACCGCCTCAACAGCGTAATCAACCTGGGCACCTACGTGGTGTTTCGCATCGCCACGCTGGCCTGGATGTCTCACTGGCTCTTCCTCAACCGAGAGAACGTGCCCCCGGCAATGTACGCCGTGGGCACGGTGGGCATGGCAATCATGACAGCCATGAACATCATCCTCTTCTACCGCCTGCTGCGTAGTGACTTCTTCAAATCCAGCCAGGATATGCAGCAGGAGAAGGAGCAGTAGCCCTCTTTCCTGCAGGGTAAGGGGGATGAGCAGCTCCGAGCCTGGGAGGGAAGCTGGCAAAGCTCAGTGCAGAGTGAATGTGGCTGTTTCAGTACCCTGTATGGAGGGTCTGCACTAACAGAGCATCCAAACTTTTCTTGTGACTGAAGATCCTGGGCCCTGCACAGCAGACAAGGTGCTCATGGACTGGGCACTGTGGTTCTGCCCCCCAAAACACCTTTGGGTGATGTGGTTGAACAACCGGGAGCTGCTCAGAGAAGCCTTGACAGCTCTTGCAGCACCCGAGGCACCAGGGAGATGTGAAGGGAGCAGTGGAGGATTGTTTCCACAGTGCTCCTCCGGACGTCCAGACATCACAGTGTATTTCTAACCCCTTTGGCACTGTGTCCCCCAGCATCCCATCAGCCACAGGACACTGCGTGCTCTGTGGTACTTCCCACGGGACCACCACCAGGCAAGACAGGCCAGTAAAAGCCAAATCCTGTACTGATGAGCCTTCCCTGAGGAGATTGTCCCAGGTGGGTGATGGAGGGAGAGGCTGAGACCTGCTGGGCACTGTGGGGTCCAGGTAAGGGGCACAATACTGGGTAGTGGGTGCTGCAGTACCAACCTCTCCTAAAAACTGGAACTTTTTTCATGTTGTTTTGTCCCAGATAGTTTAAGTGACCTTAAATGAGTATAGGAGAGTGAAAGTCACTGGTGGGATGATGTTATGTGACAGCCACTTCCCACAAATGTGGAGTTTTCAGGCATAGGCATGTATTGGGATTTAGACATCTCTTAGGAATGACAAGTGCTGCAGAATGCAGTGTAACACTTACCCAGCAGCCAACGCTCTTACTAACATGAGTTTTTAATAAATGGTTGCAAATTAAATGGCTTGAGGGGGGAAAAAAAGGACTCAGCATCCCAGCTAGCTGTGGGGATGTCACTGTTCAGCACAGTTCTTATCCCATGTCTCCCTGCCATGGAGTGAAAATACACTGTACACTGGAACACTCTACCTCTCCTGGCTTTTTTCCCCCCCTCTTCTTTCTGTGGAGGAAGGTGAAGGTTTCTCCTGTTCCTGCTGATGCTCTCCTGTCCTCCCAGGCAAGGGAAGGCTGTGCTTTCCTTGGAGCTGGCAGCTGAGAGGCTGGATGGTGGCAGGATGGGAGCCAGCCCTGCTGTGGCCTTCTGCACCTGCATGGTTGGGGGAGTGTTGGCTGTGACCCACAGCAGGCTGTGGTCTTTGTCACTCTCATTCCCATGGCTGGATGCCAGCTTGCAGAAAAGCTTCCTGGCTTTTCACGGAATCACTGAATCATTTGGGCTGAAAAAGACCTCTGAGACAATCAAGTCCAACCTGTGACTGAACACCAGCACATCAATTAGACCATGGCACTCAGTGCCATGTCTAGTCTTTTCTTAAACACCTCCAATGTGTAATTACCCTTTCTGTGAAGAATTTCTTCCTAGTATCCAACCTAAACCTTCCATGACACAGCTAGAGGCTATGTCCTCTTGTCCTGTCCCTGTTCCCTGGGAGCAGACCGACTCCCCACCCCAGCTCCCCACTCCAGTCAGGGAGTTGTGGAGAGCCAGAAGGTCCCCCCTGAGCCTCCTTTTCTCCAGGCTGAGCCCCCCCTGCCCCCCACCCCAGCTCCCTCAGCTGCTCTTCACCAGACTTGCACTCCAGCTTCTTCCACAGCTCCATTCCCTTCTCTGGACACACTCTAGCACCTCAATGTTCTTCCCAAATTGAGAGGCCCAGAAGTGGACACAGTACAGTGTCACTATTTCCATCTGGTTTTCTCTGCCTGTCCCTGGAGGCTCCCTAAGACAAGGAATCAGAACTTTTAAATGTATTTTTAATCCACATTTCATTTTCCCCACCAATTCTGACACACTGAACTGTTCCCCAGCAGCCCAGCACTGTGTACATAACAAGAGCATCCCACTTGGAGTTACATGTACCAGTTTGGAGAAATCCATGAGATCAGTCGTGTTTCCTGGGGCAAATAAGCTTTAACTTATTCTTTAACAAATTATTATTTAACAAATCTCTCATTTGGCTTGAAGGGTTTGGGCACAGGCTGGAACAAGGCACTGCTTGGAGAAAGTGGCACGTGTTCTGAGGAGGGAGACACATTCCTGCTGAGCAGGGAAAGATAAGTGATCCATGGGCAGTGGGAGGCAGGAGACAATGCGTGGCCAAAGCCGCTTATGTTTCTATTTGTGGGGAGCACAGGGAAACTTCCAGGTGCTGGAGACACCTACCCTATGTTTGGGTTCATCACCTCAAGCAGTGTTTAGGTGCAGCGTGCTGCTCACAGCTCCCGGCCAGAGCCAACCTGTCATGCAGGGGTTTGGTTTGACCCATTTGTGCCTGGTTGTGCAGGAGCTGCTCTGCTGATCCCGTTCACAGCCTCTGCATCTGCTCAGAATGCTGCCTCTGGCCTCTGCCCACACCAGGGACGTTTCTCAAGGCCTGGATTGTGTTGCCACATTCCTGCTGTCACATGGATGTTGTGAACACCAGAGAGCCTCTAATGCACCGTGATTTTCCCACAGGGTTAAGGTGGAATAAACAGCAGCTTCGGTGGTCACTGAGGCCGGAGAGGGGGATACCCTGTGCTTGTCTCCATCCTGATGGAAAGCACTACAGCCTTGGCTTGAAGGCTTTTGGGAAGGATCTACCTCCCTATCCCCTCACACAAGGGATCACAGGGCTGGAGGGGGCATCTCCATCGGGGATTAGCTGCTGGGGCACTATGCCCCAACCTGCCACCCACTCACCCCCTCTTCAGCCCCGTCCCACGAGCCAATATCTCCCCAGAACAGGGCCCTCTCCCCACGGGAGTCCCCACCCTGGTGAAACCCTAAGGGGAGTGATCGCCCAGCTGCTGGTGAGCCGTGACATTATACCCACGTACCTGGACCTCCCCTTCTCACAGATGCTGGGCAAGCCCTGGGGGCTGGGAGGGCACCTGTGCCCCTGTTGGGGGGCAGCAAGAGGGCACCAAGGGTGGTGGCTACCTGTGTGGGGGCTCTGGGCTGCGGGGTCCCCCTGCCTGCCGAGGGTCACACAGCCCCGGGGGAGGCGGCGGCAGAGCGCGGGGGCTGAGCTGGGCATTGTCCCCTCTGAAAGGATGGACAGGCCCAGTCGGGGATGGCCCCAGAGGATCCCCCGGCCCCTCGCCCCCATCACACCCTCACGGGGTCCGGCCCCCACCCCGAACAGCGC
The DNA here is from genome assembly GCA_013396735.1 of Grallaria varia. Taxonomy (NCBI): domain Eukaryota; kingdom Metazoa; phylum Chordata; class Aves; order Passeriformes; family Formicariidae; genus Grallaria; species Grallaria varia. The sequence continues at coordinate 210,799 of VWZG01004227.1, read as the reverse complement.
CCCCTGCAGCCGGCGCGGGGTGAGACGAGTCCGGAGCTGTCCAATCAGAGGCGGCACTGCCCCGTGACAGCCGCCTCTCTTCGCCAATCGAAAGCAGCGGGGGGCGGACCGAGAGCGTGCGCCAGACGCAACTTCCTCTCCCCTTCCGCCTTAGTCCCGCCTCCGCACTCTGATAGGCTGTGCTTGCTGTCGCTGAGGTTACCGGAACGCTGATTGGATAGTCTNGCCTCCGGTGAGGGCGGGCGGTCCCAGGGCCAGGGGCGGGCGGGGATGGCGGGGGAGCGGCCGGGGGCGGCCCCGGTGCGCTCCCGCATCTCGCCCTGAGCCCTTCTCCCCCCTCTCCGCAGGTGCGTCGCCATGGCCGCCGTATTCCCGTACCGCGGCGGCTGCGCCCCGGTGCCCAACCCGCTGGCGCCGCTGCCCGACTACATGTCCGAGGAGAAGCTGCAGGAGAAAGGTGGGTACGGGCGCGGCCCCCCAGGCCTCCCCGGGGGGACAGGGCCTCACCCGCCGCTCTGTCCCCGCAGCCCGCAAGTGGCAGCAGCTGCAGGCCAAGCGCTATGCGGAGAAGAGGAAATTCGGCTTCGTGGACGCGCAGAAGGAGGACATGCCCCCCGAGCACGTCCGAAAGATCATCCGCGACCACGGCGACATGACCAACAGGAAGTTCCGGCACGACAAGCGCGTCTACCTGGGGTGAGGGAGCCCCCGCGTGTGGGACTGACGGGGAACGGGCGGATCCGCCTCTGGCGCCTTGTCAGAGCTCTGTGTTGATGGTTGAAGCCGAAAGGCTCTCCCTGTCTGTTGTGGCTCATCCATTGCTCTGAGGTATCAGTGCAGAAGAGGATCAGCAAAGAGAATTGTTCTGAATTTTTGAGAAAACACCCCTTCAACAATAAAATTAATTAATACATTGTTGAGTGATCTGTTACCCTTTGCAGAAGGGGCTCCCCCTGTCAGCTGTAGCTTAGTGAGGATGCCCTGAGGTATCAGTGGAGGAAGCTGTTGCTTTGAATGTATGAGAGAAATATTGCCCAGGGTAATACATTGTTGAAGGGAAAGCCTCTTCTCCAAAGGTCTCGCAGTGCCAGTTGTAGCTCATTTATTGCCCTAAGGTAGCAGTGCAGAAGGGGATCAGCAAAGGGAGATGTTGCTTTGAATTTATGAGAACAAACTTTACCGTGGGTAATTCATTGTCTTAGAAGAAACTGAGGGTGAGCATAAAATTGCTAACTTTTTTTTCTTTTCAGTTCTCAAAGGCATCCTGAGTGCTTCTTTGCTGTTTAGGTGCAGAGAGCTGTCTCATGCACATCAGGATCTGTTGCACTAATTTACCATTACCAATAAAAACTCTAGAAACTCTTTTAAAAATTCTAATTTTTGTTTGTAACATTACTGGAAGCTAAATCAGTGGAAAACCTTTTGGTAGTGCAGTGCATGAAGCACAAGGATAGAGGGGGAAGTTCTTGCATTTGTCACTGGAGGCCTTTATGAACAGGTCAGATGAGCAGCTTGCAGCAGGGAAAGGTGTGAAGGTAACTGGGTTTGTGGCAGGTGGATGGCTGTTCTCAGGATCCATTCCAACACTGATTTTCCTTGATTTCTCATTGCAGAGCTCTGAAATACATGCCTCATGCTGTGCTGAAGCTCCTGGAGAACATGCCAATGCCCTGGGAGCAAATCCGAGATGTTCCAGTCCTGTACCACATCACTGGTGCCATCTCCTTTGTGAATGAGATTCCCTGGGTCATCGAGCCCGTGTACATTGCTCAGTGGGGGTAAGTGCCCTTTTCCCTCATCCAGGTGGGACAAAATCATGTGCATCCACCATAAAAGCTATGTTTAACGGTCTCTGGGTTCCTACAGGTCCATGTGGATTATGATGAGGCGGGAGAAGAGGGACAGGCGTCACTTCAAGAGGATGAGATTTCCCCCATTCGATGATGAAGAGCCCCCTCTGGATTATGCTGATAACATCCTGGATGTGGAGCCCCTGGAAGCGATTCAGCTTGAGCTGGATCCAGAGGAGGATGCCCCTGTGCTGGACTGGTTCTATGACCACCAGCCACTGAAGGACAACAGGAAGTACGTGGCTCTGGTAGCACAATTCAGTGGGAGAGGGGAAAAACAAATATGCCACGGGAATTACCAGTGCACAGCAGTGTGTAACATTGGGTCGTGTTATGCGGAGCTACGTGTGATGGTGGGGTGAAAAAAAATTTTCTCTCAAGGATGGGAGAACCTGATTGTTTAAAAGCTGTACCTCTTGTCTTCAGGTTGCTCAGAGCAGCTGTGGCTGCCCCATCCCTGGAAATGTTCAAGGCCGGGTTGGATGGGGCTTGGAATAACTTGATCTAGTGGAAGGTGTCCCTGCCCATGGCAGAGGGTTGGAACAAGATGAGCTTTAAGGTTCTTTCCAACCCAGACCATTCTGTGATTGAGCATTCAGAGAGGGAAATGAGGCCCCTCTGGCCAGGAGGGCTGCTGCCCACTTAACTGCTAAAACTGATGTTTCTTACCATGCCATAAAGATGACAACCTGGGTTGTCTAGTTGGAATTTGAAGCTGATACTTGCTATAAAGGTGCATGGTTGTTCTGTGTCAGTTTGGACATGGAGGAGGAGAGAAACTGGAGCAGTCGTCATTTTCTGGGCAGAAGGTGTCCATGGTGGTCTTTAACAGTCCTGCAACCTTTCGTTCAGGCTAGAGGGGCCCATGTGTTACCTGTCCTTGTTTTGCCCAAATGAATCGATGGTAAAAGGTGTTTGATTATTTCTGGTGGTTTGGTACAGGTCCAGTTGTCCTATGACTGTGTACAGAGTGTTGGTGCTTTGTCCTTCACAGGTACGTCAATGGTTCGACGTACCAGCGCTGGCAGTTCACTCTCCCCATGATGTCCACGCTGTACCGCTTGGCCAACCAGCTGCTCACCGACCTTGTGGATGACAACTACTTCTACTTGTTTGACCTGAAAGCGTTCTTCACCTCCAAGGCGCTGAACATGGCTATTCCTGGAGGTCCCAAGTTTGAGCCCCTTGTTAGAGACATCAATCTTCAGTAAGTGTTTGGTTTAGGAGAGAGATATGTGGTTATCTGAGAAAGGGCTGATATCTCATCTTCAGTCATAAATATTTGCCCTTCTGTCCACCTGAATGCTTGTATAACAGTATCTTTTTTTTCCTCATTTAAGGGATGAAGACTGGAATGAATTTAATGACATCAACAAAATTATCATTAGGCAGCCGATCAGGACAGAGTACAAAATTGCTTTTCCGTACCTGTACAATAACCTGCCGCACCATGTACACCTCACCTGGTAAGTGCAGCAGCTTCCAGATCTGGGAGAGGAGGGGAAGGCTGTCAAGATCCTCTGACGTGTATTTTGTGTTGTAGGTATCATACTCCAAATGTTGTTTTCATTAAAACTGAAGATCCTGATCTCCCAGCATTCTACTTCGATCCACTGATCAACCCCATTTCACACAGACATTCTGTCAAGGTGAGTCACTGCAAGGGACCTTGTGGTAAACCTTGCTGTGTGGAAGTGATGAGGCTTTAGTATCTTGTTTGTAACCTTGCTTCTGATAGCTGCAACCATTGTTTGGTGCTTCTGTACTTCAGAGCCAGGAACCGCTGCCTGATGACGATGAAGAATTTGAACTGCCAGAGTTTGTGGAACCTTTCCTGAAGGATACCCCGCTCTACACAGATAACACAGCCAATGGCATTGCCCTGCTGTGGGCCCCACGGCCCTTCAATTTGAGGTCTGGGAGGACCCGGAGAGCTCTTGATATCCCACTGGTCAAGAATTGGTGAGTTCTTTCCAGGGGAAGGGACTGTTCTAGTGATTGTGACTTTTTTCCTAAGTGGTTCTTTGTTACTGAAAATGAAATACAGACATCCTGTAGTGACTGGTTTCTGGAGATTTTAGGAATGTTGCTCAATACTCATTCTCTAAAGACCATGAGTTGCCTGAAACACTGGCTTTTTGGTTTACCCATAGGTACCGTGAGCACTGCCCGGCAGGCCAGCCGGTCAAAGTGCGAGTCTCCTACCAGAAGCTCCTGAAATACTATGTTCTGAATGCCCTCAAGCACAGACCTCCCAAGGCCCAGAAGAAGAGGTGCGTGGGGTCTTTTCAGTGGAGAACTGCTGATCTGTGTGGGGCATTCAGCTGAGTGTAGTCTCTGTTCTCTCCAGATACCTGTTCCGCTCTTTCAAGGCTACCAAGTTTTTCCAGTCGACGAAGCTGGACTGGGTGGAAGTAGGGCTGCAGGTGTGTCGCCAGGGCTACAACATGCTGAACTTACTGATCCACAGAAAGAACCTGAACTACCTTCACTTGGATTACAACTTCAACCTGAAGCCTGTGAAGACCCTCACCACTAAGGTATCAGTTCATGTGCTGTTTTACTCAAGAGTACAGTTTACCTGAAAGTTGTTAAGTAGGTACTTGGTAAGACAGGCCACAGCGCACCAACTTGTTCAGTTGTACAGACTAGTCAAATCAGAGTCGTTTCACTCTTCTGTGTTATTGTTACATAAATTCTGGGTTTTTTTAATCTTTTCCAGGAAAGAAAAAAGTCCCGTTTTGGTAATGCTTTCCATCTGTGCCGAGAGGTCCTGCGGCTGACTAAGCTGGTGGTGGACAGCCATGTCCAGTACAGACTGGGAAATGTGGATGCATTTCAGGTAGGCTCTTTTTTATTTTTAAGGTGAGAAGGGGAAGTTGAGGATTTCTAAAAACTGATATGGGAAAGTAGCATATATGGGATGCACAAGGTGAGTGAATTTTGCAGAAGAGAGGAAACAATGAAAACATGCAGCATTGTGTGAAATTCTCTTTTTATACTAGTTTGTAAAAGTTAATCACTCTATGAGCCAGCATTAGAAGCTTTGTACGGCCTAATACACTCTGCTCCTAACTGTACAATAAACCTGGCTGCTGGAGACAAGGGATGAGATGTTTATTGTTATCCCTGACTGTGTGCCCTGTTTCAGCTGGCAGATGGTCTGCAGTACATCTTTGCCCACGTGGGTCAACTCACAGGCATGTACAGGTACAAGTACAAACTGATGAGGCAGATTCGTATGTGCAAGGACCTCAAACATCTCATCTACTACAGATTTAACACAGTAAGTTCTAACTTTCCATGTAATGTTACCCCACGAAAACTGATCAGCAAGGGAGGGATTTTGGTGTCAATAAGTGACCTGCTCTTACCATGTCTCTCTTCTTCCAGGGGCCTGTGGGCAAAGGTCCTGGCTGTGGCTTCTGGGCTCCAGGCTGGAGAGTGTGGCTGTTTTTCATGAGGGGCATCACCCCACTGCTGGAACGCTGGCTGGGGAATCTGCTGGCCAGGCAGTTTGAAGGTCAGCACATTGTAAATCCTGGGTGTGGGAGGAATGTCAACTTGCCAGCTGGTTTTCTCTTCCCAGTGGTTGGTCTTTATCCATTCTCCATGTCAATCCCAAAAGCTATTGACCAGTTTAGGGCTTTTAAAAGATCAGTGCACCCAGAATAAATTCCAAATGGGAGTGGAATTCCCTGCTCCATAGCACTGTGGAGTCCATAGCCTCCTAATCATCCCCCCTCAAACTCATTAGTGATGTTGTAGCAATGTGATTTCTTCAGACATCCTGCACCTCTGTGCAGTCTTGTATTAGAAGGAGAACCACTGTCCCATGGTGTCAGAATTCTTGAAGGACTTTGCTTTTTCCAGGCCGTCACTCGAAGGGTGTCGCAAAGACTGTCACAAAGCAGCGTGTGGAGTCTCACTTTGACCTGGAGCTGAGGGCAGCTGTGATGCATGACATTCTGGACATGATGCCAGAAGGAATCAAACAAAACAAAGCGAGAACCATCCTGCAGCACCTGAGCGAGGCTTGGCGGTGTTGGAAGGCCAATATTCCCTGGAAGGTAAGTCTCTCGTTTGGCCTTTTGGTTCAATTTAACATCTCCAAAGGGGAACTGCTCTTGGGGAGGTTCCCACTCCTACCTCCCTCACATTACTGTCCCTCCCCAGGTGCCAGGGCTGCCAACTCCCATTGAGAATATGATCCTGAGGTATGTGAAGGCGAAAGCTGACTGGTGGACAAATACAGCTCACTACAACAGGGAGCGGATCCGCCGTGGTGCCACTGTAGACAAAACAGTCTGTAAGAAGAATCTGGGCAGGTTGACCAGACTCTACCTAAAAGCTGAGCAGGAACGGCAGCATAATTACCTGAAGGTACTTCTCTCCTCCCTGAGGTTGCTCAGATTGGTGCTATTTCCATAGGAAAGCTTTCACTGATTAATGCTGGTTGGTGTGGTTCTGCAGGACGGGCCTTACATCACTGCGGAGGAGGCTGTTGCTGTGTACACAACCACAGTGCATTGGCTGGAGAGCAGGAGGTTTTCCCCCATTCCCTTCCCCCCGCTGTCCTACAAGCATGACACCAAGTTGCTGATATTAGCCCTGGAGCGGCTGAAGGAAGCTTACAGGTAAGCAGTGGCAAGTGATTGTGATCTACATGGGCACCGGGAAAGGCTTCTGAAGCTGTTTTGTTATCTATTATATTGCGATTAAGTGTAGTGTAAAATTTGGCCTGAAGGACTGGTAAATGCTCTGGGTTGTGGTCCTGCCAACCTGACTGGGTTTTTTTTATGAACTCTCTCACTTGGGCAGACCAGTGCTGTGCTTCTAAACTTGGGGATGTGGATTGTGAAGAGTTACAGGTCTTGTCTGGGTCTGCTTGGTTGACCATTATCGTTCATCAGTTCAATGCAGTGGCCATTAGTTTATTCGTGTGTAGGTGCTGAGCTGTTCTTTCTTGCTTTCAGTGTGAAGTCACGCCTGAATCAGTCACAGAGAGAGGAACTGGGTTTAATTGAGCAGGCTTATGATAATCCCCATGAAGCTTTGTCCAGAATCAAGCGACACCTTTTGACTCAGAGAGCCTTCAAGGAGGTGAGTGTCGGGTGAAAGCTCAGCCACGCTAAAGGTTCCGCTGCATTCAGGAGCTGAATGTTGATCAGACTCTGTGTTCCCTGTCAACTGTAAGCCTCAGTTTTTATTATTTTTTTTTCCAGGTGGGAATTGAGTTCATGGATCTCTATAGCCATTTAGTCCCTGTTTATGATGTTGAGCCCTTGGAGAAAATCACAGATGCTTATCTGGATCAGTACTTGTGGTATGAGGCTGATAAGCGAAGACTCTTCCCTCCATGGATCAAACCTGCTGACACTGAACCTCCCCCACTCTTAGTGTACAAATGGTGCCAAGGTTAGTGGGGTCTTGGATTCCATAGAAAAATGTTTTTTCCTATGGGAGAACTTGTGTCTTATGAGTCCCCGTGGGAGCTGAGGTTTTATATTTGCAACTTGCAGTGAAGAGGCATTACAATCAGAGACTATCTTTTGTAGTTATATATATGTATATGCTGGGGGAGGAGAACCTCCATAGCATTTATGGTTCATTACATATTTTTGTTTCCATTTCTGGATAGACTGGAAAGTCCAGAGTCTGAAAAATCAGGCATTACAGAATCTGTGTTGACTTCCTGTGCCCAGGGGATGCTTCTGTGCTCTGATGTGTCAGATACTATGACAAGTGTGTTTGTCTCCTCAGGCATTAATAATCTGCAAGATGTTTGGGAAACGAGTGAAGGTGAATGCAATGTTATGCTAGAATCTCGATTTGAGAAGATGTATGAGAAGATTGACCTGACACTGCTCAACAGGCTGTTGCGTCTTATTGTTGATCACAACATTGCTGACTACATGACAGCCAAGAACAACGTGGTCATCAACTACAAGGTGATGATTGCTGTCAGGAAAGGGGGTCTGCGGTAAAAGGGATCCATGGGAACAGGAGGTTTTGGATCCATGGGGGAGGAGGGAACACAATACTTGACAGAGAAAGAAGTGATAAGAGGTGAGAAAACCCTTCTGGGTCCTGCTGAAGAGCAGTAGCTCGCGTGAAAGGTCTCTGACAGGTTCTCACAATTCCCCTTCATTTCCTCAGGACATGAACCACACCAACTCCTACGGGATTATCCGTGGGCTGCAGTTTGCTTCCTTCATTGTCCAGTATTATGGACTTGTGATGGACCTGCTGGTGCTGGGTCTGCACCGGGCCAGTGAAATGGCCGGGCCTCCCCAGATGCCAAATGACTTCCTCAGCTTCCAGGACATTGCCACAGAGGTGGCCCATCCCATCCGCCTCTTCTGCAGATACATTGACCGGATTCACATCTTCTTCAGGTGAGATCTCTGGGGCTCTGCTTTTCTCAGGTGAACATTTGTTCTGATAACTGCCAGCAGATGCTGTGAAAGGGGGAATTAGTATGCTCATACTCCAGGCTTTTGTTTCCTTTGTTAAGGAAGATCAGTATTTGAGTTGACAAACTTCCCAGAACAACTGTATGTCCACATGCCTCCTCTTGCTTTCTCAGTTTGCTTTTCCGCAGCTTCACTGGACCAGTAGAAACACAACAATGTCGAGTTTCAATTGTTAGAGGTTTTTCACTGGTAAAATCAGTGGAAGTGGACGTAAAATTTTGTCTGTTCATGGAAAGATAACCCAGACAGTCCTGGGATGCTCTCTGCTAATGAAACTGAAGCTTCCTTCAGTGGGAGGATACAGAAATTGGATAGTTACCTCAAAAATGTTGTGATAAACAGCTGCCCCTTAGCAAGTCCTTATCTGCAAGGGCAGAGTGGTGTTCTGAGAAGATGGTTATGTAATTCCAGGTCCTTTTTGTTGTGTTTCCAGGTTTACAGCTGATGAGGCAAGAGATCTGATTCAGCGGTACCTGACAGAGCATCCAGATCCCAACAATGAGAACATTGTAGGCTACAACAACAAGAAGTGCTGGCCCCGAGATGCTCGGATGCGCCTCATGAAGCATGACGTGAACCTGTAAGTGTTGCAGCCGGGAAAAAGGTGGTGGGAGGGTGGGAAAATTACATGTAATAAATAACTGTTGGAGATGAATGGGTGCTTAGGATGAAATGTAAGAAGTGAAGGATCTGTGCTGGAATTCTTGACAGCGGGTGGTGGGTGTGAGAGAGTTAAAGGTCTGAGAACTTGCCCAGTTTCTGTTTTGCTTGAGTAACAAACTGCCTGTCCCTGTGCACATCTTATTTTCCAGTGGCCGTGCTGTGTTCTGGGATATCAAGAACCGTTTGCCTCGGTCAGTCACCACAGTGCAGTGGGAGAACAGCTTTGTCTCTGTGTACAGCAAAGACAACCCCAACCTGCTCTTCAACATGTGTGGGTTTGAGTGCCGTATCCTGCCCAAGTGCCGCACCAGCTACGAGGAGTTCACCCACAAGGATGGGGTCTGGAACCTACAGAATGAGGTGGGATGAGGATTGATGGGGTTGGAAGAGTTTGGGATTCCCTGACTGTCTATATTGGAGAGAGGCTCTTAGGAGGGAACTGATGGGTCTGTGCTCTGTAGGTCACCAAGGAGCGCACAGCTCAGTGCTTCCTGCGAGTGGACGATGAGTCTATGCAGAGGTTTCACAACAGAGTGAGGCAGATCCTCATGGCATCTGGCTCTACAACCTTCACTAAGGTAAGGTGGGAGAAAGATGCGTGACAGAGCTTCCTGCACACGCTTGTGGAACAAGCTGAGAACTGATTTTTTCCTTTCCTTTCTAGATTGTCAATAAATGGAACACAGCTCTGATTGGCTTGATGACTTATTTCCGGGAAGCTGTTGTAAATACTCAGGAATTGCTTGATTTGCTGGTGAAGTGTGAGAATAAAATCCAGACTCGAATCAAAATCGGCCTGAATTCCAAAATGCCCAGCCGTTTTCCTCCAGTGGTGTTTTACACCCCTAAAGAGCTTGGGGGGCTGGGCATGCTCTCCATGGGGCACGTTCTCATCCCACAGTCCGATCTGAGGTGAGCTGTGCTGCTATAATGTCTGCACAGGCTGAGTGTTCTCTTAGATGCTCTTTCCCTTAAGAATACCCGAGAGTGCTGGACCAGACTGTGTTATGGAGATATGTGTCCCTTACAGTAGCTCATGGCAGTGACCCATGAAGTTCTATTCCCCCCGCTTCACTCTTGTGTCTCTTTGCTGCAGGTGGTCCAAGCAGACGGATGTTGGTATCACACACTTCCGCTCAGGAATGAGTCACGAGGAGGACCAGCTCATCCCAAATTTGTATCGTTACATCCAGCCATGGGAAAGCGAATTCATTGACTCTCAGAGGGTGTGGGCAGAGTATGCCCTTAAGCGCCAGGAGGCCATAGCCCAGAACAGGTGTGTTTCCATGTGTGTCTGTGTGTGAGAGCAGGCCGCTATGCAAAGTTTTGTGCTCTCTGGGGATTTTGGAGACCTTGCAGGCCCCATGGTACCTGCTAGAGGCTGCCTGCAAATTTGCTGTCATGTCTCTGGAAGAGGTGAGGATTCTGCAAGTAGCAAGTGCACCCGTGACACAGTTTAAGGGAAATGATATGGCCAGTGGTGCTGGGAAAAGGTGGTATCAGACCCATTTGCAGTTAGTTCTGTGCACTTACAAGGGCTTTTTCTTTTGCCTGTTTGCCATCATGGTGTTCACAGCAATGGCTGCAGACACTTCGCTGAGTGTTTGGCATTTTAGAATGTCCCCCACCAGAGCCCTGAGCTCTGTGTTGTATCTATGATATCATCAACTGATACTGTTATTAATCAGTAATGCATTGCTGTAAAATTGAGAGGTAACAAAGAGTGGGGACTTTTTGCTTTAGGCGTCTGACGCTTGAGGATCTGGAGGACTCATGGGACAGGGGAATTCCTCGTATCAACACCCTGTTCCAGAAAGACCGACACACCCTGGCTTACGATAAAGGATGGAGAGTCAGGACTGACTTCAAACAGTATCAGGTACTGACTGGGAATTTCTCTTCACCTGAGTGTGAAGTTCAGAGATACATGTTCCAGACAGAGTCCTTTCACCTTACATTATTGCAGGTGCATTTGTCCCTCTGCTGCAGGAAGAACTTAGAGCCTTGTGTTGAGACTGGTAGGGGCTGTTGGAAACCAAATGCTCCAGGGTTTGTAGCTGTCCCTTTCTGAAGCATTTGGGTAGATCAGAGTGTACTGGTGAACACCACACTTAGCACAACTGTGTCTTAAGGAGTCATTTCTGGAGGGAGGAAAAATGGTCCCAAAACAAGCATTCCAAAATAATAAGTTTTAATAACAGTGTAAAAATACGTTATATAAAGACTCTAATAAGCCAGTTCCTGAAGAACAAAATCCTCACCTTCAATTCTGTCCAGTCTGAATTATGTAGTAGTACTGACAGAACTCATGCTGTGGATGAGCTGTGTCCTCCATGACTGAGGGCATGAGGCTTTTTACATGTTTACTGACATCGTCATCACCATCATCTTGGTTCCCGTAACTAATGCTGCCACATAGAGCCACACAGTGATCTGAACAGTAAGCTGGTGCTCACTGGTGCACTCTTGTCTCCAGGTGCTGAAGCAGAACCCGTTCTGGTGGACACACCAGCGCCATGATGGCAAACTCTGGAACCTGAACAACTACCGCACGGACATGATCCAGGCTCTTGGTGGGGTGGAAGGAATCTTGGAACACACTCTCTTCAAGGGCACTTACTTCCCCACATGGGAGGGTCTCTTCTGGTAAGAGAAACTTTGAGGTAGCCTTGTCTTGCAATCTAGAGCAGAGTGGTGAAGCAGGAGGAGCTCTGGGCTCAGGCTGTGCTGATTCTGTTCAGCTTTTGCTATTTTTCAGTCATCATTTGAGCACATTGTGTCGTTCACTTGTGAGGGCACCTGGGATGGGGCTAGAGTGGAGCTTCATGCAAATCCATGGAAATTTCTTTGCATGAAACAATCTTCCCTGCTCCTAGTGTGTTCCCTGTCTCTATGATCTGTGGCACATGCCAGTCACCAGAATGAAGGATGCCTAATGCACCTAGTGGCCATCCTTTCTAGGGAGAAGGCCAGTGGCTTTGAGGAGTCCATGAAGTGGAAGAAGCTGACAAATGCCCAGAGATCGGGTTTGAACCAAATTCCAAACAGAAGATTCACTCTGTGGTGGTCTCCTACCATTAACAGAGCCAATGTAAGTACCTGGAGTTTGTGCCTGTAGGAACTTGCCCTGAAATGAGAGCACTTAATTGATCTAGTTAATCCTCAGAACATTTTTTACAGGTGAACTAAAACTCCTTAACATGAGTTGCTCCATTTTTTAAACTTCGCCAGTTGTGCTGTTGTGTGTTCTCACACCTGCTTTTGCTTTGCAGGTCTATGTTGGGTTTCAGGTGCAACTGGATTTGACAGGCATCTTTATGCATGGCAAGATCCCCACTCTGAAGATTTCCCTCATTCAGATTTTCCGAGCTCACTTGTGGCAGAAGATCCATGAGAGCATTGTAATGGATTTGTGTCAGGTGAGCAGTGTTGATTTGGTTTATTTCTGTGCACAGGTTCTTCTTTTCTAGTAGGCCCAGTCCTCCTTCAGCAATTTGACAGAGAAGGGAAGGAAAGAGGATTTTCCTGGCTGCCTGTTGAGGACAGGTTCATGAACCCGCAACAGCTGTGTTGCATGAACACAACTCATCTTTGACTGCCTTTTCCCCAGGTGTTTGATCAAGAGCTGGATGCTCTGGAGATTGAGACAGTGCAGAAAGAGACAATCCATCCCAGGAAGTCATACAAGATGAATTCCTCGTGTGCGGATATCCTTCTCTTTGCTTCCTATAAGTGGAATGTGTCACGTCCATCATTGCTTGCAGATTCCAAGTGAGTGTTTTTCTTTTCCCTCTCCCTGGTCCTGGTTGAGAGCAGAGCTGCTGAGGCTGTCATCAGGAGCCAGAGTCCATATTCCTTGGGCATCTGGGGTTTGTTTTCTTTTGGGATAGTGGAGGATACAATCCTGCCTGGCAAAGTGCAGGGCTTGTTTGGGTGGGTGGTTGCAGTATCTCCTGGCACTGCCTTCTGCAAAACACCAGGACTGTCTTTCCTTCTGCTCTCTCCTCTGGGTAACCTCTTCCCTGACCCATTGCTCAGGAGCTCTGAAGGTTCTTCTTGAAACCCTGCAAAGCTGAGCTGCTGCAGGGCCTGAATCTGGAGTGAATTCTCATTCAGTCCAGAATCAGACAGTCCACAGGGGAGATGACCCTCATGACTACACAGCAGTGGACTAACTTCTGCTTTGTTTAAACCTGCAGCTGAACCCCCCATGAGGTCTATTAACAGCCTCTGCATTTGCTGCTGGATGGAAGGTGGATAGTAGCTGGCTCCAGTGTCCATACTTGGTGGCCGTTGCTCTCTGTCAAAGACAGGCAAGAACTGCGGAAGAGTTTTGTGCAAGATTAACTTTTTCTGGCTTGCTTTCTCCTTAGGGATGTGATGGATAGCACCACCACCCAGAAGTACTGGATAGACATCCAGCTGCGCTGGGGAGATTACGATTCCCATGACATCGAGCGCTATGCGAGAGCTAAGTTCCTGGACTACACCACAGACAACATGAGCATCTACCCATCTCCCACTGGTGTGCTCATTGCCATCGACCTGGCCTACAACTTGCACAGGTGAGATCTGCATCTTCTCTGTTCTAATTTGTAGTTTTGTAATGGGTATTTTGTGGGTGTTGTCTTAGTGCAGCTCCAAACTGGGTTGTATTCCAGGCAGGAGGATGAGGGGAAAAGGCAGAAGCTGGAGGTGTGCAGTGAGTTGGATAGGCCATTTCAGGTTGCTCTTTCAGTAGTAATGGTTCCGTTCCCCCAGTTCATTAATAGTCTATTTTCTTAGGAGATTTCTGTCACACTGTTTTTGGAGCTGAAGGATAGGCCTTGTTTCAAGGCCCCTACACGTGGCAACAGCATTTTCACTGGAAAACTAGGAAGTCCCAGCAAGCAGCCTCTACTCCAGTGTGCTTGTTAGAGAAGGTGCAGCTTCTATGGGACTGCAGCGTGTGTGTGCTGTGGCTTCCCACCGAGAAGGTGTAAGGAAAAACCAAAGGTGAACTGCTCCCAGGGACATGGCAGGAGAAATCACACAGCATTCAGCAGACAGAAAGGTGCCTGGCTGCTGCGTGGAGAGACTTGTTCTCAGATCTAATGGCAACAACTTGGTCTTCTGTTTTGTTTTCATCTTCAGTGCTTATGGGAACTGGTTCCCTGGGAGCAAACCTCTGATCCAGCAGGCCATGGCCAAAATCATGAAAGCAAATCCTGCTCTGTATGTGTTGAGAGAACGAATCCGCAAGGGGCTGCAGCTCTACTCCTCAGAGCCCACGGAGCCATACCTTTCCTCCCAGAACTATGGAGAGCTCTTCTCCAACCAGATCATCTGGTTTGTGGATGACACCAATGTGTACAGAGTCACCATTCACAAGGTGAGGCCAGAGGTGTATCTCAGAGAAAGGACACGGACTATGAATGTCCTGTGCTCTGGGGGTGGTGGAAGTTTCCATGCATGATGGAAAGCTGGGGGGGTCAACACATGGACCCAGATCATTGTGGTGTGTACAGGAGCAGCTCTTACATTTCCCGTACATTTCCTGCTCAAAGCACACAGCGAATCAGCTCTTGTATAAAAGTGTGGATGGACTACATTTATCTCCCTGTATTTCTCACTTCCACTTGCTTTCTCAGACTTTTGAAGGGAATTTGACCACAAAACCCATCAATGGAGCCATTTTCATCTTCAATCCCAGAACTGGCCAGCTCTTCCTGAAGATCATCCATACGTCTGTGTGGGCAGGACAGAAGCGTCTGGGGCAGGTAGGGCCTGGGTTTGCTTCCGGTGTGAGCTGGAGTTGGGCTCTGACTGTTTTGGACACTCAGTTGAGCAAAAAACATCACAAAGATCTTAATCTTTCTGCCTCTAAATCAGTCTGGAGCTCGGTGTCCAGTGTGTGACAAGTGCTCGGGCAGGCATGAGCATGGGATATAAAAGTGAAAGAACACAGGTATTGCAATTGCCAAGGATTTTGAAGCTCTGAGGTGTAAAGACCCCATGTCATCAAACAGGGCTCGAGGAGCAGTGCTGTGCTCCCTGTTACACAAATCATGTTGCACTTAGCTGTACATCCAGTGCAGTGAGGAAACTCTCAGGTGGCAGGTCTAGAGTGGTGGAGTAGCCAGCTGTTCCTTCTGACCTAGTCACGAATAACTGAGCTCCATGAATGGAAACTGCCCTCTGTGATCAATAAGGAGGAAACGCTGGGCCTTGTCACTGATCTGGAACAAGCCATAAATTCCAGTTGTATTTTTAGAATTTGTTTTGTGTCTCACTGATTCCCAGAGGCATGGAGACAGTGCTGTTAGCAGGGAGATATTTCTCTAACCCTGCTGTCTTTCTGTAGCTGGCCAAGTGGAAGACTGCTGAAGAAGTGGCTGCCTTGATCCGATCCCTTCCTGTGGAGGAGCAGCCTAAGCAGATCATAGTGACACGGAAGGGCATGTTGGACCCACTTGAGGTAACGACACAGATACTGCTCTGTGAGGATGTATAAAATATTTGGGAGGTGACATGGCAGTTCTGTGTTCCTGTGATGTTCTGCAGTATTGTGAGCTAATTCCTCTTGATGAACTCCAGGTGCACTTGCTGGATTTCCCCAATATTGTGATCAAAGGCTCGGAGTTGCAGCTGCCCTTCCAGGCCTGTCTGAAAGTGGAAAAGTTTGGTGATCTTATCCTGAAGGCTACTGAACCCCAGATGGTTCTCTTCAATCTCTATGATGACTGGCTGAAAACGATCTCATCCTACACGGTAAGCACATGTTGCTTGTCGTGATGGTCAAAACGCATTGATAAATCCAATACAGTTGTTGCAAAAAGCTTTTTTTATTAACAAAGACATGCTGCTTTTATATTATTTCCAGGTTACCATGTCTTTTTCTTATTGGTTGGTAATGGTCAGCAGAGCAAGCAATAACATTCTTATTGGTTGGCCAGCAGTTCTGCTTATTCTGCTTTCTTAACGTAGATGTATCTTGTTCTCATGGTTTCTCCCTACTTCAAACTTCTTTGTCGTTAATCAGTGTACGTGACTTCTCTATCTTCATGGATATGTTTTGAAACCTTCAAGATCTATTCCTTCACCCAGGGAGTCAGCGGACCCACTGCCTACCCCCATAATCACAGATGTTCTTCTGTAATTCAGCTTTGCTGCTGATAAATGAAGCAAGAGCCAAGGCTTCAGTTGTCCCTCATGATTTGTTGTTTGGGAGCACTTGGCTTTGAATCTGCCTGGATTTTCCTTCAAATCGATTCCACTGGCACTTATACAATGTCTGTGTGCCCAAACAGAAAAGAGCTGCACTAGGGCCTTGTATATTTAGTTTTCTTCTTTCTAACTCATCTTTTTTTCATCTCCAAGGCATTCTCCCGTCTGATCCTGATTCTCCGGGCACTACATGTGAATAATGATCGAGCCAAAGTTATTCTGAAACCTGATAAGACGACCATCACTGAGCCTCACCACATCTGGCCAACCCTCACAGATGAGGAGTGGATCAAGGTGGAGGTGCAGCTGAAGGATCTCATCCTTGCAGACTATGGCAAAAAGAACAAGTAAGCCATTTTACAGCTGCAAGCCTTTCCTTCCTGCTCTAAAAACTGTAGTACCAGTAATCCTTGTGAAGAGTAGAAGGGCCTTTGGTGATGAACCATCAACTTTGTAGGGAAATTGGTTGTTATTAATTGCTTTCTCGTAAGGTATACAAAAATATTTGCACCAAACCTTTTCTGATCTAAGCATGATGTGAATTGGTCCCTTCTCTTGTTTAAAAAGTTGTGGCACATATTTCAAGGCACTCTGAATGGATGTTCTAAACTTGTGCCTTGATGAGAAGGGTCTGGAATGTATTTTGAAATGCCTGACTTGATGTATTTTCTTGTTCAGCGTGAACGTTGCATCCTTAACACAGTCAGAGATCCGAGACATTATCCTGGGCATGGAGATCTCAGCCCCATCTCAGCAGAGACAGCAGATTGCAGAAATTGAGAAGCAAACCAAGGAGCAGTCACAGCTGACGGCCACACAGACCCGCACTGTGAACAAACACGGGGATGAAATCATCACCTCCACCACCAGCAACTATGAAACACAGACCTTCTCCTCCAAGACTGAGTGGCGGGTGAGGTAAGAAGGCAGGCAGGGCTTGGCATGGTGGAAAGGGTCAGAGTGCTCAGAAGGATCTGTGCATCCTCTGATCATCATCTCTTTGTAGAGCCATTTCTGCTGCCAACCTCCACCTGCGGACAAACCACATCTACGTCTCATCAGATGACATAAAGGAGACGGGTTATACGTACATTCTTCCCAAGAACGTGTTGAAGAAGTTCATCTGCATCTCAGACCTGCGGGCCCAGGTGAGTGCACAACAAGTCTGTTAAAACTGTGCTTCCTACTGCAGGGCACACAGCAGTCCTGGGTAGTCAGGAATGGGTGAAGGGCTGGGAACCTGCTGCTGTCTGTATGAATCTCTGTGTGCTGGATACAAGCACTGGCAATACATCTGAACAGCCAAGTTCTAGCCAGTGGTACCTAAAATCACAGAAATAATTCTCTGGATAATTTTGAGTGTAATAAGGTAGAAAACAGTTCTTTAATTAAAAGTGCCCTAGGTTCACAAAAGTATATTGCACCCCCCACAGCATAGGCCTTTACAATTTTTATAACACCGTCTAATTATATTATTTTGACATTACTTTATTGATTACACTCATTCCCAATACTGTCTGTCCCATCACTCCACTTTTGCCAAATTTGAGTTGGCGGTCCTAAAATGACCACCCTTTCCTCCTTATCTTCCTCTTCCTTGTCTTCTCTGTCCTTCTTGGAACAGCTTCAACGCTTACGAGTCTTCTGAATAGTTTTGATTTAGTTGTATCAAGTAATGCACCTGCTATGTCTTTATTCTGAGTACGTTTTCTACAGACAAAATGTTCTTTACCTTGTTACAAACTTTGTCCATGGGAATTCTTGACAAGAAGTATTAAACAGCATTTTATGAATCTAATACAAAGACACTTGGCTAAAAATGCTATTCTAAAACTGCTAAAAAGCTATACTAAAATCTATATAATATGTATTTTATGTCATCATATACCCCCTTAGAGGCTGACAGAAATTTTATCCTGTTAAGTCTCTACCACTTAATATTAAACCATAAAGAGGAACGACTACTACAACATTGATCCATACAGCAAGCCATTGGGCAAACGCTAATGCTATATACAATTATGACGACATACCCAATAGAACCCCAAATCTCAGAATTATATGGTTGAGCAAAACTTCTACCACTTCTCTTGCTGTGTTATTGCAGCAGGGGTAAGCTTCAGGCCAACCACGGAAAGTGTCAACCAACACCAGTAAGTACCTGTATCCTTCTTTACGTGGTAACTTGGCAAAATCTATTTGCCAGTAGTCTCCAGGAAGGTCTCCAGCCTTTGGCTAGTGTTAGGATTGTTTCAACAACAGACTTCACATTTACTTTACTATTGATGGTACCATTTCAGTCATTCCTAGTATTGGCTCCTTGCAGCCCCAGACTGTGATGTTTTCTAGTGAGAACCTGCCAGCTGGGAGATGCTCTCCTCAGGAATTAAGGAGTTCCTACTCTCACATGGTTACATGGAGATTTCTACTGGGCTTCTAAGGTGCGTGTCTTTGTTCCCAGATTGCAGGTTACCTGTATGGAGTGAGCCCTCCAGATAACCCCCAGGTAAAGGAGATTCGGTGTATCGTGATGGTGCCACAGTGGGGAACACACCAGACTGTGCATCTCCCAGGGCAGCTGCCACAGCATGAGTACCTCAAGGTGAGTTGACCTACCAGGGTGGGTGGAAGGCAAGGACCTGAGGTGGTGGGGCAGCTTCCCTTGGGCTCTTGTAGATGTGGAACTTAAAAGGCCTTGACCTGAAGCCAGCCTCATATGGAGTCCCTTGAGGGGAAAGCCTGTGGTCCCTTTGTGCTTCAAGCAGTATCTTTTTAAATGTCTTTCATTTCTCTCTAAATCACTCTCTTTTTGTCAGGAAATGGAACCTCTGGGGTGGATTCACACTCAACCAAACGAGTCCCCTCAGCTCTCACCGCAGGATGTCACCACCCATGCCAAGGTCATGGCTGACAACCCCTCCTGGGATGGGGAGAAGACCATCATCATCACCTGCAGGTGAGGGGCAGGGGGGTTTCTGGTGCCCCTTAGCCGGGGGCTGTCAGTGCAGTGCTTGGGAACATGCTGAGGTCTCAAAATTCGGCAAATAAGGGAGTGTTTACTCCTTCCTGGTTTCCTTCCTCTGCCCCAGATGGGTCTGACTTGCCCCAATCCTCCTCCCTTGCAGTTTCACACCTGGCTCCTGCACGCTGACAGCCTACAAACTGACCCCGAGTGGGTACGAGTGGGGTCGGCAGAACACAGACAAAGGGAACAACCCCAAGGGCTACCTGCCCTCCCACTATGAGAGGGTGCAGATGCTGCTGTCTGACCGCTTCCTCGGCTTCTTCATGGTTCCAGCACAGGGCTCCTGGAACTACAACTTCATGGGTAAGCTGCCCTGGGAAGGGGATGGGAGAAGAGGCAGTGTGAGTAGCCTGGGGAGGAAGAAATAGCTGCTCCCCAGGGAAGCATTCCTTACCCACTCCAAAGCTTGACCTTCCTTGGAGTGTCTGGCAGGAATACCAGCACTGTGGTCTCATCTTTGCTTGGCACCAGGACTGGGATGTCAGTTGTCAGTGATTTTTTCGGTGGCAAGAAAGCAAACTGATAGGAGAAATAGACACCATGTCTGTATAGACTGTGGTGTCGGGTCTGTCACTGATGAATAATTAATCCCTGTCAGGCAGAAGAGATAATAGAAAATGCAAGAGAGAAGCAGTTCCCAGTAGGGAAGTCATGAGAGGTGCTGGCATGATGAACACCACAGCCAGCTGGAGAACGGGTCAGGAAATGAGAGTGACAGAATATTCAACTAGCAGAAAAGGACTGTCAATCTCTTGAGGGGGGGAATCCAAAAGGTGATAATTCTGTGGATTTAAAACTCTCTTCTGGCATGGCCACGCTTAAAAATGATCCTGTCAGGGTGGAGAGCTTTGTGAGGCTCCTGATGAGTGACGGAGGCAGGGAGGGCACTCAGGGGGGTGACGCTCTCTCTCTTCCAGGTGTTCGCCATGATCCCAACATGAAGTACGAGCTGCAGCTCGCCAACCCCAAGGAGTTTTACCACGAGGTCCATCGTCCCTCTCACTTCCTCAACTTTGCGCTCCTGCAGGAGGGGGAGGTTTACTCGGCCGACCGCGAGGACCTCTATGCCTAATCCTGCCCACGCCCCACTCTTCCTACTGTTGATATTCAACAGCGTGTTCGTGTCCCCTCTCGTCCTTGTAGCCCCGCGCGTGCTCGTGTTCGTGTCCCCATCGCCTCTGTAGCCCCGCACTCTGGTCCGGCCCCTCGGCCGCGGCTCAATAAATTTTGTACGAACGGGACTCGCCCGGTGTGACGCGGCCCCGGACGGGGCGGGACGGGACGGGCGGGCGGGGCCGTGCCGTGCTGTGCTGTGCCGGACGGGGCGGGCCGTGCCGTGCCGTGCTGGGCGGAGCCGGGGCGGGCCGTGCTGTGCTGTGCCGGACGGGGCGGGCCGTGCCGTGCCGTGCTGGGCGGAGCCGGGGCGGGCCGTGCTGTGCTGTGCCGGACGGGGCGGGCCGTGCTGGGCGGGGTGTGCTCCGCAGCCGGGCCATGGCGGACCCGCTGTGGCGGATCCCGCCGGGCCGCCTGGCCCTGCCGCACGTCCATCGCATGGCCGGGGCTCTGGGCGCCGAGCTGCGCCGTCTCTCCGGCCGCTTCGGGCCCGAGGCCGTGGCCAGGCTGGTGCCGCCCGTGGTGCGGCTGCTGGAGCTGCTGGAGGTGCTGGTGGCCCCGGGCGGCGCCGACGGGGACGCGCCGCAGGAGGCGGAGGTGAGCGGGGCGACCGGCCCTCCGGGACACCGACCCGCGGCTGTCCCCGCAGCAGTGTCCGGGGCACGGCTGCGACCCCCCGTTCCCTTTCCCAGGGGATGGCTCCGACCCGGCCGTTCCGCGTCCCCTGGAGCGGCTCTGACCCGGTCGAGCCCGTTCCCCGCGGGGACCGCCTCGACGCGGCTGTTCCCTTTGCCCAGTGGTTGTCTCTGACCCCGCTGTCCCCCATCCCTGGGACGGCAGTGACCTGGCTCCCACTGTCCTGTGGGTGGTTCTGCCTTGGTTGTCCACGTCCCCTGGGATGTCTCCAGCTTGTCTGACCCAGCTGCCCCGGCCCGGGATTACTCTGACCTGGCCGTCCCACTTCCCTGGAGCGGTGGCTCTGGGCCGGCAGCCCCGACCCGCCTGTGCCCCCTTTCCCAGGAGCGGCGGCTGTGG
Organism: Grallaria varia; assembly: GCA_013396735.1. NCBI lineage: Eukaryota > Metazoa > Chordata > Aves > Passeriformes > Formicariidae > Grallaria > Grallaria varia. The sequence goes on along the minus strand of VWZG01004227.1, from coordinate 189,431 downwards.
GATGCTGAGCACCGGGAGCGAGCCCTGCGCGGCTGCCTGGCCCGCCTGGAGGAGCAGAACCTGCAGCTCCAGGGGCCGCTGGGGGAGAGCCAGTCCCAGGAAGGTGGGTGTCCCCCTGGGTTCGGGGTGCCCTGATGCTCCAGGGTGTCCCTGGGGAGGATGGCAGGCTGGGTGCAGGGCCGGGACTGCTCTCTGGAGCCCGAAGAGCTGTCCTACCAGGGAGCACCAGCGCTGCCTTGGCCTGCAAGCCACAGGAACCCCAAGCCCCCAGGAGGGTGATGGAGACAGGGGCAGGAGTTGGGTGCTTTGCCAGCGCAGTGATGTCCTTGGAATGGCTTAGAGCTCTCAGTTCCTGTCTTTTCACTGTTCCTACTCTGAGATCTACCAGGAATGTTAGAATCTGGCTTTGCAGAAGCACTGAGGACCTTCCTAGTGGTGTGGGACTGGGGCAGTCTGTGAATCCTGGAGGCCGCTCATGCCTGTCTGCCGGTGTCTGCTCTCAGACAGAACGGCACAGAAGGAGCGGGAGGTGATGCTGCAGCTGAAGGAGGTGGTGGACAAGCAGAGGGATGAACTTCGTGCCCAGGCCCATGAGATTGTCTGCAAGAGCCGAGACATGGAGGCGGTGAGGGTGTGGGAGCTCCTGGGCGTGGTGTGTGAGGGGCTTGGGTGCTGCTTTCCTGTCATGTTTCCTGAGCTTGCTGGGGCAAGTGCCTTGCCCGGTGGCTCTGATGTCCCTGGGTAGGGACACAGCCTCACTTTTGGCTGCCCTGTGCCCTCTAGCTGCAGGAACAGCTGCATCGCTTCATGTCTATGAACGAGGTCCTGCGGCACAAGGTGGCCATGGTGCAGGCTCAGCTCAAGAGTGCTCTGGAGCAGAAGTCCGACCTGGAGGCTGCGATGCTGCAAACCCAGAGGGAAACAATCAGGAGGAGCAGGACAGCCCCCGAGAGCCAGCAGCCAGAGCCTGGTCTGGTGAGTCTGAGCCCGTGGCCTTGCTGCTGCCAGAGATCACTGACACCGACCTGACATTCCAGCCCTGTGTGGAGCTTCTGGCACACCCAGGGCCACCTGGCTGCCAGAAGGACATGGTTGTTCAAGTAACACCACAGCTGAAAATTGAACAGTGATGTCAGTAACATCTTGTTCTGTAAAAATTGGAAGGGGTGGAGGAAGGCAAGATGACAGGACACAAAAACAAGAGGGACTTGGAGGATGAGGAGGGTTTGCCACATGTGGTGATGGGTGGCGTGTGCTGGTCCATGGAGGGCTGCAGCAGCTCCAGACTAGCAGACTCTTTCCTGAGACTTCCCTCTCTGCCTGCACATGGCACCCACCATTTGGGTGGGGGTTTCAGGGTCTCTCTTACTTCCTGACTCTTTCCATCCCCCAAGGAAGGAGCCCCATTGCGCAGGAAGGAGCCACTGCACCAGGAAGAGGACAGGAGCCCTGCTCAGTGCTGCTTCTCCAGGGAAGAGCTGCAGCAGATCCTGCAAGAGCGGAATGAGCTCAAGACCAACCTGTTCCTGGTGCAGGAGGAACTGGCCTATTACCAGCGGTGAGTCCTGCTGTGGTGGCAGGGGGCAGTGAGCCAGGTGCCTCCTGTCCCTGCAGCCACCCGAGGCCTACCAGAGGCTGCTTGTGACTCAGTTGGAGTGGAATCTTTCCCAGGCTATTGGTTAGCCAACTGGTTGCTTTTTTGCCAGGGAACTGCTGAATGAGGAGAGAATTCCCAGCTTCTTCTTGGATGCAATGAAGTCAAATATCAAAAAACAGAGAAAAAAAATCAGAGCCAAAATGCTGGGAATGCCGGAGTCGGCAAGCAGGTGAGTCCAGTTGGCCCCAGCCAGTGGGAGCAGGGTGGGTGCTGGTTGGCAGGCTCTGGTGTTTCTGTGTGGTGTGACGCCCTGGCAGGGAAATCCCCCAGGCCCAGAGCTGCCTCCTTTCTCCAGAGATCAAAACATCAATGTTAGTAATTGATGTCTTGCTCAGGCATAGCCCTGGGAGCACCGCAGGGCCTGGGCTCTTTGCTGCAACTTGTGTCCCTGTCACCAGGCACACGTGGTGTGTGGCCAAATGCCACTTGGTCCTATATGCGTATGACAAAAGGGAGATGAGGTGGGGACACTGGAAGCACTGAACAAGGCAAGCTGGTCCCTGCACTGTATGGGTGGAGGTTGTCCAGCTTCAGAGAGAGCCCCGAAGTGGCTCTAGCACTCATTGCTGTGGTGAGTCTGTGCTTCAGTGCAGCTTTTCCCCCTGTTTTCTTGTCCTGCAGTGATGAAGATGAGGGGTCCTGGCTCCCAGCTCCCAGCACAAACTGTGTGGATGCTCAGCCTCCTGAATCCAAAATTAGGAGCTTGTAAGTTTGCTCTCATTCTGGGTGCTAGTGGGGACAAGTGGCTCTGCTAGTGAGGGCATTGGGGCTCAGCTGGGACCTGGCAGCTGCTGACCTTCGGTATGACAGGAACGGAGCTGGGCTGCCCCTTGCAGGGCTGGCAGGGCTGCTGCCTGAATGGAAGGCATTGGTTTACTGGGGTCTTCCTTGCCCTGGGTAGGCTCAGGGCCAGCCTTGCTGCTGCCTCTGCAGCGCCACACACTCCCAGGGCCTGCAGCTGGGCTGTGTCCTCCTGCCACCACCAAAGCAGAGGGAGATTGGGATCCCACAGCTTCCCTGGGAAGGTTCTTCTACTTCATGGCCATTGTCTGCTCTCTCTGCAGTTTTGGGCTGTGGTATCAGGGCAGCAGCAAAGACCCCCCTACATCCAGCTGCTCCGGAACCTGGGAAATCATCGACTCACTGGACATGGAGCTGGAACCAGAGGGAGAGAACAAGCCGGCAGACAGTTCCCTCAGCAGAGCCATGGCATCTCTCTGACTCCACCCAAAAAGAACCTGGATCTGACCTCACAGCACTTTCCAACTCCTGTTCTTCCGGCATCTTGGAGAGCGGCGCAGCAGCCCTGGCCATTTCCCAGTGCCGTAGTGACAATGAAGCCGGAGCGTGGGCAGATTGCTGCAAACCCACCAGCGCACTCAGATGTGGGATGCCAGCCTGGCATGGGACAGCTCAGCACCTCTGGGCATCTCTGCCCATCAGCCACCCTTTCAGTGTGCCCATGACTTAACTATGGGGGGTCCTGCACACCTGTGCCCCCCCTCACCACTTCTCCCTGCCTGCAGCAAAGCACGGTGGGAGTCTACACCCTCTTCCTGCTCGGCATCCCTAAAGGGCTCTTCCTGTCCACTGATAGCTCTTTCTCCTGACCCCCCCTGCTCACAGCCCAGGATCCTGCTCTGTGAAGTTGTTTCACTTAAGCCCTTTCCATTCCTACCTCCCCAATCCCTGCAATGTGAAGGCTGAGTTGGGGTGTCCTGGTGTCACTGCATGGCTGGGAGTGGCTGAGCACTCTGCACTGGGTGTCCGGGTGCTCCTGTGGCTGTGAGCAGTCAGGAGCAGCACTGCCAGTGCCACTTCTGCACTTGTCAGGCACGGGCTGAATCAGTTTTGTACTGGGACCTCCTCCTGCTGTTCCTGGGACCTAGAAGACTGGAACAATCCTTGTATTCCTGGAGATCAGTTGGTTCCCTCAGGTCAGGTACTTTACAGCTTTAAAAATGGAGTTGGAAATAAATCAATCTCTTGTTTCTCCTCTGAGGTCTCCACTGCAGCCTCTGCTCTCTTCTGGCTTGGGAAAGGCTGGATGATGCTCCCAGGTTTCACTCACCGTTCTGCAGTGTAGCCACCAATGGCTGTGCTCTGCCAGCACCCTGAGCTCCCTTTGGTGGGCCAGCAGTGATGGAGAGGGGGCTCCAGGGGTGTGATGCTGCAGCACTGGGCATAGAGGAGTTAAGTCCTGCACAGCCAGGGGAGCAGTTCTGCTTCCAGCCAGGAGTCCCCCCAGGCTAAGCCAGCCTTGGGTAGGAAAAAGGTGTTTCCTGTGCATCTGCTGACACAACGCTCCTGGGGATGTGGCGAGGTGGGACAGTGGCCAGCAGCCCTTCAGAGGCCAGCGTTGGTCAGGCTGTGTTGCCATGGGGGACTTGGGGACCCTACCTCTGAGCCCCTGCCAGGGGTTGGCAGTGTCATGGGTTGGCTCATGGGGGTCAAGGCAGGAGGAGGCAGCAGATGCCTTTTGTCAGCTGGGAGGACATTGGCTAAAACAGCTTTGGGGGCAATGCAATGGGGGAGCAGGACGATGCAGATGAGATGCCCAGGCAGGTACCAACCCCTGTGTGGTTGCGCCAAGCTCCTGGGTGCCCATTTCTGCTGGTAGGGTGACAGCAAGGGCCAAAAATAGCCCTGTAGCAGCATTCTTTGGTCCCCTCCCCACCGCACCCCTGACGTCGGATCAGGGTGCCTCCTCCTGCGTTTCCTCAGGAAGAATCCCAAGGCTGGAGGGAGGAAGAGGCCACGCGCAGGCGGGACCAGACAGACGGATGCCGGCGCGGGACTGGGGAGCCACCAGCACTTGGGCCCTGGTGCCCCACCGGCATGGGGAGCGCCTGGCCCACCCTCTGCCTCCAGTTGTGGCTGTGGGTGCAGAGCTCTGCCCAGGAGCTCGACCCCGATGGCAGGAATGTCTGCAGGTAGGTGCCTCAGGGGTCCCAACTTGTGCCCCTGCGTCCCCTGGGGCCTCTCAGCAGCCCCAGAGGGGTGTTGTCCAGCTGTCCTTCCACAGACGGAGATCTGCAGCCTGGCATCGTGTGGGTACAGAGACTGGGGCGATGTTGGGTAGCACGGTTGGGGCACTCAGGGGCATTTGGGAACCCAGACCTCTTCTCCATGGCTTATTTCTGATGCACCCCCAGTGCACAGGGCAATGGGGCAGTACAGAACCCTTGGCAAGTCTCCATGTGGGGAAAGGTTGGCACAGCAAGCGCCAAGGGGCTTTGGGAGCTGATGTTCCCTCATCTGCTGCCATGTTGCTTCTCCCATTGCTCTCCCATCAGCAGTGGTGCCTTTTGCTGCTGTCGCTTTGGTGCCTTATTTCTGCTTTGCTGGTGAAGCTTTGAGCTGCTCCCAGGGCGGTGGGGACCAGGCACAGGCATTCCCAGCAGTCTGGCCAGGCCAGCCCCACCTCCCACTCAGGCTGCAGCCTCTTAAACTTCCTTCTATTTTGCTGGTTTCCTTCCTGATGGAGCATTACCCTTGGACTGTGCTGCCCTCCCACCGCTGGGGCAAGCGATCGCTTCGCCTTGGCCAAAGCCCCGAATGCCCAGGCAGAGCTGACCTGGCCCTGGCATCCCCTGCCCTGGCATCCCCTGCCCTGGAATCCCCTGCCCTGGCTGACAGCCCCTGGGTCTCTCCTCAGGCTCCCCACGGGCCCGGTGTGCTGCCCTGGCTGGAAGCAACATGGGCGGGAGTGCACAGTTGGTGAGTGATGGATGGTGGTGAAGGCCAAAGTTGGCCCCTGTGCTCATCCTGGTGGCTCCTCCGGGGCACTGGGTGTTGGGGAGAAGCCCCACAGCTCTGCTGCACTGTGGGGGCTCCACCGAGCACGGTGCTGGTGGAGCTGCGGCTCAGGTGGAGGGACGGAGTGGGAAGCAGGCTGGTGATTTCCCTGGAAGGCTGTCTGTGGGAGCGGGACAGGTCTGTCAGGGATGTGTGAGCTCAGGGGGCCCATCGTATGCTGATGTTTCTGCCCTGCCATGACAGCACTGTGTGAGGGGAAGGATGCCTGTAGGGAGGATGAAGTGTGTGTGAAACCCGGGCTCTGCCGCTGCAAACCTGGCTTCTTCGGAGCAGACTGCAGTTCCCGTGAGTGTTCCCCCAGGGCTGAGCCCTCATCATCCCTTTTGCCAGGCTGGAGGCTCAGGGGGCTGCAGGGCTTCCCTCATCCCCACTGTCTCCTTCCTCCCACAGGCTGCCCTGAGCAGTACTGGGGCCCCGACTGCAAGCAGAGCTGCCTGTGCCACCCCAACGGGCGCTGTGATCCAGCGAGCGGGCACTGCACCTGCAGCCCCAACTACTGGGGAGAGGTCTGCCAGTTCCCCTGCCAGTGTGGCCCCCATGGCCACTGTGACTCCCTGACAGGTGCCTGCCACTGCGAGCCGGGCTGGTGGGCACCCACCTGCAAGAAGCAATGCCAGTGCAACCTCGCCAGCTCCCACTGCGACCCTCTGACCGGCCTCTGCCGCTGCCTGCCGGGCTGGTGGGGCAGGAGGTGCAGCTTCAGGTGCTCCTGCAGCCTCTCGCCTTGTGCCCAGGAGACGGGCAAGTGCGAGTGCAAGGCCGGGTTTTGGGGGCCGGCGTGCCAGTGGCGCTGCGACTGCGTGCACGGCTCCTGCAGCTCCACCACAGGCCACTGCACCTGCAAACCCGGCTACCAGGGCAGGAGCTGCCGGGACCGCTGTCCGCAGGGGAAATACGGGGCTCAGTGCCTGCACAGGTAAGCTGGGGGCAGCAGAGGGATCCAGCGAGTACCCCAGGGTGGCAGTCACACCTTGGGGGGGAACTCATCGTGCTAGTGTCTGTCCCTTTGGCTGGGAAGGGAGACCCATGCTGGGGGGTTTAAGCATCCCTGGTTGGATGCAGCATCAGCGTTGCCCTAAAAGAAACATCTCATTAATGCCAGCACAAAGCAATGGTGTCACCCTAAAACCTGGTTGTCCTTAGTCCCATTCCCTGGGGTGATAAAGCCACATCTCCTTCTGGCCCCTGATGGCCAGGGGTGGCTGTTGTGATCTCACTGCCCGTCTGCCCACGCAGCTGTGGGAGCTGCAAGCCCAGCCACTCCTGCTTCCACGTGAATGGGTCCTGCCAGGCCTGCCAGCCTGGCTGGAATGGGACTCTCTGCAAGGATCCCTGTGCTCCTGGCTTCCACGGTGAGGACTGCCTGCAGCTGTGCCCCCGCTGCCAGCGCGGGGAGCCCTGTGACCCTGAGACTGGGTCCTGCCTGCGCTGTGATCCTGGCTGGACGGGACCAAGGTATGCCCAGGATGGGGCTGCCAGTCCTCTGGGGGGTCCCTGCTTTGGGGGGCAGCTGGCTGATGCTTTGCCCTCTGTCTTGGCAGCTGTAACAGCTCCTGCCCCGCAGGCACCTTTGGCGATGGGTGCCAGTTCCTCTGCCCTGAGTGTGTTGTGGGGAGCTGTGATCCTGTGACAGGAGCTTGCATCTGCCAGGCAGGCTACTGGGGAGACAGGTAATACTAAGATACTGCTGGAAGCAAGGCAGGACTGGAGCCTTGCTCTCTCCAGGGGCATTTTCCTCCTTTCCTCTCTCTTCCAGCTGCAATGACACCTGTCCAGAGGGGTATTTTGGAGTGAATTGTTCCTTGCCCTGCCAGTGCTCCTGGGGGACCTGTAACCCTGTGCACGGTGACTGTGTGCTGAGTAAGAGTAACCACAAATTTCCTATTTAGCACTGGGCAAGGGATGGTGACATCCTCACTGGAGAAGGTGTCGGGAGGCCGGGATGCAGCCTAGTCCTCCCCGTTGCCTCCTGGTCCCACCAGGAGGTGCCAGCTTCTGCACTCTCCATGCAGGGCAGTCCTATGGGCTTCACAGCCACAGGACATGCCAGACCCAACCCAAGCCCTCCACACAGGTTTGAAGGACCATGGAGCCCTTGCAGTCGCTATCCTGGTCCCTCTCCTGCTGCTGCTGCTCTGTATTGCCTGCTGTTGCTGTGGTGCCAGCCCAGCAGATGCTAGAGACAGGTATTTTTTCATACTTTGCAACCTCTGACACAAATCCCATCTCCTGAATCCCTTGATGTCCCTTTCTGCTGTGCAGGGCGGCGGTGCCGGATGATGATGTCGTAGCCAGGATGAAGCACCACGTGCAGGGGGTGCTGGCAAACCTGAGTGCTATGATGCCCTGCTTTAACCTGGGTGGCTACAAACTTCCAAAAGTCACAGGTAAAAAAAGCAGAGCTGACAAGAGCATTCCCAGAGGGTCATCCCCACCCCGTGCTCTCTGCAGTGTCCCCATTTGGAGGGAAGCCTGCAACCCCTCTCCACCCCAGGCCTGAGCACCCTGGGGTGCCCAAGATCAGGTGTGGGTTTTCTCCTTCCCAGTTTCCCACCACGACATGGAAATCCCCTTCACCCCCAGCTTCATCGAGTCGCCATCATCTGCGTGGGTTTCAGACAGCTCGTTCTCCTCCTTTGACACTGACAATGAGGGACCCGAGTATTCTGTACCACCCAGAGACGGTAACATCCATGATTGCTCCTCCTCTTCATGGCCACTTGCACTGTGGCTGCACTGCCAGGGTCAATTCTGCCCTATTACCAACCTTGGCCATCCCAGGGATGTGTGCTGGGCACAGACTGTTTATTTCCATACCCTTGTTTTCCTGTCTGCAGGGACACACCAGGGCTGTGCTTGATCTCATGCGACAGGACATGCCCAGTGTGGGCAGCCCCATTTCACAGCCTCCTCCCAGGGACAGTCCTATTGCATCAACCCCTGTTCCAGAGTCCCTGAGTGTGTCCCTGGGCAGGGAGCAGCTCTGGCAGCTGTAACTTGTCGCCTTCTCTCCCAGGGATGCCGCTGCTGGGGGAGACTGAGCTGCAAGACGGGGTATCCTCCCCCCATGAGGTGCTCCCCGACCCATCTGCCTTCGACTCTGAGGATGTTTCCCAGCCCTTCGCCATCCCCCGCACCTCCAGCATTGCCAAGGCCAAGCGACCCTCTGTGTCCTTTGCCGAGGGGACAAAATTTGGGGCAGCGGAGACCCCCAGCCCCAGCCGGAAGCCCAAGACCCCGTGGGGCCCATCCAAGCTGACCCCACCACCGGGGAATGTGTCAGGTGACCCTCAGAGTGAGCGACCAGACAGTGATTGCTACGAGAATGCCGAGTCCCTCAGCCAGGGGGAAGAAAGCCACCAGCCATCGCCACGGACCATCCTGGGGGGACGCCGGCGCATGGTCTCCAGCACCAGGCATGTGGCTCAGAGAGTGGAAGCACTTGAAGCGGCTGCAAAATCTGGCAGCTGGGAGGCAAACGGGAAAGAGCCCAACGTCACCACCATCTACATGATGGTGGGAACGGCCGCACAGGACCCCAAGGTAGGAGGAGGAGGTGGTGAGGGACCAGTCCAGGCTGTACTGAAGCGTCTGGGCAGCTTTCAGAGGGACAAGAAGCCCAAGGTGAGAAGGAGCATGGAGGCTATCCAGAAACCACCCCGCCGGGCCCTGGTGCAGCAGAGAGACTCAGTGAACAGCTGCAAGCAGAGGGAGACTGTCCCCAGGGCTCCTGCCGAGCCATCCCCTGTCAAGCACCAGCACCTCCCTGCAAAGAGACTGTCTCTCCTTGCATCGCTTTCGCCAAAAAGCACCAGTGCCCAGGATGGGGCCAGCGAAGCTGTAGGTGCCACTGAGAGAAGCAAAAGCCCTGAGTTAGTTGTCAGCCTTGAAATGAAGGGACAGGCTGCCATGGAGGAAGAACCCAAATATGAGAACGTGGCCAGCAGTGGTGCCAATTTGCCCTCTGGCCCCAGCAAGAAGCTGCCGGCCACCCCTCCTGCCACCTGAGCCACCAATGCCCAGGGACAGTGGAAGCCCAGGGGGTGCCTCCAATCCCGCCCTGGGGGGAACTGAGATCTTGCTCTGAGCTGCGAACTGGAAAAGCATCCAGCCTTTCCTTGACCCCCCCTCTTCCTTCTGTGCCCTGTTGCTGGTGTGGACCCTTGCTGGTGATGCCGAGAGCCACAGAGGTGGCAGCCTGTGGGATTGTGGTGCTTCAGAGCTGTTTACTGCTCCCTCCTGCCTGACCTGCCCCATTTGTGTCTGGACAGCCCCGGGGGACAGCAATGCTCTGGGTGGGATGGTGACACCTCCAGGTCCCTGTCAGCAGTAAGCTCCTCTTAAATGGCAGTGGGGCTGCAGAAGACTCAGCTGGGAAATGTGCAGGCAAAAAAAAGTTTCACCCCATTGGCTTTCACTTTTTCCTGTTCTAGTGATGCTGCTCAGAGCCTCTCGTAAAGGTGCTTCTTGCTGAAAGGGATTATTTTGTGGAGCTGGACTGAGGAGAGATGATAAGCTGTCACAAGCAGCTGCAGAGAAAATTAATTTTAGCTGCTTATCTCAAAGGGTATCTGGGTCTGCAGGGGTTTATCTGTGTGACTCTGGCTTCTGTGGCAGGTCCTGGCTGCCTTTGCTTCCACGGACTTGTGTAGCTCATGGAAAGGCTCATGGCACAGCACAGTGTGGAGCGATGGCCTTTTAAACTCCACACAATACAGAGCTGCAGCTGTGCAAGAGCAAACGTGGCAGCTGAACAGTGCCCATAAACCTGGCACCATGCTGGTCCTAATAAGGATGAAAGTTTGCAAAGAGGATGGAATTTCCACGGGTGCCCTAAGCTCCTGCCATCTCCCACGCCTCATTCGTGCTGTAAAGACGGTCGAGATGTCAAAGAGGATTTGCAGAATGATCTGGATTTAGATGTATCTAAGTGGTAGAAGGTTTTTTGCATATTTTTCTGTTATTTTACGTGGCATGAAAGCCTCAGAATGAGAATTAAATGTTACTAAAGCCCTTCAGGAGATGGGTTTCCCAACCACCCTCTGAATCAAAGACACGGGCAGGAATATTCTCCAAAGTGTGGAAACTGTTGGCGGCTTTAGGCTTTTGGGGTTTTCGGCTTTTTTAAAAGTTCTGGTTCTGTTGAATTCTGAACTCTCACTCAATGAGCTGACTCCTCCACAGAGCTGGAGACAGGAGTGCAGGGGGAATGTGAATGGGCTGTGAGCATCCAGAGCACCTCCAGTGCAGCCTGAACCTCACATGTCACGTGCAGAGCTCCATGAGAATCCTTCTGATCGGGCCCTACTCAGCTGGGATTCAGGGTTTGAGGTGTTTCAGAAAACATAGTGGGTTTTGCTTTTATCCTTTGGCTTTTCATGGGTGTTTCTCTGCAGTGCAAAGCACCGAATCCCCACAGTCCGTTTCGGCTGGGAGGCTTCCAGTTTTGCAGCCAGCACGAAGCACCCTTTCCTGCAGTGGACTCACCCTCTGCCGTGATTACACCACCAAATATTCTGGTATACAAATAAAAGTGCTCCTCCCTGCAGGACTGCAGCAGCAGCCTGGCCAGACCACGGCTCTGCACAGGCTGTGTTTGGACTGGTTTTATTATGGTGGCAGAGACAGTCCCACATTTGATTTATAAGCAGCCGTTTTTTCCTACTTGGGTGGATATTTTCAGCCTATGAGCTGAGCAGTGTTGTGCCAGAAGTGAACGTCATGTGAGCTGGTTTGCCCTGGGTACAGCCTGTAAATAGCTGACAACAACCTGACAGCCTTCCTGCCGCTGAAAGGAGCGCGTGGCTCCAGCAAACCCTGCTGCTGCTGCTGCTGCTGCTGCTCCTGCTCCTGCTGCTGTTCCGGGAACCTCCTGTGTCCCCTGCCTGAGCCCGAGCCAGGATCTTTCCCCTGCCTAAAGATGAAGCATCTTTACCCTGTCTGGGCGGTGTAAGGGAAATGAGCACTGGATTGCCAGCGTGTGGCTGTCTGTGCACACCCCAGCAGCGTGGCTGCGCTGGTGTCTTCTTGCTGGGAATGCTTTCAATCTGGCTTTGCCATGGTTTTAATTCTGGACGTGGGAGACCTGCAGAGCTGGCAAGTGAGGGAGGGTTTATTTTCTTCCCGTGCTGGATCTCTGACTTTCCAAATCCTGCCTCAGTGGTTTGAAGTGAGTCAGTGGGAAGCGATCCCTGTCCTTGAAGGGCAGGTCCTGTCTGTAAGCAGAGAAGTCTGTGCTCTGCTAGGGCAGCTCTTGGCTCACAGGTGGGAACAGAGGATTGAGCTGTACCTCATGGCCAGGGAATTCTGTCCCCCACCCTGCAGCCTTGTTGTCTCCTTTTCCAAAGTTCCCAAGCATTTGAAGAGGACCTCGTCGTTTACCCCGGTGGCTTTATCATAGCAGGGGCTGTCACCTCCCTTCCAGCATAAGCTCATTCCTGGCCAGTTTCTATAAATGTGTCTCTTTGTCAAATGCTGCTCTTCAGCTTCACTTTATTTTTTTTCTCCCCATGCTGTTTACTCAGTCCTGTGGGTATTTATAGCTGATTATGGAGCACCTGATAGCTTCTTTTCCCCTTCTAGGATAGGAAAACTGAGCTCTCCCATGTTCTTGCTGTAGCAAAGGGTTCTTGTGTCCCCAAACAGCCTCTGAGCCCTCCTTGTGCTCCTTCCTATCATGGTTTGTTTCTTGGACACAGCAACCAGGTCTGGGTGCTGAGGTCTCCTGGGGTCTCCTGCTGTCTCAGTCTTCCTCTGTCTCTGCTAAACACATGGCACTGATCCAGGCTGCCTTGTTTTCTTTGGGCTTTTTTTTTGTTTGCATTGGCTTAAATCCACTTTCCAGCTGTTGAAGCCTTTGACCCTTCTCCCACAGCCAGAGCTGAGGTTCCTCTTCCCCCCCCCGCCTCCAGCCTGTCCCTCTCACAGGAAGGCAGTGGTGGGTGCATGTCCAGGCCCTCTGCTTTCTCTGGGCTGTTTACCTGCCACAGGTGCTGTTTTCATCTCCTTCGGCTGAGAAAGTATCCCCTATAATGATTCTAGGGATACATGGCCATGTGACCCTGGACTTCACTAATGAGGGATGGATTTATGGCAGGACTAGAAATCCTGCAGAAAGATGCACTGAAAAATAATTTAACAGAAAAAGAGGGCAGAGCTCTGGTGAGCTTGTATGGGAAGCTGCCCTTGTGGCTTGAGATGATTTTACTTTTATTTCATGAAGTTGGGCTGCATCCCCAGCGGTGTGACCAGCGGATCCAGGGAGGGGATTCTCCCCTTTGCTCTCCGGAGGCCCCACCTGGAGCGGTCTGTCGAGCTGCGGGAGCTCAAAATAAGAAGGACATGCATCTATTGGAGCAAGTCCAAAGGAGCCCACAAAGATGATCAGAGCTGGAGCACCTCTGGTATGGAGACAGGCTCAGGTAACTGGGGGTGTTCAGCTTGAAAAAGGCTCCAGGGGGACTTTATAGCACTTTCTAGTGCATAAAGGGACTCCAAGGGACCTGGAGAGGCACTTTGACAGAATAAGGGGGAATAGCTTCCCACTGCCAGAGGGCAGGGGTAGATTAGTTCAGATACTGCGATGAAATTCTTCCCTGTGAGGGTGGGCAGGCCCTGGCACAGGTTGCCCAGAAAAGCTGTGGCTGCCCCATCCCTGGGAGTGTTCAAAGCCAGGCTGGACAGGGCTTGGAGCAACCTGGGCTAGTGGAAGGTGTCCCTGCCCAGGGCAGGGGGGTTGGAACAAGATGGGCTTTTAGGTCCCTTCCAACCTAAACCCTTCTATGTCTCTTATGAATGAGCTGACTGTGCTTGGGAATTGGGCTGTCCTGAGGTCTCATTGCCCCTGTCCAGCTGTGCCAGGAGGGTGCTCAGGGCTATGTTGGATGCCCGCTCCCAAACTGGCCTTTTAGAGAGGCAGAGCAGCTTCTCTGCCTCCTCCTCGGGTCGAGAGAGCAGGACAGGTGGGCTTTGCAGGGCTGAAGGGCTTCTCAGGGCAGATGCCGTGCCTGTAGCCGCGGCAGAGGAGCGGTAGCCCGGGCAGAGGAGCGGTAGCCCGGGCAGAGGAGCGGTAGCCCGGGCAGAGGAGCGGTAGCCGGGGCAGAGGAGCGGTAGCCCGGGCGCTGTTACCGGCGCGGTTCTGCGCACCCGGCGGGGCGGTACGAGCAGGAGCCGCTTTACTGTCCCACATCCAGTGCCCTGCGGCTCCTCCGGCCGCCGCCCGGGGTCGACGGAGAGCGGAGTCGACCTGCCGGGCCGGGCGGGGAGCGGCGGGCGAGGCTCGTCCCGCACCACCTGCCGCCGCCGTCGTCCCCTTCTCCTCCCCTTCCCGGGAAGGCGCCGCTCGGGCGCCGCTGGCCCCGGCAGTGCCGGTGGCTGTCACGGTCCCCGCGGAGGGGCCACCCGTCTGCCCCGGGCTGTCCCGTGTCCAGCCCCG
>VWZG01004227.1:140986-174996 GCA_013396735.1 Grallaria varia | reverse complement strand
GATGCAGCTGCGGTGCGGGGGTGGTGCGGGGGGCGCAGCACGAGCGGGGCCTGCGGGGAGGGAAAGGGGTGCGCTGGAGGCGGCCGGGGGGGACAGTCAGGCTGCATCTCCTGTCGCAGAGGGGGTCTCTGGGCTGGGGGGGATGCTGGGGCTGGGGAAGGGGCTGCGGGTGCAGGCATGAGGAAGAGCAGCAGAGGCGAGGGAGGAAATGCGTCGCGGGCTGCGATGGAGCTTGTGCCGTGGGTGGGGGGACACGGGGGGCACGGCTGCAGGCTGGCTTTCGGGGCAGGGGCTCTGCCAGCTTCTGGGGCTGGAGGGGGGCCATGACCTCCAGGCACCACTGCAGGGAGCTAGGTGAGACCCCCATCCCACCAGCGCTCCCAGGGCTGAGGCCTCTGCCCTGTGGAGAACCCTGGGAAGCTGGGATGGCCAGGGGTATAGCTGATTGCCCCACTGTGCTGGATGGAGGTGTGCTCAGGCTGGAAGAAGCCTCAGCTTGTCTAAAATGGCCATCTGCTTTGTCACCCCGGGGTTGCCCCTCACCTCCTGGCTTCCCAGAGCTGCCCATTGGCCAGCTGGGTCTGCCAGATCTGCTGCTTGCCCCCACGGGACCCAGGGACTGGGACAAGGGGAGCTGGAGACACTTAATCTAGCCCCAGCACCTCTGGGGCAGCCTGGAGATGCCAGTGAGCTGTCTCCTGTCTGTGTGGTCTGGCAGGTAGCAAAAGGTGCTCCTTGATGAGCCGTTGGGGGTGTGAATTGCATATGCAGGACACCCACTCACCTTCCCGAGCAGATCTGTGCCCCTGTGTGGGGCAGGACAGGCCTGGTGGCTCATTAAAGCCATCAGTAGGAACGTGGGGCTGTGTCCCCCCTCCCAGGTTCTGCCTGCTGGCAGCAGGGGGACTGGGGTGCTGGCTGAACCCCCCACTCTGGCATGGGTTTCCTCACTGCCTTACAAATGACCTGCCTGCCCAGTACAGGGAATGGGGGAGTAGGGTCAAAGCAATTGCTGTTTGCTGCGTTTTCATACCAGTTGCTCAGGAAGTGGAACAGAGTCCTTGAGCTCTCCTGTGTCCCATGGATTGTGCACTGGAGGGGCTGTTCCAAGGGCACCTGTGCTCCCCCATCCCTCCAGGTCAGTTGGCAAGCTGGTACCTGCAAAAACTAGTTTTACACCCAAGTGCCTGACATTCAACGAGCAGGTTTGCTTGTGTGCTAGGAGAGAGGTCTCTTGTTAAACTGTGCTTTTTTCACACTTTTTGAGCAGCATGTGTCATGTCTGTGGACTCACTGAATGTTATTCTTATCCCTGCAGGTTGAGACTGAAGGAGGCCACCTCCCCACGCAGCCATGGCCCCCACACTTGCCACAGCCCACCGCCGGCGCTGGTGGATGGCGTTCACAGCCATCATTGAGAACCTGCTCTTCTCAGCTGTTCTTCTGGGCTGGGGGTCCCTCCTCATCATGCTGAAGGCAGAAGGGTTTTATTCTTACCTGTGCTATGGGCTAGGTAAGGATACTTGGAAGACTTGTGTGAAGAAGTTGCTACTGAGCTTTGTTGGTATAATTCCCTGTTTTAGAATGGTGTGGAGCTGGCTAAGCAGAGCTGAGTGGCATGTCAGTGCTGGGGTAGAAGAAAGGGATGTGTGTTCTTTACCAAAACTGGTGGCATTCTTGTGACGGTGCCATGTGCCTGTAGTTGCTGTTGCTCTGAAAAGTGATTGGAAAAGGAAGCTTTGACAATTAAGTAAAGTTTTTCTGAATGGCCTTTTCTACTTGACCATGAGTTCTTCCTCTGCAGGGGAAGTCTGGATGGATTCTGGAGGATGATGATTTGTGGGCAGTGTGTCCTGAGTTTACTGGAGGAACTATATAGGCATTTTGTCCCTAGTGGTAGGGAAGAATCCTTTGCCATGGCTGGCAATAAGATTAGGGGAGTCCAGCGCTGCTATTAAGAATAATTTGCAGAAGTAAATGCTACTGATGTTTTGTTTCTCTTCAAGCACCCAGGATGTGCTCAAACCAAACTGTGCCTCTGTGAGGGCTTGAGATTCACCCTCTGCCCCAGCCAGAGGAAGTAACTGTCCTTGTTGCAGACACAGCCTGGAAGGGAAAAGGCAATCTTGAGGTGTTGGAAGGATAACCCTGGGAAAAACAGCTTGAGGGTGGATATATATCCCCGACCTGGGCATGAAGAGAATTGTGGTCTAGGAAATTCCAGTGTGGTAAGGGTGGACAGGGGGGTTAAAAGGAACCTGAAGGTAAAGGTGTGGTGTGGATTTGGAAAGCTGCTATACTGACTGAAGTGCATGTGCTCAGAGAAGAGAAGAGCAGAGTGAAGAGAGGCAGGAGGTGTTTGGGTGCTGTCCAGAGATGTGTGATGGTGGATTAGACAGGACCAGTCCATGTGGGGCTAGTGAGTATGGGGCTGGAGAAGGAAGCAGTAGGGGAAGAAAAAGAGTTGAAAATAAGTGCATGGACCCACAGTGGGTAATGGCTGAGAATAGTGGTGGCAACCTGAAGTGTGGGGAAACAAAGTCCAAGCAAAAGGTGACTGTGAATGGCTGTGATGATACTTTGGGTTTTGCTCATTCATCAGCTGCTTGTTATCTCTCCTGCTTTGTGTGCCTGAGGGCAGCTGCCTCAGTCCTGGAGAGTCCGGGCTGGTGAACCTGGTAAACACGTGTTTGAGTCTTCTACCAGCTGTAGCTTGGCTTCCTGATCTCCGTCCTGTGCTCAGCTCGTAGTATGATACTTCCACGTGTGTCCATGTCACTCGGGTTTCTGGTGGCATTCCAGACTGGGTGAGGAGAGTCCTCAGCAGCCAGAGATCGTGTAGGACTTCAGTTCAAGGCTGTTCTCTCCAGGTCATGGAGACTTTGTCATGGGCCTGTGTAAGAGATCACATTAAACCTATCAGGTGGAGACTGCCACTGAGATAAAACACATGAGAGCTGATAAGCAAATGCTGACAGTCTGTGAGAGCAGGCTTTTGCCTGTCTGCTTCCTGAGGTGTGCTTTGCTGACAAGAGCGAACTTGGGGCCCACCTCCTGCTCGCTGTGATGTTTGCTTTCAGTTCATCTGCTTTTGTCCCAAATCAGTGAGATTCACCTTGGCTTCTCCTTCCTGTTCGCTAATCTGTGGCTTTTCTGGCTCTCCCCATGGGAGTGCCCATGCCACAGATCACTGGGAAGATGCAACTGTTTGGACTGCTGTGAAATTGCTGCCCCGGGGGCAATTGTTTCCTCCCAGTGACCAGTAGTCAAATGTTCTCATTGTCCTCAAGTGCCTGACCATCACTGCTGAACTGAGTGATGGGTTGTGATGAACACTGGGGCATTCATCCATACTTCCTTTCCTTTCTCTGTTTTTGTCCTCGCTGTGACAATTTGGTAGGCACCTGGCTCCAAGTGTGGGGTGAGCAGGCCCTCAGTGGCCAGCCCCAAACTGAGTTTGACCTTTGCTGGGATTAGGATGGCCCAGGGGTTGCCTTTTTCAGCACAACCTCTTGAATCCTGCAACCAGAGTGGGTGCTTGGCTGGAAGGCTGGTGCAAACAAATTATAATCAGTAGCCTTTGGGTACTTGTTCTTAACTTCGCTGTGTGAATGTAAGTATTGCAAAAAAACCAGACTTTTCCTAATGAGCCAAAGGTTTTTGGCAGGGCTTTTCTTTTGGTTTACCAGCAAAAGCTCTTGCACTTTGTGATGCTTTCCAATGAAAGGTAAAGCTAGACCTTGTCCTTTCTTCAGGCTCTTCTCTGAAGGTAACATCAGAATGCCCAGAAAGTGACTGCAGTTCATGAGGGACTCTGTCTTCATGTTGAATCACTCGCTTTCCTTGCTTGCCCTTAGCTCATGGTGTTGGACTTTACTCAGCCACTGTACAAATGTGGGGTCCGTTGGAGATGGATGCCTAGAAAAAATCCTAAAAACCAAACATTTTTAAAGCAGTTGTGTGCAAGAGGGCTTGAGTGGGGGGTTGTACCCGTTTGGCCACATCCTGAGAGGTATGTTTGAAATTCGCTGACAAGGAGTCTGGTAGTAGCACTTTGTTCCCATTTTAATTTTACTACACTACTACTTGGCCTTTAACCAACTGAAGCAGCATCTTTTATTCGGTACAAGTGCTGACTCCACAGTCTTTATCAGGATTTGGCTTTATCAGCTCTTGGGGAATTTGATCGGTTCAGGGTCTTGTTGTGATGTTTCTGGGATTGGGAAGCGCATGGCTTGGGTTTGAAACATGCTGAAAAAAAAAGTCCTGAATTTGATAATCTGCTCACAAAGAGCAGAGATAAGGGGCACAGAAGGCTTTCCTCTAAACCAGGACTTCAGAATACCAAAGGGATAAGCTAATTCACTTATGGCAAGTCAATGGGCCTTGAGCCTTAACGCAGATGTAGAGGGAAGGTGTTGTCTTGTAGCTATTTCCTCTTGCTTATTTGGGTTCTGTGGTGGGCAACTTGCAGTCTGAAGGTCCCTTCAAAGCTGAAAAGATACGACAATGGTTTGTGGAAAGGCTGCACAGGTGACCCTGTAAACAGGAAAAGAGAAAACGTGGTAAATGTTCAGTTTGTACAGGAAACACACTGTGTCGATCAGCAGCTGTCAGGGTAGCTCAGAGCTGCATGGGAAGGTGATGCAAAAGGAAACCACAGCTGGAGAAGGAAGGCAGTTTGACTGGAGAATGTGCCTCGGTTCTCTGAGGTTTTCAGCTGGGTGCCCAGAGAGGGGGTCCTGGAAGTGCAAGTGGAGAGACAGGGAAAGCCAAATAACTTGCACTTGCAGTAAGAAAGCAAGAGCATCTCTTCACAGTTCCCAGAAGTATGACAACATCCTGAAAAGAGAAAACATGTTCTTATGTGGGCAGACTGTAGATCAGTTGTTCACACATGTCTTTCACTGTGATTTTTTTTTTAAACCAATACTCCCAGCTCTTTGACCCTGATTTCCCTCTCTTTCCCTCGTTTTTTTCTCTATTTTTTCATATAAAAAAAGAGGAGGAAGATGAGGGTGTGCAGACTTTGTTCCACAGAGCTATTGCCAGGGTGACTGGGTGCATCTTGCCTGCTTGCCTCAGTCTGATCCATGAAACGATGAAAGGAAACCTCTTCTCTTGCCATCTGAGATGGCAGTCACTCCTGAAAAAGCCAGACTCGTTCCTCTGGTAATGTGGTGTGTGTGCCTGAGATTTGAAGAGGTCACTAAAGAGTAGTTAATGATTGACCCTCTCATGGAACCTACAGCACTTAATTTGTGAGAAAGGATGACTTTAAATATTCCAGCCTGAACAAATCCCAGCGATGATCTTGACATAAGTGATTACCGAGGCAGCCTTGTTCTCACCTAAGCTGTCATTCTTTAAATAGTAACTTGAACTACTAATTGGGCAGTAGAAATCCTGCTGCTTGTACGGAGAGTGCTGTAAAAATAGGCAGCATGTTCTTGTAATTGCTGGTAAGGACTTGTAGCTCCTTCTGGCTTGTCAGTGAGAGAGCAGCGAGCGTCCACAGCCTCTGTGCTGTGCCTCACCCGGGTGTCTCTCCTCAGTGTCACACCTGGCATGCAGGTGGACTTGGCAAAGAATTTGGGGAGGGCACCACTGTCAGCACAGAGCCAGCCCTTCCCCAAAGGGCTGTTGCAGATGGAGCCAGGCACGTAGGAGGCTTTCCCCGTGAGTGTGGCGTGCAGTGATCGGGAACAGATCTGAGCTGTGATTGAGGGAAACTGCTGTTTGCTGTAACCAGGTGCATTCGGTAGGTGAGTAGTTAGGCAGGTTCTCTGCCCATTAAAGTCCTCCTGCATGTCCTGTGCTACCAGTCATTCTCCTGTGCTGATGACCTGCTGGCACCTGAATCTGTGCTCTTGGCTGGACCTTGTGCATGCTGCAAACACCTGCAGCCCCTCCAAATTGTTCTATTTATGGAGGTGGCTCTAAGGATTAGATGATGTCAGGGTGCCAAGGGCTGTGTAAATCATTTCCATTACGCCTCAGTGGATCTTCTCTTGTTGCTCAGAGGCTGCTTCTATTTTCACAAACAATTTGTATTTCCACATAGCACTGTTGCCTGGCCCCTCCTTGGAGCTGGCACTGAGTAGCTGTAAACAAGGTGGCTGGTACAAGCAGGAACTGAAGTTTGGTGCCCTATTCCCAGCACTCCTGGCTGCAGCAAGTCTTCAGAGAGGGCCAAGTTTTCTTGGTGTTTCTGAGCTATGTCCTCTTCACCTTCTGCTGTTGGTGCCCATTGTGCATGTCATTGGTGGGTCTGCAGGTGCGTGTAGGAGCTTCTTGGGGACATGCCACTACTGTACACATCAGTACATTTACAGGAATTCATATGCTCCAGCTTTAAATGCTGAATATTTCTGTCTTGAGATATCTTTGTGAGGAGGATTACAGATGCTTTGACATGCGCAGCCAGAAGTTGTAAGGTCACTGCACTGTTCATGGCCCTCCACCCTTCTTCCACTCCACAGCTGAGCTGTCTCTGTACAGTGCTGACACAGAGAAACTACAACTACTTTCTCAATTCCCCCCTTCCCCTTGTTTTCCCGAGTTTAACCTCTCACCCACATCTGTTTCCTATGAATATATCTTTTGTGAAGAGCCCAAAAAGCCTTGATGCTGTGGCTGAAGCTGCGTGCCTGTGCTGGCCTCATGAAGATGCTGTGTGAAGTCAGTGTTCAAGATCCTGGACCACACCAAGAGGAAACTGTGAGGGAAAGATGGATGAAAAAGATTGAGATGTAGTGTGAAAACTGCGGAGAGCCTCCCAACTCTATCCAGGACTGACTTATAAGGATGTGAATGGAGGGCCTCAGGCTGGAGTGCTGCCCTCCCTGCAGAAAGGGTGCTGCCAGTGGGACACTAATGGGAAGGAACAGTCATTGCTACCTGCCGGTGGGTTGAGACTGTCTTAGCAAAGATGTTAGTGGGAACAATGTAAATGGAGAGAAATGCCTGTGCCTTCCCTGGAGTGCTGGGAGGGAGCAGAGGAAGGTTTGCAGGCTGCTCAAAAGCCTCGTATATAGCTGAATTCCTGCCGATACCCGATGGCTGGAAGGTGGAGTGAGATTTGTTTGCAGTGGACACAAAGCTGAGAGGGTGTTTTTGGGCAGCTGGGAGAGCCGAGGTGAAACCAGTAACTTGCAGTGGTGCTGAGGCTTGGGTAGAAGGGAATGAGTTGCAAGATGGGGCTGTGTGATCTCCAGAGATGGAGGAGGGCAAGGGCAGCCAAAGGAATATCCTCCATGAGCCACACCAAGCAGTGAATATGAAATCACTTGTACGTGAGGGATTCCTGCTAATTAACTAACCAGAGCTTACTGGGAATCCAGTCTCACTTCACGCTGATGGTTATGTAGGAGACTTCTTTCTCTATTCCTCCTTTAATATTGAACTTTGTCAGATTAGTTATTAAATATGGAGGAGAGTGTTTTATATCACTGGCTTGCAGCAGCAAGAGAGGAAGTGCTTTGTCATACCAAACAAAGGTTACTTTTAAGTCAGATAAGTGTCAGGAGAAAGAGAGGTGGAGTGCACAGGAGCTGTGGGTTAATGAAAGTCTAAAGGCATACACATTCTCTCAAGGAGTTGTAAGCAACCTTGGGATAGGCATGTAAGAGGAGAAGACTTGACATGAGGCAGTAAAAGGGAACTTCTTTCCTTTTTTTTTTTTTTTTTTTTGACTGTCCTGTTTCTGTCTTAGTCACACAGCGTGGGTTCTGTTCAGTGTGGGAGTTTGCATGCAGAGTTCCTCATGTAAGGGCAAGAACAGAAAGCTGGCGATACAATTGATTAGTATGACCTAAACCCAATTTGAAAGAATAGAAAATGCTAATTATGGGGCAAGACTTAAAGACTTATCAATCCTTTAGCAAAAGGAGAAGGCAGGTGAGCTGCCAGCCCTCCTGGGAGCAGGGTAGTTAAATCCAGGAAGGATTTTTCAGAGCCAGGGCAGTCAAAGCAGGGTGGCTACTGCAAAGCCATTCCTCATCCCAATGCCTGTAGTGAGGAGAGGAAGCTTTTCATTTGAACAGGCTGTTGCTCAGTGCCAGGCCTTTTCAGCCCGGTGTCTGGAACCCAAATAACTGATTTGGCTGCAGGTGTTGCTAGTTTTGTTAGGGAGAAGATCTGTGATGAGAACATCACAGCTGTAAATTAGGAAGAACTTATTTTTGTATTAGTTCCTTCAGGTTCTGCTTGATTTAGTCCCCTGGAATTGCCAGGCCCTTACTGTATTGTTGTTTTAATAGATTAATGAATTTCCATCATTAGGTTTTTACCCTGCTGCTGTCTGGGATGCCTGTCTCCTGGGTGCCTGCACATCCTTTTCCTGCTCAAAGCAGGTTTCATCAGGTTTCCCTTGGCCGTCTGCTGTTCTCCTTCTCCATTTCTCACTGATTATAATAAAAAAATGGAACGTGCAGGGTGTATGCCTGGTGCATTGTGGCACCCTGTGTGCAGGGCTCTTCTCTTCCCTCCTTCCTGCAACACTGCCAACCTTATCCTAATGCCCATTCCTCTGCCCTTCCATGTAGAGAACACCACCAGCAGCCCTGACCACGAGAATGGCACAACTTCAGAGCACAAATGGCCCTCCTGCAACGCCCAGGATGAAATGCTGAACTTGGCCTTCACTGTCGGGTCCTTTCTGCTCAGTGCCATCACGCTGCCCTTGGGAATTGTCATGGACAAATATGGCCCTCGCAAGCTGCGGCTGCTTGGCAGGTGGGTGTCCTGGTCTCCCTGAGTGGGCTGTCTGGGGCAGGTGGGTGCTGTTTGGGTGCTGTGCCTGCTGCAGGGTCCCTGCAGCCTCAGGAAGATTTGAGGGATGGGATCTGCTGGAGCTGGTGGCCATGCACAGGGCAGCAGAGCAGCTCTGGGATGTTTTCAGCCAGCACAGTGAATTGCTCCATAAGGGAAGGGCCTGGAACTCCATGTCCACACTTCAGCTCTCCAGTGTTGCTCTGTGATCCCTGTCCAGATGGAGCC
Source organism: Grallaria varia (assembly GCA_013396735.1). Lineage (NCBI taxonomy): Eukaryota > Metazoa > Chordata > Aves > Passeriformes > Formicariidae > Grallaria > Grallaria varia. Next base: position 165,996 of record VWZG01004227.1, on the reverse strand, counting down.
TGGAGGGGGAGTAATTTGTGAGTCACAGAGGGTAGCTTTCTCCTTCAGCTGGGAACTATGTTCTGAGAAGCACAGAACCAAGATGTTACATCATTGTTTGCAGGCGGGGAAGTTAACTCGGGGATAAACATGTCCTGTTGCCTTTTCTAGGGCCCTTCTCTTCTACGTGTTGTATGTTGCTTTCTGCCTCAAATAACAAGGTCCTTAGCTGCTTCCATCATGACATGTAGGGATTAGTGACTTGTTGGTCTCAGTGGACCCCTGCACTGTTTTAATTGTCACAATTTTAATGCAGTGAATTTGATGAGAAACCAAACTGGCCTGGAGGCAGAGTGGGAAAAACAGGACAAGTCTCTGACTCAAACCTTACCAGAGAGGAGGTGTGAGTGGTCTGACCACAGCTGGGGCTCAGGACAAAGGCTGCTGCTGTCTTTGGTCACCTCAGGGTGAGGGCTGGCAAAGCTCTGTGCTGGAAAACTGGTGGGGAGTTTGAGTCCAGCCAGAGCTGCGTCAGTGCTGGGAAGGAAGGTTCCTGTCTCAGCCTTGTGCAAGGCTTGTCTGTAACTTTTGTTTGTCTGTAATATTTGGGTATTTCCCTGGACTTTTCTGTCCAAATTGCTAGCTTCTCTCCCCCTGCACTGTGCTTGCTTAACGAGGCACTGAGGAGGTGGAGGCAGATGTAATTGACTGCATTTAAGGCTATCAGTGAGAAACTCATGGGTCTGGTTCCCTTTCAGTGCCTGCTTTGCTGTGTCCTGTCTGCTGATTGCGTACGGTGCCAGTAATCCGGACTGTAAGTCAGTGTTTCTCTGCTGAGCTGGGAGGACTTTGGGGCTGTGGCTTGGGGTTTTTGGGGAGCAGACAAGTGTGCCCAGACTGTCACACCTCCAGGGCTGTACTGGGGTCTTGCTGAGGACACAAGCCAAGCCTCTGCCGAGTTGAGGGAGCCAAGTGGCTCTGGGGACGGCTGGTGTTTCACAACACTAAGTAGAGAACAGACCGAGGGCCAAATGTCTGAGAAACCCAGGTCTCTCAGCTTTGTGATTGGGCAGGGCCAGGCTCTGGAAAGGAGCAATTCCAAACAAGTTCGTGGCTTTTTCAGTGTTGGGAAATGGGTAATAGCACACAATGTGTAAGTTGTTTTCTTGCCAGGGATAGATGGAGCTTGCTCCTCAGGACCAGATAGTGACATGACACTTTGAATCTATCTCTTTTGAGTAAATCTTCCTTTTAAGACCCATCAGACAAGCTGCATCAGCAAGTCTGTTCCTTAGAGAAAAGAAACCCTTCCATTCTGAGGAAAGATGATTCCATCCTGAACTCTGTTTTGGAGGAGACTGCTGTCCCTCCTGGTCTGTGTGGCTGGGGACGTGGGTGCTGGGTCGGGAACACTGTGACATGTCCTGAGGGTGTTGATCTGCTGACATTTTTGCATGTCAGGGCCAAAGCCCTCAGGGCTTTTGTCTCCTTTCCCTCTCCACCCCAGTGAAAGCTAAGGGTAGGGTTTTTATTGTTGCAGCTCTGTCTGTGCTGATATTCATTGCGCTGGCTCTGAATGGCTTTGGTGGGATGTGCATGACCTTCACATCACTTACGGTAAGTGAAGAGTTATTACCTGACTATTTTGTCCCGTACTATTGGCAGTGAGCTGGGCTGGCAGGAAAGAACAAAATGGATCTTCTGCCTGTGGCTTAAATGGCACGTGTTTGTGTTTGGTACAAAGGGTCAGTCACCCTTGGGTCTGAAGACTAGGTTGTTATTCTAAGGCTTGTTTTCCCTAGTCTGTTTTTTTTTTACCTGCCCCTTGTATCTCAGGTGAAGGTTGGGGAGAAAAAGGAAGTGTTTTTGTCTAGGACTCACATTGTCAAATGCCGTACATGCAGTGCTCAGCTACTTGGCGCAGGCTGGATATGTGTTTGCACTGGATTTAGCATTGACATACTGCAGGAAGAATCAGCAGGGCACAAACTCTGGAGCTGGTTATGACCAGCTCTCTGCAAGCACAGTTTGCATCTCTCCCCAGAAAAATGGTTGTCCTTTAGCACAAAAGCTTTTGCTTCCAGAAGGGTGGGAGTCCCTTACAGATTTCTTAAGAAATGCTGTGTTGTTGAATGTGTCCAGTTCCATCTGCACAGCCTGCTTGGATATGTTTAGATTATGAATTGTATGGAAATCTTTGGACAACAACTGTCAGCTGGATCTCTGCATTTTCAGGGTTCCTTTTGCCTGGAGGCAGAAGCAGTATCATTCTCCAAATAACTGCTTTATTTTCTGCCTTATTACCCTGATTGTTGTCAGTGTGGCTGAAATAGGGCTGGGTGGAAAGGTGCCCAGAAAAGAAGTCTGGTAAGCACTGATGTTTTTTGAGCTGTGGTTGAAAACTTTCAGTTTTGGACTTCACTACCTTGAACTTGCTGTTGAAGTAACACTTCCTGTTAAAGTTACCTCTAATTTAATAGGGCTTAGTCACTGGCTGAACAAGGCTTAGACACTGGCTGAACTGAGACCTAAATTTGGCAGAGGCTGGGTTTACAGAGCACTCTGTGTACTGTGATTTTGCTGGTGCTGTTGCTTTCATATATTCAAAACTTTCAAAACTCTGTGCAGGTTTTGCTCTCTTCTTCGTGTGTTCTTCACTGGAAGCCTTGGCTGTGGTCCCAAAGGAGCTGTGGGGCAAATGTCATCCTGCCATGCTTCAGATAAAAGCAAGGAAGAGAGGATCTGTGGGAGAGTGGAGGATTCCCATCTTGCTGCTGCCAGCGTTGGTTATTGTCTCCCTGGGTTATTATTAAGGGGTCACAGATTATTTCAGAATCACTGGTGATGATAGGAGTGAGGGCAAGGATAGGGACAGAGTATATTGGATGTGCTGTACTGTGGCTTTTAGCACCAGAAGTGAGCAAAGCCACTTATTAGCACCCTCATTAGTGAGCCAGTTCTGCAGTGCTGAGGAACTACAGGAAAGAGGTCAGACCTTCCCAGAAGAGATCCAAGCCTTGAGAAGGTCTGAGGCAAGTAGTGATGCTGTGAGATCACAAAGGAGGGCCTCAGGTGGAGCCCATCCCCTCGTGTGTTTTATAAAGAGCTGAGGTGGCTTCAGGCCTGACTTCTCAAACGTGCAGTCAGCTGTAGCTGCTCGTGCCTCCCTGCACAGCTGCACAGAGGCAGTTTGGTACCTGAGCCATGTGAATGTGGTTGAAAATAGTCTGAAGTGAGAGGGAAGCACTTGTTCACCTGCATCACGGCATAGCTGTGCTTGTGACTATGAGAAGCAGCTGTATTTTGGTTGTTGGCAGTTTACCGTAAGGTTCTGCCTGTGAGCTTGGAAGCTCACAGTTGGTGTGCCAAGAGCCACCTTCTGTGGTGACACGGTGATTTCCAGCTGTGGCCCACAGAGACAGGAAGTGTGACAAGGGAGAATGGCATGAAGCTGAACCGGGAGGTTTAGGTTGGGTATCAGAATAAGGTTTTCCACCCAGAGGATATTTGAGCACTGGAACAGGCTCTCCACAGCAGTTGGTCACAGCACCAAACCTGCCAGAGTTCAAGGAGCATTTGAATAACACTCTCAGGCACATGGTGGGATTTTGGGGAGCCCTGTGCAGGGCCAGAAGTTGAACTTGATAATCCTGATAGGTCCCTTCCAACTCAGCATATTCTGTAGGGATGACAGAGCCGTGGCTTGTACGCGCTGTGCTCAGGAGTGTGCTCGCTCTGCGCGGTGCTCAGGAGTGCCTGGAGCAAGCACGGAAAGGGCAGGCTCAAAGACCTTTGTAAGGATGTTCATTACCAGGGCAGTGAGCCCTGATCAGCTCCTGCTGCCAAGGGAGCTCGTTCTGGGTGACACAGGTGCTGACTGCCGTGCGCACACGTGCAGGCTCAAGTCACAGCAAGGTGACTTCCTTCTCCTGCCAGCTGTGAGTGACCTGAAGTGCTCCAGGAAGTGGGTCAAACCCACTGGTGCATGAGCTGGTCTCCTGCCATTCTGGGCAGTTTACGGTCACTGCTTCATGGCAGGGTATCCATAAGGGAGCCCCTGCAGTGCGTGGAGTTGGGATGGTCACCCAGAGAGCTTCATCAGGTGTTGGAACCTCCCGGGACACCTGCATGCACGGGCATGGTGTGATCTGTTGGCAGAGCAGGCTACTGGGATCCTCAGTGCCTCTATCAACAGGATCTCTGAGGATTAGAGCCTGGGACAGCACTCCACAAAGCTTTATCTCTGGAGTTTGAAGACTTAACAAGTCCCCAGGGTATCATGAAAGCACATGGCAAGCTGTGGAGCCAAAACAAGCTGCTGTTTCTGGGTGCCCTGGATGTGGCTTGTGGAGGGGGGGGGAGCGAGCAAACAGTGCTGTTCCTAGTTCTGGCAACAAGGTCAGGCTGTGCCTGTTGTGTTCAAATGCAGAGGGGAGATTTCTGCCTCGTGACTTGGTCTTAGCCAATGTAAGTGAACACTGGAAATGGAAACAGATCTGTGTTGGTGGCTCTAACAGCAACACAGGAATCTGGTGCTTGTGAAGCTATTTCATGCAAAGAAATAAACATGTGTGATAAATTACCACAAAGAGCCTTTTATAGATTGTTCTCTATCCTGTTTTCCTTTCAAAGAATTACAGCTGCTTTGCTTTTATTTTCTGCTAGGAACAGCCCCCTTTAATCAGAGCTGGGGGAACATCTCTGTATGGGGAATCTGCTTGGAAATGTTAGGAAGGCTTAGGACTCTGTGAGCTTTTGTTTGTTGGAGAATGGGAACATGAATTTCCATATGCTTTGAGCAATTCAGGCAGTTTGAAGCTTTCCTGAAGAACATATTTTTAGTGTCTGTGTAACTTTCAAATACACCCCCGATAGGGAAAACAAAGTTTAATTGAACAAAAATACTGTTCTCCCATAGTTTAGTTCTCAATCCCTTGACTTCTTCCACTGTTATTTCAAACAGCCCTTGCAAGAGGAGGGAAACTGGGTTTGGTAGTACTACTGTGGTGTCTTTTGTATATAGATTATCTCCAGGGAAAAGCTCTAAAATTTATAAAAATTGATCTTAATCTCACTATAGGGCAGATGAGAAAGTAATCTGCAAGAGAAATTGTTTGTCAGTTTAGGATTACACACCTGCAATAACAGAGTCCAGTAAAAGACAGTTACATGTGGCAATATTCAGTTAGTGTCCTTCTGACAGGACAGGAAGTTAATAGTACATTGAGTATTATTGACCTTTAAACAGGAGGCTTAAGAGTTTCTGTCATCACAGGTCTTGCAGAATTGAAGCTGCCATATCAGAATGGGCAGAACTTTGTGAAGGAGTCACTTCTGGCCTGCAGGGATAAGACAGAATGAGGATCAGATATTTTTGGTGGCAGAAAAACAAAGAATGCACTTGCTCTGTGGCTTGTGTTTTTGGTTTGTTTTTTTTTTTTTTTATCTCCCTGCAGTTAATTTTTTCCAATTCTTGCTACTATAAAGACAGCATGGTAAATGCTGTAATGGTAAACATTTTGTGTTATTTTAGTAGCTGGTCTTTAGATGAGACCTGCATGGGCACTGCCAGTGCTGCTACTTGCCATCTGAGAGGTTTTCTGTTTGGATATGGACTACTTTTTCCCTTCCCCTCCCCTCTACCCCTCCAGATACTCACATTTCTTTTCCTTCCGAGTGCTCAGTGCTTGCAGTTTCTGCTTTGATAGGGTTGGATAAGATCTTAAATCTCTCCTGTCTATTTTTTTAATCTAGCTGCTTGCTTGGTGCCAAATTGGGTTTTAGGAAATCTTTAGCCTTTCTAGGACTTCTGTCCCCAACAAAGCAGAAGCAGAACTGGGTTTTCCCAGGCATAGTTGCCTGCTCTGTGTCTCCAGTAGTCCTTGGAGCAGGAGGAGCCACGTGGCAGTTGCTTGTGTGCTGTGTGAAAAAGGCTTTTTCGTGGTCTTTGGGTCTCTGGGGAGAAGCAGCTGTGCTTGTGGAGCCCTTGCCCTGCCCTGAACTCCCCAACAGGAGCAGCTGTTTGTTGTAATTTCTGGAGATTATTTTAGGTTTGGGATGTTTGAGATGAAGCGAGTGCCCAGTCTGGTGACAGCGATCAGCCTTTTTGCAGCCTGTAGATATTGTACCCTGCAGATGCTGTTCTTTGGGGTATGTATTTAGGCCACTGCTTCCAAGAGAAGATTTTTTTTGTGCCTGGTAACAGACCCTTGGATCCTTTGCTGTTTCCAGACTGCAGCTCCTGAAAGCAGCCTGTTGGCAGGTCTCCCGCCTGCAGGGATCTGGGATGGGGTGTGGGGATCCTCTGCAGAGCAGCACAGTGTTTTCTGCCTCCTGTGCACGTCTGCCCGGGGTTCACCAGCACATCATTCCTGCTGCTCCCTGGCCAGGGTTATCTGAGGACCTGGAGACCGCACTGCATAGGAAGCTCTGCAGTGGGACACAGGGATGATAAACAGCCAGATGGATCCTGAGTGCTCCTGCACAGGAATAGTCGTGCTGTAAACACACTGCTCCTGCTGTGACACAAGCCAGCTTTGCTTGCCTTATATGCTACTCCTGGGAAAGATGGATCTGTTTTTCAGCAGTGGAAGGGGAATGTGATGGCAGCATTTGCTTGCTCAGGCTCGGTCTAACATTGAGTCATTTTGTTCAGTGGCCCCTTTACGCAGATGAAATACTGGCTGTGTTTTCAGTCCTAGAAGGCATCTGCAGTGTCCTGCTTTGAGGTCCTCTGAGGCTGACATGGTAATGATGCTCAAATGAATTTGGGGAGTAAGTGACCCAAAAAAACGAAGTGGGAGGGCAATCTGCCTGCCTGCAGCAGAATCTCTGCCTGTTGATCAGCTTCAGGAGGTATCAACCAAGCTCTCTGTAGCCTAACAACTTCAAGGATTCTCCCTATAATTTTCAGTTTCCAGGCCATCATTAGTGAGTGATGCAAAGTTGCTCATGCCTGGTTGTTTAGGAAAACAGGGACTTCCTCCTTTCACAGGAGAGTAGGAAGGTCTCCCAGTTCCTTTTGCCTGTTTCACTCTGCTTTTGGATCCTGAATGGAAGGAGGGGCTGGTGAGCAAGCCTGGGAGTGATTTTTCTGTTGAGGTGGCAGAAATGGGTGCTGTGAGGTGCTTCTAGCTGTCCCTACCGAGCATCTGTTCGCTTTCCCAACAGATCCTTGCAGAACCAGCCTGGTCTGCTCTCAGCAATGCCAACACACCTGATGGGAGCCCAGGCAGTGAGGTGGGGTAGGTTGCAGGAATAGCAACATGAGGTGCTGTTGTTTGCTGCAGGTGCTGTGTAGCTGTTCTGAGCAGTAAGTCCCTGGATATTTAGTGTTTGTGATTGCTTTTCTGCATCTAGCTCCAAGACAGGTGCTTGGGCATCTGAGCCATCCAAAGGATGCAGAAACTATCAGCTTTAGCCCCTCTTTTAGAGAGAGTCTGCTCTCACAGAAGGCCCTGTGGAGATAGCGAGAAACAGAAATGCAAACGCACCGTTTGTGTTTGTCTCTGTTTCTTCTCGTTATAACACAAACTTTCTGGTCTACTGGGAAGATCTGGGTGCTGACCCCAAGTGCATAAGCAAACCTGATAGTTCAGGGTGTTGCAAGGTGTGTTAAAGATGCAGCAATCATAGCCTGTGTCTAACAATTCTTGACTAAAAAAAAGTGATACACAGAGAACTTGGGCACGTTTTTCAGAGAGGGGTGAAGAGGTGGTGGCTACAGATTTGGAGTAAGGAATTCCTAAAGTGCAAGAGCTGGAGCAAACACTCATGTGCTAAAGGTGACCAATGCAAACTATGCTGTCAGTCTGGAAAGAAGCAGTATCATGAAGCACATAGATCTTGGATTATAGACATTCTTTGTCCCTGGAGACACCAATGCAACGTGCAGAGTAATATCCTAAAGAGCCAGGTCATTCTTGAGTTAAAACTGGCTGCTTCACATTCTGATATCTAGGAGTCAATACTAAGTGCTAATATCTTCCCAAGAAAGCCTCGTTCCCTTGGCAGCAGCTTGTTTCAACCGATTTTTCTTCCTCCAGTTGCCCAACATGTTTGGTGACCTTCGTTCCACATTCATTGCTCTGATGATTGGCTCCTATGCTTCCTCTGCTGTGACTTTTCCAGGAATCAAGGTGAGGCCATGGGATCACGACTCGTGACCAGCAGTGGTGTGCTGGCATCTTGTACCATTTAGTAATAATGTGGCAAGAAAGAGGGACTGTTTGCTAAAGCCCTTTTTTTATAGATGTGCATTTGTAAGATTCGGTTCCTATCTGTATTAAAGACTTCCCAAATTACTGCCTTGAGAATGCAGCAAATAGAAAATTTTAAAGGTGCTAAGTTGAAGTGAAAAACTGAAGATTTCTTTTAGGAAATTTGTTAATCTCTAAGCAGTGTTTATGTATTTTTTTTAATATACATATGTACACTTAATCTGTGTGATTATCACCAATGGTTGGCTTTGAAGATAATTTATTGCTAGCAAATGGCACTGAGGGGACAAGAGATGGTCACCTGGGCTGCCTGGACAGATTGCTACTGGTTCTGAACCAGAGATATTTCATTGCAGAGTTAGCATAAGTGGGATATGTAAAGTTAAGCCTTTCTCAGGTGTGCAGGGAAGTTCCTGGTGGCTTTTCAAGGGGAAGGTCCTTGTTACAAGACTGGTTTTTTTTTGTTGCCACCTGACTTTAATGCATTTTAAATGTAGCATGTTGTTCCTTCCCACCAATTCCTCTCAGACCTCATTCAAAGAATATTGAAGGATCTTTCTGCTCTTATAACCAAACCCATATTCCCTTGTGATTTCCAGGTTATATATGACTTTGGGGTCTCCTTCATCCTTATTCTGGTTGTTTGGGCAAGCTGTGCAGGACTTGTTTTCCTCAACTGTTTCTTCAACTGGCCACTGGAGCCTTTCCCAGGACCAGAAGACATGGATTATTCGTAAGTTTCCTCTATCCTGGCCTGGAGGGCTAATCCTGTTCCTAAATCTCTAGAAAGTGCTGACCCAAAGAACTTGGAGGAGTGGACCTCTTAGGTTGAGGATTTTTGTTTGCCATTAGCACTGTCTTTATTGATGAATACCTGTGGAAAGTGGCACTTTCCAAAGCGCAGGAATCATGGAAAAATGATTTGTCTATAGTCATAAGTCCTATATTGACCTGTGCCAAACTGGCCTGGGGAAAGTATCTCTGTGTACTCTGGATCCAAAGCATTTGTGGGTTTGTAGATGGAAACTAGTGCCTTAAATCCACAAACAGTCTTTCTGACTCCTGCAACTTTACTGCCTCTGATTCCTCCCCTCTGTTGCAGCTCTCATGGTTTTTGCTACCCAACAGGGTGAAAATAAAGTTCAGCTGGCTGGGATTTGACCACAAAATCACCGGGAAACAGTTTTACAAGCAAGTGACGACTGTGGGGCGCCGTCTCAGTGTGGGGAGCTCCATGAAGGGCCCCAAGGAGCCGGCAGCCTTGCAAGAGAACAACAAGCTCTGCCTGTCTACAGTTGACCTGGAAGTGAAGTGCCAGCCTGACAGCACAGGTGGGGTTCTGCGAGTGTGCCAGGGGTGCTTGGCACAAGCCCATCAGCCTCTCTGCTCTGCTCCAGATGTGTTAGTAAGAGTGATATGTGATCCAGGTGTTGTCAGGGCCATGTGCCAGCCACTAGGATGGAAACATAAGTTATATAAGGAATCCTGTCCTTGTGTCCTTGCCTAAATACAACAAATGGGGTGGCCAGTGGTGGGGACAACACCGTGGGAATGGGTGTGGCTGCAGGAGGACAGGGCAGTGGGTCACTGGTGTCTCTTAGGTGAACTGTTGCCATCATAGAATGGTTTGACTTTGAAGGGACCTTAAAATCATTTCAGTCCACTCCCCTGCCCTGGCCAGGGACACCTTCTACTAGACCAGGTTGCTCAAAGCCCTGTCCAACCTGACCTTGATGGTGAAAGCAAATGGTTTGAAGCTTTGTTTTATTCTAATCCACTGAATCAGGTGAGTCTTCCTTCCTGTTTGCTTCCCCCAGTTACTGATACTCAAACTGTGAGCATCTGCAGCTCTTCCTTATGGAAGTTTGTAAGGTACTAAGTAGTTTACTGTGAACTCCTTGGAGCTGCCACTGACAGACAGTGTTGGAATGACTATCTAGGAGAAGATCTGCGAGGCTGGAGGTGAAAGCCTCTTCTGAAATTTTAAATGTCTACCAAGGTATATTGCTTTCTTCAGAGACTGTTATTCCTTCTGCAGCGTCTCCTTCCTTCATGAAGAGTGTCTTCAGTCCTATCTTGCTGCTCAGCCTTATCACTATGTGTATCACTCAGCTGCGGCTCATCTTCTACATGGGAGCCATGAATACCATCCTTGAGTTTCTGTCTGGAGACAAAAATCAAGGTAGAGCAACCTCTGAAGACTTCTATCTGCTTCCTTGGAACTGAGAGCTGACCCAGACTCCCTTCTGGCAAGTGGCCAGTGAACCTGATTACTCAGCAGATACACCATGTGTGGCAACTCCTGGTGTCCAAGTGCACTGACAGCTGCTGGGAGGTCCAGCTGAGGGCTGGAACCAGCCCAGGACAGAGGGCCAGGGGGTAGACACTTGAATGTCAGCCTAATTTTAGCCCTGTGTCTGTCAAATACTGCTCCATGTTATTTCCACAGATAGGTTATTGAAGGTGTGGACTGTGATAATTTTTATTTTAATTGGAAAACCTATTTCATCAGGTATTTGCTTTGCTTATCCTAAGCAAGCACAGAATGCAGAGCAGCTGACTTTCATGACTAATGGTTGGACTTGGTGTGTCAGCCCAGCAGCTGGGGGTGGGATAAGTGAAGTCAGAGCTGTTTTGTGCAGCTTGGTGTGTGCTAAGGAGGCTCAGCAGTGCTCCCTGCACTGGACTCCTCTGGATTTATAGTCCTGATGCACTACGTGGAGCAAACAGGAAGGAGTACATTAGTTTACTGTTGTTGAAAATACCCAGGGTTGCAAAACAAGACTTAGCCTTTTTTTTTTTTTTTTGAAGTTGTTTTTGTCCTTTGCAGCAAGATCCAGTTTGAACTTGTTAAATCTGGATTGCATGAAGCTGATAAATCAAGAGGCACTCTTCTGAAAACAGGAGTGAACTTTGGGGGAGGGAAGGAAACTCAGGAAACTCCAAGTGCCCTGGCATTCCCTGAATTGCTTTGTTTCTTGAGCCTCTGACAGCCTGCAGCATTCAGCTCTTTATCTCCTGGCTCAGGAGTCAATTTAGACATTAAACACCAAACAGAACAAACTTCACACTGCTTACCTTTTCCAACAGTGCTTAGTTTTTGCCTGCCTTGTGACTCTGACACTGGGGGTTTTTACATTTATTTATTTATTCATTTTTACACTGGCTAGCTCTAGTTGTTTCTCTTTCATTTTTTCTTCTCCTCTCCTCCTTGAAATTTTAGAATTAATATTAACTATATAATATGCTAGTTATGTTTAGGTCAAGCTCTGTGCTAAAACAGGGATTGTGCCCCTTGAGTATACTGCATTTTTTCTGTGCTGCCTTCAAGATTTTTCCTGTTTTTCCCCTCCTCCCCCTGAATTAGCCTGAGCTCAATGCAGTGCAGTCTCTGTCTTGGTGTTTCCATGGCATCAGCAAAACAGTGGTATTGTCTAGTCGCAGCAGAGTCAGGCTGCAAGAGCAGTTCCAAGGCGCATGCAGCTCCCTGGAAATGTAGTCTGTGTGGCTCAGGAGAGGATGGGATGTTCTCCCTTGGGTTCCTTGTCCTTCTTGCATTTATTTACTTGAGTGTGATTTGCTTAGAGAGCAACTTGCACCTACAACTGCCCTTGGGAGCACTGAGCAAGGGAAGAAGGGAGTTGAGTCAAATCCGCAAGTGTTATGGTCAAAGAAAACTTCAGTGTTCCTGTGAGCAGAACAGGATGTGAGGGAAATCACCTGGATAGGTAACAAAGCCTTTAAGTTGCAGTGAGGCACAGTGTCCTTGAGAGTTCTTCCTGTGCACATTATGGTGACTTAGACCTGTCATGAAACCCAGAAGTGGAAAGAGCAGTCAGCCTGTTGCTACTTACTTTCTGAAAACTCCCAGAAGATGAGGAAGAAGCTGAGGGTTCAGTAGCCCTGTAAATGACCATGTAGTTGTATTGTAGGAAGGCAGGAAGGAGTAGACCTGTTGTGCCTAGAACATGAAATTTTTCATAAATTGTTACCTTGCTTTCAAATGTGGTGATACTGGGAGACCTTGGGTAGAATCAGGGCTGGAAAACTTGGTTTATGAGGTGCTTGCTCAGGATAGTTTTGAGGAAAAGACTTGTGGAACGTTGGATGTAAAGGGTTGTGCCCTTGTGTGTTCCCTTTGCCTGGACAGAAGTTCTCTCCAGGCTTCTACTCCTGGTATTTGCTATGTATTGTTCTGGCCTTTTTCTCCTCAGGAAAGAATGTTTTTTAAGACGATAGATAAGTTGAAGAGGCTCTGTTTTGTAGCAGCTACTGCCTTTCCTTCTCTTCTCTTGCTGGCCCTATAAATTTCATTGTCTAATTCAAATTGGCCTTTGCACTTGCTGTTTGGAGCCAAGATTAAGAAGAGCACAAAGAGGCAAAACATGACAGCGTGGCTTGCTTATTACCCTCTATTAAAAAATAACCAGAGAACAGTAAATCAGCTCCTGGAGTGTTCATAGAAGGTGATGCCACCTGTTTCCCTTGGCTACAGCAGTTCCTGTAATGAGAGGGGATGTGGGGTCACTTCAGGGTTTGCCTTTGTGGGACTAACAGGGTCAGGAATGTGAGTTTGGAAGTTGAAGGTTCCTCTTGGTTTCTTTGCCAGCAGCTGGAGCCAGGAAAGTATCATCAGGTGGCTTGCTGGGGTTTGCTACAACTGGATAGGAGAGAAAGGCTTGTTGGAAACTTCTGTCCCCATCAGGTTGATTTTTGGTGTAAATCCTGGCTGTACTGCTTTGGCCAGACCTAGAAACACATTGGGAGGGACAAACTAAAATTTAGTTGTTTTGCTTACAGTACTGTTCCTTGTGCTCTGTGCTGAGATGGGCAGTTTCAGAACTACATCCTTATTTCAGAGCTGTGGTACATCATGACTCACCAGCACTTCTGTGTGATATCTAAATCATCACGTGGGCTGCTGAGAGGAAGTAGAAAAAGCCTTGCAGGGTGAGGGGACTGCTCAGTAACAGGAGACACCTCTCTCATCTTCAGCACGTGGGAAATTTCAGCAGTTTCAGTTTTTAATGATTGCTCTCAAATGCTGAGCTTTTTTGCTGCTAATCTCCCATCCTCCTGCCTCCAAATTTGTCCATTCAACACAAAATCGGTCAGTCCTTACCTTCCCGGCCTGATTGTCCTTGCTGGAGCTTCCCATCTGGAGAAGAAGTAGTGGCAGCTCCCAGCAAGGCAGGAGATATGACAGGAGAGGAGAGGCAGGTCTAGCTCTGCAGCACATACAATCATTTCCTGTCTGTCCTAGCCACAATGAATCTCACTGGCACTGAGCAGTTGCTGTGTTCCACTTTGGGAGCCCTACCTGCTGCTGGGCTGCTGTTGCTCAGAGAATACTGGTGCAGGGTAGAATGGCTGAGGGAAATGTGCCCAGGGTGTCAGAGATCTGGGAGGCTGAATGATGGAGTAGGGCTTTGGTGTCCCAGCTCCTTGAGCCCTGCCTGTCAGTCCGTGAGTACAGGTGCTCTGGGCTCTTCAAGAGAGATGTGATCAAGGGAAGGAATAGGATTTTTTACTGTCATTTTTTTCTGTCACTGCTACTGTATTGCTTGGACTAACAACTGTTTTTAATGTTGCTTTTCCCTGCAGTGGCTCTCTACACTTCCATTTTTGGGGTATTGCAACTGCTGTGCTTGCTGACAGCACCTGTGATCGGGTGCATCATGGATTGGAGAATGAAAGAATGTGATGATGGCTCCGAAGAGAATGAGGAGAGCAACGCTGAGCAGTGCGTAGTGTGCACCACACGGGACATGCAGCCACGTAGCAGGCCCCCTCTGCTCTGCATTATGTGTTTTGTGATGAAAGGCTGAAAAGAGTATTGGTTCTTCAGTATAGAAAAGAAAGGCTGAAGGAAGGCTTGATAATTGCAGAGGAAAGGAGCAGACTATCTTCCATGTCCACTAAGATCAGTCAAGAAGAGCAAATTTAAATTGTAACAGGAGAGGCTCAGATTTCCCTCCTAGCCTAAGAGTAACAGCGCTGAAATAATTACCCAGATGTTCTTCAGCTTCCACCGATGGAGATCGCAGCACCTCCATAGGCAGACCTCTAGCCAAACTGGTTTAGATACAGTTGATGTGATATGTGGAGAATCTTGCTGTGAGTTCCAGTAGCTGCTGAAAGTGCGTTTGTAACAGGTTTTTCTGTCCTTCCAGAAGTGACAAGAAAAAGAAAAAGCGTGATCGTCAGATCCAGAAAATCACCAATGCCACCAATGCTTTTGTATTCACAAATTTCTTGCTGGTTGGATTTGGAATCACCTGTCTTATTCCTAATCTACCATTGCAGGTGAATAGGGGAAGTGGATGGGCTGCTGAATGGGGCTGGCAGAGTGGGGCTCAGCAAAAGGACGAGCAGGACAATGCCAGGAGAACCTGCTAGTGGCAGGAGAGCTTTCTGACACTGCTGTGAAACTTCTGTACTGCTTGGGAACCCCAAGTGTTGAAACAAATAATACTCTGCAGTTTACATGCTTTTGAGAGAATCAAAAGAAGCAGCTGTAGTTAAAAATGTCAGAATTGATTCAGAATTTATTCACACTTGAAAGCTTCTGCAGCTGAACTGTGTAACAACAAATACTTTCCTACCAAGATCCTCTCAGCACTGCCTGTATAGTTAATCTGGGCTTGATTTCAGCTGCTGACAATTGGAAAGTTTGCTGCAAGAAGCACAACAGAGGGTTATAGACAGCAGGTTATTTCTGCGTCAAATGCAGGTGCCCAGTGGTACCTGTGGGATTATAAACCTGTTAAAATATTTATTTTGTGGCACCACCTATTTTTGGCAGAGGAGCTTAGTGATTTTATACCATACTTAAACGTGCCTTGATGATGTAGGCAAACAGATGTAGTTTGCTCATATTTGCGTATTGTCTGCAATAACTTGTGGAAAATTAACTAAATTGGTCGCCATGAAAAAGCACTTGTGATCCTGGTCACACGTCCTTGCAGCAGTGCCATCTGCAAATGAGAGAGGTCTTATGTATGGCTAACCTAAGAGACCTTTGCAGAGTTAGGAAAAGCAGTGCCTTGAGACAAGTATAAATTTCTTCTCTTGTGCTGATAATTCAGGGTTTTGTTCTCAGTTATCCAATCCCACCTTTGTAGTAGAAAGAACAGCTTTTAGGAATGGTTGTGTTGGCATCTGGCACACCTGAGTAGTATCTAGAATGTGACATTTTTTGTGCTTCTCTTTCCAGATTCTTTCCTTCATTTTGCACACAGTTGTGAGAGGATTCATCCACTCAGCTGTGGGAGGCCTCTATGCGGCTGTGTAAGTCTCTGGTTACCTATAAAATTACCTATGTAAAATCTCTGGCCAGATGAACTGGTTTGGGATGACAGCTGTCCAGGTGAGAGGGGGATCAGGAAATGAAGGGGAAAAATGATGCAACTTGTTTCTACAGTCACCACTAGACAGGACAGTATCTGGACTGAAGTCCCATCTGGTGCTTTCCTGATATAGCAGCAGCCAACTCCTTTTGGGGCATAGCTATTGCTGTGAGACGGGCACAGCTTTTGTGGTCCTCACGTGAGACTAAGGTATTGACACTAAGGTTATATTGTAAAAACTCAAGGCTTTTTTTGTGTTATGAGCAGATATGTGCATGTGCCCAGGTAAAACATTAACGTCATTGGAAACATTGCTGCTGGTCTGCTCTGAAGTTACATTAGTAAAACATTGCTCAAGATGTGATGCCTCCTCCCTTTCCCAGGACAGATGATCCATCCTGTTTCTACCTTATCAAAATTATCGATACTTGAATCTAAATACTCTCTTCCTTACTAAGCAATGTTTTTGGTTTTGAAAACAGATCTGCCCCTCTGTCCTGAGCTGTTAGACAGAGGAACAGAAAGGAGATTTTCTCTTTTGGGGAATCACAGAATTGTTGAGGTGAGAAGGGACTTCTTGAGACCATCTAGTCCATCTCTCATGCTTGAGCAAGGTCAGCTAGAGCAGGTTGTCCAGGACGGCATCTGGTTATGTTTCAAATATCTGCATGGATGGAGACTCCACAACTCCCCAGAATCCTTCTGTCAAAGGTTTTGGTCCCAGTGTCTGGGAAACCAGACTAGAGAACCCATCTAAGACTTTGCTTCAGAAGGGCATAAACTTTTCATTCCCTGGTAGCTAGAAGCAAAAGATTTTTGTCTTGGGCAAGGTAAATAAATGTATGTTGCTGTACATATCAGCTTGCATGTAAACTAATCCTCTTTGACTGTTGCAACTCTCTGGACTCCTAGAGTGAGGTATTTTTGCTTTGAATGTGACTTCTTTGAACATTTGAAGGTTTTGATCCACTTCTTTCTTTCCAAGCTTACTTTAACCTGATCCTTATTAAACACTGCTCAGCCATGGAAATAGATATTAGACAGTTCCTGAAATTTCTTTTTCCATTGGTATTATCTGATATTCAGCAATTCAGTCAACAGTGTTACTTAGTTTGACATGAGATCAGACTTGTCCTTTAAAATGGAAAACACATACCTGTTGTGCGGGTTTCACTCCCAAAGGGAGCCAATGAAAACCAGATGAAAATGATTGCTCAGTCACAAGCGCTGTCATCTGGCTAAAGAGGCCCTGCTTTTAACTTGTAAATATCAACACTCTACTCCCTGTGCAATAGGAACAGCACTTGTATTAAGCACTTCCACCTGCCTCCAGTACAGCTGTTCTGGATTTTATGCTGAAGTCTGAGAGCTTGGGATGAGAATAGTCTGGAGAGGAAGGCTCCAGCCTTGGCACCAGTGCCACTCTACTCTCGAGAGCACTGTGCACACCATAGGGTATAGCCAAATACCTTGTAAATAGAGGCAGTTATAAATAAGTCCAGGAGAGAGAAGCTCTGCACATTATGCCTGTCTTGGGACTGTGTTTTCAAGTTAGTACCTATAAATTAGTTTCTGTTGTTAGTTGACTGTGAATGTAATCTGATCTGGGTGATGTGAACATTCAAGGTGATATATAATAATGCTTTCTTTCTTTGTTGACAGATACCCCTCTACTCAGTTTGGCAGCTTGACGGGGTTGCAGTCGTTGATCAGTGCCCTCTTTGCCCTTCTGCAGCAGCCTCTCTTTATGGCACTGACAGGACCTTTGCAAGGAGACCCCCTCTGGGCAAGTTCTCAAATTTAATGTGAAAGCTTGGTGGTTAGGATGAGTTTTGGCTCATTTCTTGGAAATAAAAAGGACTCCTGTGAATGGACCAAGGTTAAAACTGGCTGTGTTTTTACCCTTCTCTTAGTCTGCTGTTACCTTGGTGCTGTCCAGGAGATCCTTCTCTGTATGAGTAATGACTCACTGGGAGGGAAAGCCTTTAACCCTTATGTTGGTGTATGAAAAGGGAGAAAGGGAATACTTTCCACTAAGAGTTACGTGATGAGTCAAAATCTGTCAGGTTAAAGTGCGTGAATGTGAGGAGACCTCAGAATACAATAGAAATACTGTGACCCTTGAGAGCTATTAGCTTCAATTATGAGTAAATTTGGGATTGCTGATGCTAGTGTGCAAGAAGCCAAATGGCTCTTGAGGGTAGGGGTAATGTGGTGTCTTGCTGAGAGTCTGTGCAGCTCAATAAAATAAGGACATGGGTGGTCTTGGGGAGAGTTCTGGTCTTTAGGCTACATATGCCCATGCCAGCAGCCTGTTGCTCTCAATCAGCAAGCTTTCTCTGTGGAACAAGACTGCCATAGCCATAAGCCCGAGCAACAAACTCGTACAGTATTTAGCTTGTACACGTGGTACTCTGTGCACAAGAGTGTAAATACAAAAACAGTGGAGGATGTTGCCAATACACTGAGCAAGGCATGTCCTGGTTTGCCCATAGCTGAGGGACTGTGGACTGGGTTCTGACACTGCAGGATGTGTGACTGGGCTGTTGTCTTCCCTAGCCTGCCTAACTCTGGT
This sequence comes from Grallaria varia, assembly GCA_013396735.1. NCBI lineage: Eukaryota > Metazoa > Chordata > Aves > Passeriformes > Formicariidae > Grallaria > Grallaria varia. The sequence goes on along the minus strand of VWZG01004227.1, from coordinate 147,874 downwards.
TTACTTTCTTCCTGCAGGTGAATGTTGGCTTGCTTGGCATGAGCCTTCTGGGTTTCTGCCTTCCAATCTATCTGGTCTGCTACAGACGCAGGCTAGAGAGAGAAAAAAAGCAGAAGATGGAAGATGCCAAACTTTTCTTCAAGATCAATGGCACTCCCACTGAGGAAGCCTTTGTTTAAACTGGTGCTTCACATACAACCTCCCCTGTACAGGTTCCTACCATATCCGTGGGTTCTACCTGTGGTGTGAGCCAGGATTTTCCTCCCTTGGCTCTGCCAGTCTTTGCTCATCACTGGAGTGAGGGCTGGACATCAGGACTGAGGCTTCCTCTCAGAGGCATGGCAGGAGGAGACTGCCTACTCCTTACTCCAAAACATGGAACACTTTTTTTTTTTTTTTTTTCAGAAGGCCGCACAGATATTGTGTCTTAAATTACCCCTGATCACACTCTCCAGCAGCAGAGTTTGCATAGCGAACTGGGGACAGAAGGAATAGAGGGATGGGGGAAGAGGGAAGACAGACCATAATTTGAGCTTGCAAATGTAACACAGTGATGTCTGTTTTCTCCCCCTCTTCCCCCAACCTCGGCTGACCATCTCCAATGCAAGCTGCATTCTCCTCTCTCCCTGAGGCTTTGTAATGGTCTTTCTGCGTGATGTACAGCCGGACCCGGTGGTTTTATTGCCTATCTGGACATACACTAGACTGTTTCTGAGGCAGGGAAAGGGATTTTATTCCTATATGTATGAGCACAGCTTCAGTGTACTGCTAAATGTTGGCTGCGAGCACTGGCAGCTCCCAAACCTTTTATTACAGCAAATGACACAGATTGTGAGCAATGGATCTGCCTTCCACAATGAAATGAAGAGCCTGTACTGGACCGCTGGTCCTAGACCAAGCCTTCAGAGGCCTGGAATTCTTCTTCCCAGTTCACAAACCAGCTGTACGTGTTTTAAACTGTTTGCAGTCCTGGAACCCTTGAGCTAGGAATTGGATCTTGTTTACAGATGAAGTGCTTTGAGACTTGTTGCCTTTTGCCTCTTTTTCCCTTAGACATGACCTTGGGAGGGGAGCAGCAATGTGTATTTAGTAAAGTGGAGAATCTTCTCGAAACTGAGTGCTGGGGCTCCAGATACCTTGGTGTTCACGTGCTGTGAGCTGGTGAAAAATATCAAGAGTACAGAACACTCCTTTGTGTGTGGTAACTGGATCTTGTGGGCATGGCAGGGTGGTATTGTGATGGAAGTTTTCTTTTAGCCATAGCTTATTTACATTGCTCTGATAACAGTCACCAAGCTGCTGAACAGCAAGTTCTGGTGACTGACCAAAACGCTGCTGGTTTGGCTGTACTAGGAGCCTTCTCCAATGTCCATGCTCTGTCTGGACAGAGCACGTGGTGATTTGATTGTGTGGTGAAGCCAACCATCAGAGCAATACGTGTGGGTGAAGGTGGCCCAGGCCTGTTCACCAGGGCAGGAATATAAAAGGAATTTTTAACCTGCTTCTTTTTGTAGAGGTCTTCTCTAAAGCAGACTTTCCTGCCCTTAACCTTCTTGTTGAAGTTGGTAGCTCAGGCTTTGGAGCCTTGTGATTTGTGTTAACCACTGCACCGTTTGGACCTTCTTGGAGCAGGATTGTGCAGGGATGAGGATGAGCATCCCTGGCATGCCCACTGGGCTGAGCTGGTGGCTGCAGGAAGGTTGGGGCAGAAATAAAACAAGTATGACGGTGCAGTGGTGATGTTTTACTACAAAGTGTGGTAGGGGGTAAGTCATTCAACTTCTCTGTGGTTTGAAAAGTGCAAGACTCAATTGCTGTTAGCGCTAAGTGGAGGATTAGAAACAACGCTGCTCGTGGACCTTCTTGTGAGAAATTACCTGGAAACTGTTTGTTAACTCCTTCACTGGTGGTTCAAAGCATACAGGTGCTCAGTCCCGCCAGGGCTTCACCTTTCCTAAATAGCAAGCTTGTACAGAGTGTTGCAGGACGGCTGGAGCCCTGCAGGTCCTTTGCCAGCACAGGATGACGAGGCAGCTCCGTAGGATGGCAGCGCCATCCTGAGTCACTGCTCCCACGGGCATATCTGATGCTACTCCATGGTACCTTTTAGTCTTCAGTCACTTGATTCAAAAGGACTCACCACTTGAGTATTTTACACGTTTGTGAAAATCTTTTTTTAATGTGTTGCCTCTATTAAATGTGTTTGTTCCAAGACAGCCTTATTGCCTGCTGTCAACACTTTACTCTTCTGGAACTTTTTGTCTTTTCGTGATGATTTAGTGACCTTTCCAGCTTTTCTTTGTGTCAAGCAATAATTAAGAAGGCAGAGCTTTGGTTAAGTTTCCTGTTCACCTGGCATTGTCTCAAGTACATGTTCAGAGACCCACCTGCCTCTGTTTCCAGAGGGCTTTCTGCAGATTTCTGCATTTCATAGTACAATACTTCTGAATATTTTTAGAAGAATCCTATTATTGCTCTGAGATATTTTTGACATGACAATGACATATTAAGTATCTTTTCTTATGATTAGCTCAGACAGGTGAGGCTCTGTGCCAGCATCCACAGTCTCTGTATCTAAAAGCACAGAAGCTGTTGGAGGGTATCAGTGTGCTAACTCAGCATTACTTCCACCTCAGTTTCAGAACACTGAATGTGATTGCTTCCACTCTTATGTCACTTGAATTCCCTGTTATGTCTCTGCAAAATAGTGGAATATAGTGGCATATTTTCATGAAGTCACTGTGGGGATGCTGCTGCCTTTTAGTTTAGCTGCACATGCATCAAAGAATACCCTTTTATTTCTGCCATCTGCCTCCCTACTGCAGTTCCCAGTCCCTGTCCTTTATTAGGAATATCTTCAGATCCAGTTTCATGTGATAAAATTGTTGGATATGTGTGTTTTACTATCTCTGCCAGTGTGCCATAGTGTTTAGAAGCTGCTGGTCAGCTGTGAGGAGTAGAGCTCATGCCTTAGAGTCACAGTCCTGGTGCATACACAGGGAAGTTTTAGCTATTCAGAGTTGGAACAGACAAGTGAGATCATATTCTCAAGCTCTGCAAACTGTAGGAGTCATTGCTACACAATGTAGTAGGGAACAGAAGTTTAAATTTTTTTTTTGTTTAAAGAGGCTGGTTAAACAATGCTCTGATGCATCCACTACCTCAGGGAGATTTTAAGTTGCTGTAAATAAGAAAGTTATGCCAAGGAAAGATTACTTGTCTACATGTTCTGTCTCTTAAAAATTGGTTAAAGATGGAGAAAACGTGCTGGGCTTAAGTAAAACACTGGTCTGATCTAGCAGGGTTTCATTTGTTGTGACAGTTGTGAACCAAGCTAATTTTAAAAGCAATCTCCAATATATCTGCATGCAAGATACGCAAATACTCTACTGCTCGTGGTGTAACTGCTTCAGTGCTGCACCTCCTGCAGCAGTGGGCCCTTCAGAGGACAATATTCTGCCTTCCGCCTCTTGAAATGCTGTCATGCACATGCAGAAACAGACACTGCTGGGGTAGTCTTGTCACACGTGGCTGATAAGGGTCAGTTTGCCTTGCTTTTTGAGGCTCAGGGAACTGGAACTGTGGATTACGTACATTTGGAATGGGAAACAGCGTTGGTGCCCTCGAGTGGAGAGATGAAGGACCAAGAACATTTCTGGTGCATTCTCTGTGCATGAGCCACATTGTGTGAAAAATAAACGGGCCACCAAAGACCAGAGAGCCACAGCAATTTGAATCAATAATGTATTTACCTTTGTGACTCAAATATAGGCCAATTATGTTCAACTACTTTCATAATTCCTAAATGGTGAATTTATAGGTCTTGGGGATTTTTTAAGCCGCTTGTACCTCCCCCAACCCTCATTCACATGAGAAGTGCAAGGAGGGTGGTCATGGGAAAGACCTTCATGGAAACATCCCCAGTGGAATGTAATGAACCAGAAACCTGATCTGTGAGTACTTGCAGTTTGTAGGAGCCCTCAGAGTAAAGGCTGTTGCTGTGTAAAGGTGATGGCACCTTTGGAAAACACTGCTCCTGACCTCTGCAGTCTCTCACATGCATTTAATATGTATCCCTGTTAAAAAAACCCCACAACCAACCATATATAAAAAGTTAAATTCACAGAGTGGGGAAGGAAGGGTGACAGCTTTTTGCTTTCACTAATCTGTCAGTGCCTAAGCCTTGTTGACACAGTCTTCATAGCACTAATGCAATGACATTGTGTCAAAAGTAGCACAGAAAATCTGTGCTGTTCTGCTTAATAGGACACTTCCACTATGTCAGTAACTGAATAAAGGTATATCTGGATCCTTGAGATAAAACTGGACACAGATGTCTGGAAGAAAAAAAAAGCAAACCTTGCTGTGGCTCCAACTTCACAGCAATGCTGCTACAGCAACTGAAATGTTCAGCTCCCATGGCAAAGCCTGGTCTCTTCATGCTCCATCTACAAAGGAAAATTGCAGGATAATGAGATTGTAAATAAGTCAGTAAATCACTAAAATGTTTTCAAGTAGAAGATTTCCCTCTTGACATGTGGATGAATTTGGAAAATATGCTTCAAAATCTAAAGCAGATACTGTAGGGTAAAAAGAATGAAATCTTAAAACTATGATTTTTTTTTTCCACCTTTGAGTCTTTTCTGCATCTGCAGCCTTTTTGGTATTCCCTATGCCCCAGTTTAGAAGTGCAAAGTGCTTCTTTTCTACATAATGGAAACGAGTATTACAGTAGGATTCCTGATGGGAAGGAACTGTTTTTGGTTTGCCTTTTTTTTTTTTTTTTTAATTAAAAAAACAAAAACCAAAAACCCACCCACTTCTGATTTCTATTTCACAATGTTATCTTCTCTGGAATAGCTGAAACAATGATGTATTATATAGCTGCATTCTTCCATGTTAACTATAAACACCCCAGGTCCTTGTTTACCTGTACTGCCAGCCTGTCTCTGTGCAATCTGTTTTCATCAGATGTCCTGTACTGCAAGTTGTCATCCTCCTGCTGCCTGTCATTTCCTTGTGCCTGACTCTCTGTCACTTGCTTGTTATTCTGGAGACAATCCCCTCTTTCAGAAAACCTACTGTTTAACTCAACAGCATTACCTCTCCCACTTTTTCCTGTCCACAGAATTTTCTGTAGCATTTGTCACAGTTGAATTGTAAGCTCCTCGGGGCAGGCCTGTATTATTTTCTCTGTGTTTGTAAGGTGATGTGCACTCTTGCAGTACTATCTCCAAATAAAGTCATATTAAGCTAATCATTAGTTTTCCTTCTGAGACTGGGCATAATAAAAGCATTGCTTGCTTCCTAATGAGACTGTGGAAGCATGGGCGCTTTATAGAGTGTCATCTGCCAAAGGGCAGGAGGCGGGTTGAATGTTTCCTTGACTTTTTCTCTAGGTTAGGATCTAATAGCTAATGGCCAGTTAAAACTCCATTGGATAATTAAAATTTAATCTCTGGGAAAAAAAAACATAGAGGGCAGGTTGAGAATGAGATCAAGCTCAGTTATGCAGGTGGAATTAGTATCAAACAGTGAAAGATGAACAACTGGCCTTGGATGGAAATGCAGGTGTCAACAGGAAAGCTGCACATCTTGGTTATCCTCTGTTGAGCTTGCTGATGCTAAATCTGTGGTGGTTTACTTTTCCAATCCAATAATGACAATCCTTGCTCTGTGATTCTAGTGACAAAACTCATAAGATTAGCACTTCTTAGTGTTTTTTATTGAGTACAGGTCAGAGAAAAGGGGGTTTGCCATTGCTTTCTAGTAAGTATCTGGGGTTACTCTTAATGCCAAGTGCAGTTTGGTTGGCTGCAGCTCAGCAGTAATACTGAAAACTGAAAAAGATTTGAAAATGCAATAAATCATGACCTGGTGACAAGGTGGAGCCCATTACCTGGGGACACTCACCCTGTCTGATTTTAGCCCCTGGATATTTGTATTAATACCCCAATCCTTAGTCTTTCCCCCTCCTCACCCTCCCATAGGAGGGGCGTCAGGAGCTGACAAGAGGACTGGGACATCTGTCCCACAAAGACAGGCTGAGAAATTTGGGGCTGTTCAGCCTGGAGAAGAGAAGGTTGTGTGGAGACCTCACAGCCCCTTCCAGGATTGGAAGGGGCCTACAGGGAAGCCAGAGAGGGACTCTTCATCAGGAACTGTAGGGCCAGGACAAGAAGTAATGGGTTCAAACGGAAAGAGGGGAAATTTGGGTTAGATACACAGAAGGAATCCTTACTTGTGAGGGTGGGCAGGCCCTGTCACAGGCTGCTGTGGCTGCCCCATCCCTGGGAGCATCCAAGGCCAGGTTGGACAGGGCTTGGAGCAACCTGGGCCAGAGGAATGTGTCCCTGCCCATGGCACAGGGTTTGGAACTGGATGGGCTTTAAGGGCCCTTACAACCCAGACTGTTCTACGATGCCATCACTGGAGGAAAACCTACCAGTGGCAGGAGGGCTTTGTGGCACTGCTGGGAGACTTCTTGGGCGCCCCAGTCTCAGAGCTGAAACAATCAATACTGTGTAGTTTGCACCTCTTGAGAGAACCTAAAGAAGCGGCAATAATTAAAAACATCAGCGTTGATTCAGAAAACCTGAGGGACTGCCAAGAGAACCTGCCCGTGGCGCTCCTGGGGAACTGCTGTACTGCGTTGGGAACTCCAGTCCCGCAGGCGAAACAAACCGCCCCGCGCAGCCGACCCCTCCCGGGAGAGCCCTCGGTGCGCGGCTGAGGCTCTCCCCGTCACAGCCGACGGAGGGAGATGGAGGGCGGCGCTCGCGGCCGCTGCGGGAGGCGCGGGGCGGGACGGGCCGCTCGGGCGCGGGGCGGGCGCGGGGCTGACGCAGCCGTTGCCGCAGAGACGGCCCGGCCCGGCCCGGCCCAGCC